>JALJCO010014598.1:0-14266 GCA_023101725.1 Atherinomorus stipes | reverse complement strand
TATTGAGGATGGAGCAAGCTTTAAGTTAATGCGTTGCTTTGACTTCACTCCTCCTCTGTTGCTGCCAGACTGGCTGTATGTGCGTTTGACAGTATCAAAACAACAGCAGTGCTCATGCACGTTTCACCCATATTATGCAAGGAATAATAGGGTCATTATAGTCATTATCTATCTGGTAATGACATGCGTTCCATACATTATCCCACTTATTATACAGCTACTTGCAAAAAATTACATCAAAATTAAAGTCTTCTATTTTCGCGAGGGTCAAATAACTTTCTGATGTTTTACGCTCAGATTAAAATAGTTCCCCATAGTCGTGGCCAGGTCAGGGAACTTGTTGCTTAGCAATTTTTGTTAGTTGAGTGACGGCGGCTGGAATTTGTGCAAGCACCTTTGGCTAGCACCGGCTATTTATGTTGAACTGGACATTTGCTTCCTCTGCTGTTCCAATGTTTTACACTAACCCCGTGTTCACACCGGACGCGAATAAAATTATTCGCGCGAATGAATTACATGTTAAGTCAATGTACAGGCGCGAATTGACGCGCCTTTGCTTGGCGCGGCGCGTTTGACGCGAATTCGCGGCGCGATGAGCCCCAAACGCGCGTCTTACTCGCGCGAATGAGGCGTTTTACTCGCGCGAATGAGGCGTCCTATTCGCGCGAATAGAGCGTATTTCGCCTATTCGCTCGAGTTGAAAAAATTGAACTCGAGCGTTTTTGACGCGCGAATAAACGAGCCCCGTCATTGATAATGAAAGAGACGTGATGTGAACGGACCGACGCTCTGCAGCTCGCTGCTCTCTTCAATAGTAAAGAAGGGGAAAGTGCTTTTCACAGATAAAATCACAAAGTGCTGCACACAAAAGTAGTGTAATACCATAAATTTAGGTCTATAAACCTGGTCAAACAAAACCTCATTAACCAAAAGCTGCAGATCTCTGCAGCCGGTGTTTGACGGGGTGAAACGTCACAACGCGACACTCCTGGAGGAATACGCAGCTCTGTCCTTGCTACATAAATAAATTGAGGTTGTTTGTTATAAAACGTTAATATAATTCAATATGAATCTGTGGTCAGACTGGTGTAGTATTCAGTTTGGTCAGAAGATGACGCTCAAGTACCAGGAGTTCAGCTTCAGCAGACGTAAAGAAACACACACTTGTGTGTGTTGTGGTTGTGAACCGGTTGAAAGCAGCAGGAAAGCGGACAGTTACGAGTTGCATTTAATCAGCTGGTTAAATGTTGAGAGGTGGAGGCGAGGAGACGGCAGAGACTCGTTAAACTGAGCTACAATAGCTAGCGAAAACACGTTTTTTTGCTGGAAGTTGATGGACATTTTGGTGGAAGCGCTAGCTAGCTGCGGCTAGCTTACTCACAGAAGGCAGGTGGACCGACGCTCCGCAGCCGGCACGACACCGGAATACAGCGCCTGTAGTTTGTGTCCTGGAGGGATATGCAGCACCGATCCTCCCCGACAGAAGCCCATCAAACTGGGCTGGGAAATCCCCCTGGAAGCGGCCGTCATCCAGACGTAACTCCTGGATCAGCTGATGAAATTCACCGAGCTCCGATCGCCTCTGGAGAAACTGGTGGGTCCAAACACGGCGTCTTCTCTTTTCCATCTTCCAGAGCAGGTAGAATGCCGCAACTCGCTCAAAATAACCGGAATCTGCCACGTTCATCTGACTGAACTGAATGACTACGTGACAAACCACTGTTTTCTCTAGAAAGTTCAACTTGACGCGCGAATGAAGCGTTTTATTCGCGCGTACAATACGCCCCATTCGCGCGTACAATACGCTTCATTCACGCGAAAAAAACGCCTGAATGAAGCGAGTAAACTTCCAGCATTCGCGCGTTGAAATCTAGGCGCGTACGCGAATGGAGTCGTCCGGTGTGAACACGGGGTTAGAATAAAATAGTTCCCCACAGTCGGGGCACCTGTTGCTTAGCAACATGTTGTGTGTTAGTTGAGCCATGGCGGCTGGAATTTGGCCTAGCACCGGCTGTTTCTGTAAGTTGAACTGGACATTTCCTTCTCTGCTGTTAGCTGTATGCGTCTTACCACTGGTCTTCTTTTTGTCTTTTCCGTTTTTGAGAGGGTGAATCCTTAATCCTTCTTGTCATTCCCTAGCGTTGCACCGGTATTACCGTGAACAATATATGACCCAGCCCAAGTACGCAGTGTTGCATTTCCTAGTCTATTTCCTAGTCTATTTGTCTAGTCTGTTTTCCAGCTGATCTCCAAGGTATTTGTAATTCTCCACCACCTCCACCTTCTCTCCAAGAATGTAGACAGGACTATGCTGCTTATTCTTGCTCCTCCTGAAGTCAACAATCATCTCTGTAGTCTTGCTGGTATTTAAGATGAGGTGATTGTTACCATTTCACAAACTGATTGACCGGTTCCCTGTACTCGACTTCTTGTCCATCACTGATACACCCGCCAACTGCAGAGTCATCAGAGTATTTCTGCAGATGACAGGACTCAGAGTTGTACTGGAAGTCTGAGGTGTACAGTGTGAAGAGGAATGGTGAGAGTACAGTCCCTTGTGGTGCTCCAGTGCTGCTGATCACCATCTCAGACACACAACCTTTCGGTCTCACAAACTGGATCATTTTGAAAAAAAAAAAATTTTAAAATCATTTTAAAAGGATCTATTTGCATTTTCAGATGTTTCCAGATGTTCATGTAGTGATTTTCTCAACAGAGGCTTGTTTTCTTCTAATGAAGGGCTCAAAAATTATAGCTTTACAATACTGGTTTTCAGATATGGTCTGTTTATTCTTATAATAACTAGCATTGCTGAAAGATGTAGCCCCACTCAGATATACCTGTGGTTCTCTTGTCATTATCCTAGCTGACTTCCCCTTCAACAACTTTTTCAAAAATGTGTTGCTTGCATCAAATTCTGATTAAGCAAAGGCATTACACCATTTCACTTCCCTGAGTACAGTCATCAAATAACAATAAGATTGTAATTTGCCTTATCTATATTGCAATTAATTAATGTTTTAATACTGTCAAAGGGAAATTATATAGTTGCAGTATACTGGTATTACACTGTTAGTAAATTCCAGTCAGTGACACAGTTTTTACAACAAAAAAAAAAAAAAAGAAGGGAGAAATGACGCTCATTATTGAGACATTCCTCTAAGACAAATGATGACTCTGAGGTTCAACCACAGTTTTAAACCTCAAAACCAAATCACTTTCCTTCATCAGAGATCCAGTCTGATAAATTAAAAAAAAACATGCAAGATGTGATCTCTGATTGGTGTCTGTTGGTATGCATCATTTCCAGTAAATGATTGCAACTCCACCAGTATGACTGTTCACACTAAAGCTGACCCTGAGACTTCTAGTTGAAAGCAGTCTCTGCAGACTTGGAAACACCCTTGATTTAATTTGTTCAAATACTGCGAAGCTAAAATAACTGAATGATCAAACAGTTTCTCTATTTCTAATCTACACATTGGTTTATTCCGTCAGTGTTTCTCCTTTAAGACACAACTCCAGACCCCTTTTCTTTCACTGGGATGCAGGAAGGAAGGAGAAAGGGGGGAACAAAATCCATGAATGTAATGTGGAAAGTCCTATATTGGAAACAAAGGCCACACCAACAAAAAAATTGAAAAACAAGTTGTTTTATTATCTTGGTGTTAAAAGCACAGATGTCTTCACATCTTCCAGAACTGTTTGTTATTCCTCTGCACTTTATTTTAATTATATTGCCAGTTTTTAGCTGCTACATTGCCATCTTGAGCAGATTTTGTTAGTGTTGCAGCATCAGTACAAGAAATCTTTAGGTTATTTACATAACCCGGTTCTCTGAGTAATATGAGTGAGATGTCTCACTATGGGATGCAGCCTCCCTGCAGCTCTCAGAAGCATCAATCTCATTACGCCAATCCTGATTGGCTGGTGAACGTATCCGTCCGCACCGGGTAGTGCCGCCTACTATAAGTACCCCGTGCGGACGGTACCACCTCATTCAAGATAAGCACCTCTTCTCACTCGCCCAAGCAAGAAGGGTTGTCTGGTGAGACATCTCACTCATATTACTCAGAGAACCGGGGTTATGTAAATAACCTAAAGTTCTCTTTCATAATATTTCGCTCGATGTCTCACTATGGGATATGGTAGCTCCCGGATTGCCAGACAAGCTTATCTAGCGTCCACCAACCTATAGGGAAAAAGCGCTCTGTTCCAATCAGGACAACAGGACCGCACGTGCCACGCACGGAGCGGAGACGTCCAGCATATAGAAGCGGACAAAAGTGAGAGGCGAGGACCAACTCGCTGCAGCACATATGTCCTGAACAGAGACCCCCTAAATAAGGCCCAGGATGCGGCCAAGCCCCGAGTCGAGTGCGCTCGTAGACCCTGAGGCGGCTGCAAACCCTGACTCCTGTAAGCCAAAGCAATCGCCTCTACCACCCAGTGGGAAAGGCGCTGCTTCGTGACAGGTTTTCCTTTATGAGGGGCAGCCCAAGAGACGAACAGCTGATCGCTCCTCCTGAAGCCCCTAGTCCTGTCCACATAAGTGCGTACTGCACGGACTGGACATAAAGCATGAGACTGTTGTTCCCCAGGTGGGGAAGCAAAGGCCACCAGGTCGATAGGAGAAACCGAGCCCACCACCTTAGGCACAAAAGCCGGGTTGGGCTTTAAAATCATCCTCACATCTCCAGGGAAAAACTGAGTGCATGACGGATGCACCGAAAGCGCGTGGATGTCGCTAACCCGTTTAGCCGAAGCCAGAGCCAGTAACAACACCGTCTTAAGAGACACGTGCTTCAAGTCCGCTCCTTCTAGCGGCTCGAAGGGAGGGCTCTTGAGCCCCTCCAGGACGACAGCCAGATCCCATGGAGGTACCAGTGGTCTGGACACAGGGAGAAGCCTGCGCGCTCCCTTCATAAAACGGCAGACCAGAGGATGCTGGCTCGCTGTTTGTTTACCAAACCCCACGTGGTAGGCAGCAATAGCTGCCAAATACACCTTATCCGTGGAGAAGGCCTTTCGTTTGTCAATCAGATCCTGTAAGAATGACAACACGACCCCCACAGGGCACTGAAAAGGAACGTGGCCGTTCCTGTGACACCACTCCTCGAACACTTTCCACTTGCAGTCATACAATGATCTAGTGGAGGAGGCCCGAGCATTCTGTATGGTGGAAATCACTCGCTGTGGGAGTCCCACTGCTGACAGACTGAACCATTCAGGGGCCAGGCCCACAGCGCCAGGCGTTCCGGATGCTGGTGGAAGACGGTCCCCCTCCCCTGCAGTAACAGGTCCCTGCGCAGCGGAAGCTGCCAGGGCTGCCCGTGCAGCAACCGATATATCTCCGCCAGCCAATGCATGGCAGGCCAATGAGGAGCTATTAATATCAGGGTGTGGCCGTAATCCCTCACTCTGGACAGGGTGGCGGGTATCAAAGCCAGGGGAGGGAACGCGTAAAGAAGCTCGTGCGGCCAGGCGTGCGCTAGTGCGTCTACGCCCAGAGGAGCATCCATGTTGCGCAGAGAGTAAAACAGTGCGCACTGCGCGTTCTCCCTCGACGCGAACAGATCCACCGTAGCCCGGCCGTAACGGGTCCATATCTGTTCCACAATCTCTGAGTTCAGAGTCCAGTCCCCGTACAGCGGCGCACCCCTGGACAACAGGTCTGCGCCGGTGTTCGAGGCTCCCGGAACGTGCGTCGCCCTCAAGGAGAGGAGACGGTCGCAGCTCCAGAGGATCAGTTTGCGTGCCAGCATGTGCAACTGACGGGAGCGTAAACCTCCTTGACGGTTGATGTATGCCACCGTCGTTGTGTTGTCCGTCCTCACCAGGACATGATGACCCACGAGGGACGGGAGGAAGTGTTTTAAGGAGAGAAAAACCGCTAACAGCTCCAGAAAATTTATGTGAGACCGCTGGAGATCCAAATTCCACAGGCCCCTCACAGATCGGCCCTCGTGAATTCCACCCCAGCCTGTCAGGCTCGCGTCCGTAGTGACCACCTTCCTGGACAGGACGGGTCCCATGAGCACTCCTTCGGTCAGAAACCATGGCGCCCGCCAGTGGCGCAGGGTCCTGGCACACTCCGGAGTGACAAGCACCCTCCGTGCGCCATGACGCACGGGATCGAGCCCGCATGAGGCCACCCAAAGTTGGAACTCCCTCATGTGGAGGCGACCGAGACGGACTACAAGAATGGCTGACGCCATCAGTCCAAGCAATCGCAGACACAGTCTGAACTGAACTGAACTGCCTGGACGAAAGAACGCCAGGCATTTCCCGAAAGTTTTCACTCGTTCCGCCGAGAGGCGTGCTGTGAAAGTCGCTGAGTCCAGGGATAGTCCCAAAAAGACTATGTCCTGTGCCGGGGACAGCATGCTCTTTTCCGTGTTTATCACGAAACCCAGGTCGGCTAGGTGGCGCACAAGAATGCGCGTGTGCGTCCTGGCCTCCTGTTCGGATTGAGCCAGTAGGAGCCAATCGTCCAGGTATGTGGCCAAGCAGATGCCCTGCCGCCTCAGCGGAGCTATCGCCGCCTCGGTGCACCGCACGAACACCCGTGGGCTCAGAGACAGGCCGAAAGGGAGCACTCGGTACTCGGTAGCAAATTCCCTGGAAAGCAAATCTTAAGTACTTTCTGTGGGGAGGATAGATCGGGATATGGAAATACGCGTCTTTCAGATCGACAGAAGTGAACCAATCGTTCTGCCGCACAAGACGTAACAGGGATGCGTGTGTAAGCATCCTGAATTTGTATTTCCTGAGATATCTGTTCAGAGCACGTAGGTCCAGGATAGGGGCGAATTCCGTTCCCCCCCCGTTTGGGGACCAGAAAATACCTGGAGTAGAACCCGCTCTGACTCTGTGCGGGGGGGACTACACAAATGGCTCCTTTGTTTAACAGAGAGATGATCTCTTCCTGCAAAACACGAGCTGGCTCCCCCCGAGCCTGAGAGTTTATTATGCCGGTGAAACGTGGAGGTATGGTGGCGAACTGCAACCTGTACCCCTTCGAAATCGTTTTTTTAGCACTCCAAGGCGGAGCTGCGTGCGCAGCCCCATCTCTCCCACTTGAGAGAGAGAGTGGACGCGCGCCGCAGCTCTCCCCCCACGCGAGAGTCCATCCGCGTCGCGGTGGGGCTCTCTCGTGGTGGAACAGTGAAGCGCCTGCCGGGCGGAAACGCACAGCGCAGCCCGGGGAGACATTTTATTGATTTGGCTTTTTTATTAGCTGCGCCCTCGGCACTTGGCCTGGATGCTGCAGCGGAACACACTTTATTTTTCTTATGAAAACAGTGTTTGTGCGTGCTTGTGGACATGAGTGAGGGGCAACCGCTGAACCCTCTGTCGTCAAATGTCCGTCCCTGTCCCGCTGCTCTGGCACGGTCCGTGGCAGCCGGGAGGTGGGGGTGTGGTGGACCCCAGGATGCACGCTTGGAAGCCAAACAGGTGGAGCTGGTGAACGGGGAACTACCAGCTGCACCGGAGACGGGGGGGCCTCTCAGGCCGCTCGCTTCTTCTTCCTGGCCTGGAAAGTTGCAGCTTGCGCGGGCGGTGCCGGCGGAGTTGCTTCCGGGGCCGAGGTTTTCTTGGACCAGCCGGCCCGGTTAGGCAGGGCGGGTGGGGCGGGATGGGGTTTCGGCTGTTTAGGGATTTTAAACTGCGAAACTTTGAGACCGCAGCAGGCGCTGTGGGTTTTCGCTGCGTAGGCGGAGAGGGAGCAGGGGCTTTCGGGGGAGACAGAGCTGGAGAGCTTCATCTTCCTTCTTTTTGGCTTCGCATCGCCGCTGCATGGAGGCCAACGCCGAACCAAAAAATCCCCTCCGGGACAATGGGCATGTCCAGGATATCGTCCTTCTCTCTGTCTGACAGGTTGCCGAGGTTGAGCCACCGCGCCCGTTCCTGCAGCACCATCGTCCCCAGCGCTCTTCCAGTGGCTTGAACCGCGCAGCGCTGGACGCGGAGACACAAGTCTGTAATGACCGGTATCTCCTCCCACGTTGCTGGGTCCTGTGTTTGCGCAAAATCCTCACATAGCTCAGCCTGGTAAGCTGTGAGTAGTGAGAGGACATTAAGCGCTCTAGCTGGAAGCGCCGTGGCCTTATAAGCCTTTTCGGTCAGGGCTGACTGAAAACGGTCAGACTTGGCTGGGAGGCTGGGGCTCCTGGAAGACATCGCCGACAGCCGGGGGTGAAGGTGGGCTGCGACGAGTGGCTCCATCGGAGGCATGCGGAGCAGACCCATGCTCTCCATCGCCTCACAGTCGAGGGATGAGGCCCCGGGAATCGGGCTCCTGCTGCTGTAAGGGCGGTCTCGCCATGAGCGAGACACCTCATCCAGCAGCTCTGGGAAGACGGGAAGAAGTTGCTTCGTAGAGCTCTTAGCCGAAGGCAATTTCTTCCCTTCGTAGCGGGACCTGGTGCTCTCGGCTACGACCGCAGGCCAGGGGATGGCCAGCCGGGAGGCCGCGCGTTTGCACACGTCGAGCAAATCCGAGCTGGGGAGGGGAGAAGCTGGCGTGCTACTCTCATCCTGAGAGGCGGCTGGGGTCGCGGGCTGTGCAGCCCGGGCCGGAGTCACGAAAATGTCGTCTTCCTCTTCGTCCTCTGATATGAGTAAACTCGAGGCGACATCATCGTCTTCTCCATAGTCCAGGTCCAGGACGTCTTCCTCCTGCGGGAGATCCGTGGCTAAGTCAAGCTGGGAGCCCCAGCTAGCGCTAGCCTCCGGTACCGCATCCGCAGTAGCCCCCCTCTCCTCTCCCTCTTCGATGTCAACATCAGCGGAGGGGGAGACAGGGGTCATGTCCAGACAGGCTAGCTTGGCGGGCTAGCCGTCTGCGGAGACTCTTCAGGGTGAACACTGTGCAGTGTGGACACGAGCCGGGGGCGTCGATAGCCAGCCGGGCGTGTTGCAGCCCGAGGCAGCTCGAGCAGACCTGGTGTGGATCCCTGCTCGATATCTTATTCCCACAGCGACAGGGACGGGCCCCGGAGTCTCCGTTCCCTCTGGTATGAGGGATTTTGCCCTCCATTCCTCGCGAGCTGGCGAGCAGGTGGGGAGTGGAGGTGGTTAACTGGTGTGCTAACCGTGGAAAGGTATATGTTAGCTGGTGTGCTAACTGTGGAGCGCCGAGAGGTTAGCTGGTGTGCTGCCGCTCGGTGCTCGAAAAGCCGTGGTGGGGCTAAGAGTTTAGCGCTGACCAGGCCGTGAAGGGCGAGGAAGCACTAAAGCGGTCTGGTGTGACCGACGGCGCAAGAATGTCCAAGGCTAGTTAGCGCCCGGCGACCGAAGCTGGGTAAGATCGGTCTGTGGACAGTTTAGCTAGGCTAGCCCGGGACGGTAAATAAGCTCCGAGTGAGAAGAGGTTTTGAATGAGGTGGTACCGTCCGCACGGGGTACTTATAGTAGGCGGCACTACCCGGTGCGGACGGATACGTTCACCAGCCAATCAGGATTGGCGTAATGAGATTGATGCTTCTGAGAGCTGCAGGGAGGCTGCATCCCATAGTGAGACATCGAGCGAAATATTATGAAAGAGAACATAGCAATAATTTCTTTGGTAATTTTCACAATCTCCACAGCTTGGAGGGGTAAGGTCAATGGGACAGTCTCCTATGACAAACTATGACAAAGATCAGCAAGTGTTTGGTCCTCTAGATTACACAATACTTCTGCTTCCTACTTGTGAATGTGAACCCCAACATGTATGCCCGTTGACGTCAGGAAGGGCCAGACAGACAGGGTGGGGGAGGATAAGTTAATTGAAAACAGCAGAAGGGAAGTGATTCTTGGCTTTGTCATAAAGTTGGTTTGCACCTCCTTTTTCTTTCTCTGACTCATTAAGGGTCTCACTGTCCATGAATGAATTTCTTCTATGATCCCCTCAAACTTTTGTGGTTGCTAAGAGAGACCAATCTGTATATCTCTGTAAAAATCTGGTGAGTAATGTTGCTGTTGCAGCTGAGGAAATCCAGACGACTTTACTCATGTGAGAAAATATTCTAGTTGGCCAAATTGTAGGTTTAATTTCCATCAGAGGTTCTGACTAACTGCCAAGCAGAGTCTGAAGTTTTTCAGGTCTTATACTGGGGTTGTGGTCATTTAGTTACCAATTTTTTTGTTAAATCACAATTGGCTACATTTACCAATATTATAGCAATTTTCTCATATTTTGCTGTTGTTAAACTCTAAACTTTACATCAGATTCATGAACTTGTTCATAGACTATAAAATTGTTAACATCTTTGCTCTTAGACTGATGTCAGTCTCCTGGTAAGTTAAGAGGAAATGCCAGTTTGCATAGGTAAATGCTGTAAAATGCCTATAATATGACGTTATGACCTGAAATTGAAGAGCTGTATGCAGACACAGACAGAGGTGTGACAGAAACAAGGAAAAGGGACCAACATGTTTTTAAACAGAGACCTGGCCGCATCCTCAGTCTCCAAATAAAACAAATCATTATGTAAGAGACACTGCTGGAAAAAAAATCTAATTATCAGAAGATGCAATGATGCATCCCCATATTATGAGCTGGACATTCATGAAGGAATATGGCTTGCAGTTGTGGTATGAGTATGGATCTGGGGAGTGCTTTAATGCACATGTGTGCAGTCTATTACATCAGTGGTGTTTGAATGACCAGAAAAAAAATCAAGTCTCCTCTTGACTGCAACTTACTTTATTGCCAATGCACATTCACAATGCACGAATGCAAGATTAAAAAAACACATACAAGTTCAACAAAACACAAATGCAAGTTTAAAAAACACTTTTACAAGTTTTACAAAACACAAATGCAAGTTTAGAAAAACACTTTTAGAAGTTCAACAAAACACCTATACGAAGACATGACCTGGAAGTGATTGGTGGCGATCACTGCACGGTCTGTTTCTTTTTTTTTTTAATACTACAGTAAGATACAACCCGGAAATGATACTGCTGGGTTTGCGTGGGGCAAGATCTACAAGTGGGTAACCAGTAGCATAATCGTACATAATCGATCCAGGCAGCAGCACAGCCACTCAGCAGAGATGTTTTGCCTGTTTTTGAAGCAACAAGGGGTAGGGCTTTGTAATCTTCCCTAGGAATTGGGACACCACTTGCTGCATTTACGTTCAGGCACATAAGCAACTGCATAGTGACGTTTGCACATACATCTCAGTTCGACAGCACACCCAGCAGCAACATGGAGTTAACAGTTGCAATTGTTTTTCTTTTTTTTCATCATTCATCATGCTTCAGTTGATTAATGAACAAAACAACCAAGCGGAGAAGAAGTTGTCATTGACAACTGTTGTCTCTTGTAAACTGTCTAAAAGCCTTTGCAAGCATTTGGGCAGTATTTTAGCCTTGCTAGCATGGCTTGTCTGGCTAACATTACAAACAAATGTGTAACCTATACAGTATGTACATTTGTGAGTTTTCTTCTCTAAGTCCTGTCACTCTCATAAAGGACACCCCCAAGGGATGGCCAGTGCCCCCGTGAACAAACAGCTGGCCACCACTGCAAAAAAAAAATCTTTTTTCATTTATATAAATTTTTGTTGTGCTATTAACATAGTGAGCCATGCTTTGCTTATATTTGAATGTCAAAATCTTTATAAGCTGAAAAAAATAAAATGACTAAAAATTTGACACTAGACCTACCATTTTCTGCCATTGGTGTTTTGCTGTAGTCCCCTGGAGGTCTGTCTCGCCTATTAACTCGTCCTTTCTAATGCAAATTCATCCATGAAGGTGCCACCCAGAACTGCCCCAACCAGTTTCTAATGCCCATTTCACATTAGCACCTACTTACCCGGCCCTCATTGGGCCAACGCCACATTACCCCTGTTAAGTTTTACTCACATAGTGAAATTTTGTAATTTGTTTTGGACACAAAGGATTTGTGACACACACACACACACTGAACTGCTGAACTGAACAAGCAAAAAAAAAAAAAAAAAAAAAAACTTGGCCACTTAAGTAAAAAAAAAAAAAAAAAATGTGCCGATGGAACAAGTGAAATTTTCTTACAAGAATTCTTAAAATAAAATGCATTTGTCTTAAAACAAGTTTCTATATCTCACTGAAATGTTTCTCTTTAGATGATTTTGTCTTATTTTGAGTGTGATGATATATTTTGACTAGAAATTAGAAAAATATATTTGGTTAGAGTGATGCAGAAATGCTACCGGTGAGTAAATGCATGTATAAATTCCTAGAAATAAAGGTCCAGGTTGAAAGAACTAAAAGTTATCCTTTAATAACCCTTGGCACCC
Source organism: Atherinomorus stipes (assembly GCA_023101725.1). Classification (NCBI taxonomy): domain Eukaryota; kingdom Metazoa; phylum Chordata; class Actinopteri; order Atheriniformes; family Atherinidae; genus Atherinomorus; species Atherinomorus stipes. Next base: position 1,991 of record JALJCO010014598.1, on the reverse strand, counting down.
TGCTATTTTCTCTCTGGCCACCCCTAAAAATCTCTCCGGGCGCCCCTGACTCTCCGGGGGCTTTTGTTTGATTCAGTATGCAAATGATGACGTAAAGCTCTCTGGGGAATTTTCTCTAACCCTTCCCTGGTAAGTCAGCATCTGAAATCCTTTGCTCTGAAAGCTAGATTCCTACCCCCAACCCCTCATTATGTCCACTGCCCCTACATGCAAAGAGCAATTGGGACACCACTACCCTTACGGGAACACGCAAAATTTATGGATAGAGCTAAAAAGTAGGGCTAGGGGGTGTTTTGGGACAGGCCCGAGAAGTTAAATTGATCTGAAACAGGTGTTGTGGAGTTGGAAACCTGGAAAACATGCAAGGCAGGAGTCCCCAAGGACCAGGATTGGAGAACACTGAGCTTTAAAATACTCCTGACAATAGATTATGCAAGTTGAAAAACAAAAACTAGCCTACTGGATCTGCCTGAAAGAGGGCGTGCTTGTGATCTGAAGAGAATTAGACGGCCACATTGCCCTTCCTTTATGGCCATATGCCCCTCAAAAAATTATATCTGGGGAGGGGTGAGTAAAAGCTCAGTTACAAACAGTCCTCTTTTATGCTGTAAGTCTCAGGCTTTGCGATGCGCAAGATGACACGAGTGCAATGTGACTGAGAAAATGAAAATTCAGAATCTGAGCAAATCTCCACGAGAAAACGTCAAATTGGAAAGAAGATTTTATTCAACGGGGGTGACCTGAAGTCACACACAAACACTTGCCTCCTTGTTGGGGACATTATCTAAGCCTCACATTTGGAATTTTAAAAATCAGAGGTCAGGAGAAAAGTTATTGCTGCTGCTTTTTCAGACCTCACTGCTCCTGATAAAGAAAATGAGGGGAGAAACAACCTGATCCTCTTGACTTTTTTTAAATATTCTACCCCAAGTTCAAAACAGAAAGGCATGGAACAAAAACTTCACATAAGTCACAAGCTTTAATTCACCATTCACCTATGCATGTTACTGTATATTTCTGCCCGCTGTTGGCAGAGATGGGGGATGTGGAGTCAGCAAAGTCAACTCCATGCCGTGTTTTTGTTTTCTTTCCAGCCACTGAACCAGGTGAGTTCAATCAGCACAGTTTATTTCATTGTGCAGGTTGGACTCACCTGGTCAGTGGTGGGAAGAGCAAATACATGACATAGAGTTGACTTGTTGACTCCACATCCCCCATCTCTGGCTGTTGGTCATTTTTACCTCCGCCACGGGGGCAGTGTTTATGGTAGCGTTTGTTTGTTTGTCTGTCTGTCTGTCAGCAACTTCACGGAAAAAGTTCCAGATGGATTGACCTGTAATTTTCACCAGCCGTGCGTCTCAACCCAAGGACGAACACATTAAAGGCCTCCTTCCACTGAAAACCCATTTAACTTGCTCCTTCTGAAATACGGAGGGTTTCCCCTTGTTTACTTACACATGCTGACTTGCTAGCGTTGCGTTTCCCCCCAGTCGGCTGTGCTTCCTCATCACAGAAACAATACGAAGAAAAGAGCGAATCGGGAACAGCCTTGCACTTCTACGTAACATTGCAAATAGCGTATCCCACGTGGGGTTTCTATCTGTCCATTGGAAGGCAGGTAACCCTCCACTACACACTAGAAGTAAAGACAGCACGAATGTAACTTCGGAGTTGAGAAGCTAATTAGCTAACTGTTTGTTAGCATGACGGAACAAACTTGTTTGTCGGCTCTATTTCCTGTCTGTAGCGAAATAAGAGCGGAGGGCGGAGCTTCCTTCATACACTGATGGCAGGCAGCCAATCAGAGGGAAATTCATGAGAAGAAGGACCCGGAAAAGCCTGACGTTGGACCACAAGCCTCTCTTCTAGTATACAAATACAGCTGGATACTAAGCAACCAGAAGGTTTTTTTAAACAGAAACGATGCAGAATGCATTCAATAATAATGGAGAACACAGAAATATTAATGAAATGACCACGGAAGTACAACT
>JALJCO010014597.1:0-15123 GCA_023101725.1 Atherinomorus stipes | reverse complement strand
GCTAGTGATGTTATGCTCCGAGCAGGCTGCTCAACTTCGTATCTGACCTTTTAAGGCGGAAGTGTCCGTGGGAAATGTTACGAGCCTCGCTTCATTCCGTTAAGGACAGCCCTACTTTCCAAATGAAGCTTCATGACGTCACGCGCGCGTATCACTGACCTTTTTCGCCAGTTTGAATTTAAGGGTGGAGTCATCAATTTACTAGTGCTTATAAACGGACACAATTCCACCAAACTTTGTGGGTTTGTAAGAGAACCAGTTGCGTATAGTTGCCATTTATTCAATTTTTTGCATACAGGGAGAGTGGGGTTCAGGTGAATTAGGCAAACATTCCATCTTACGACTGCTGAAATGATCTTGTTCTTAAATAAAAATGCACTTGAGTCCCACAAGAATCTCAAAGTATTTTTTTTTTTTTAAGGGGGGGAGGGGGGGGGGGGGGGGGGGGGTTCTTTATATAAATTCATCGTGGCAATACTTTCCATGATGTCTTCATCAAATCTTTCTAAAACCACTTACCATCTGTTGTATGAAATATTTTCAGCTGGAGCTCAAGCTATTGATACAGCTATGAGAAATCTTGCATAATGCAGCAGATTTGAAAATGAACATAAAACGTGTTACAAATAATTGTTACTGTTTCATGACACATTGCTTTATCATCAATATATGAGCTGGCTGCTGCTATGTTAAAAGTTGACCAGCAGATGTCTTACTATGTTGTTTTGTGTTGAATGCTTCATAACACAGAACCATTTGAAGACAATTGCTTCATATTGATTCAGTGGTTCGGAAAGCTTCAGTTTCTCCATCACTACGTACAGCTGAGAAGATCAGCTGCTACCCAGACAACAACTAAAACACAATTTGCGAAACTGACTTCATATAATATTATCCACTGACTTTCATATAATGGATGTTGAGCTGAGCTGCAGGCCACGCCCTCTCTGCCTGGGAGCATCCGGTCTGACCGTGTCTCCCAGCCTGGAGGCAACAGATTGAATGCACCTGGTGGAGGTAATCAGGGGAGTTTGGAGGCATTCACTCACAGAACGGTGTGACAGACGATGGTTGGAGGCTGCAGGATTAACACTTGGTTCAAAGACGGAAGAAGGAGCCGGTGAGCTTTCAGCTATTTGAAGTTTGCACTGGGATTGTGGTGGACAATGGACTAATATGTGATAAGATTCCAGTTAAAGTGTGCATGGAAAAGTCATGTGGTTAAAATAAAAGTTAAAAGGTCATTTGGTGTGTAAAAATGTACGTTTAAAAAATATGTATTTTGAAATAGGTCCAAATTTGCAATATTCATCATTTAAGATTAAAAATTGAGTTATTTTGTGTATTTACAGGAGTTAAAACCTGTTGTAGTTTGTAAAGTTAAAATCATCATTGAACGTTTCTTTAAAATGCATTTGGTGTATTTTGATTGCTTTAAAAAATGGATGTTTTCACTTATGCTTAGAGTTAATCTTTAGTAGTTCAAAATTTAGTATTTGAATTTTTGGTTATTGATTTATTTAGGCTTTTGGGGATATTTTCTAGTGTCTGCATTTTAAGGTTTTTCAACTGTTAGTATCCCGAAAGACTCAAAATAAAATATAAAAGAAAGAAAAGAAGGTAAAATCTTTTTGATTTTGAGGGAATTCCCAGTCCAATCTCCCGAAGCAAGTAACCCAACATAAGTGGGGGTACCTGCAGAGTGAAACCTCACAAAAGAGGTTAGAAACTCTTAACAATGGACGTGACTGTTGCTCGAAACAGAAAGGTCCATAAAAGTCCACAAAAACATGTCAATATTCCTCCATACTGCTCGTCCAATGGAAACGTCATTTAGTAGATTTTTAGAGAAATAAACAGTAGAACATGCAGATGCCACAAAGCGCGTCCATGTGAGTTCACGACACTACAGAAGCCTCGACAGACCGAGATCGCGTGTGTTCGTTCTTTTTCTTTTAAATCCGTATCCAACCCCTCTTGTTTGTCTGTCGCTCTAAGCACTGTGTGAGCAGCTAATTTCTTCTTCTTCGCTTGCATTGGTGGCAGGAAATAGATGCTGAACGCCACGGCTTCTGTAGTTTTGTGAACTTGCCAAGAGGCGTGCTTTGCAACTGGAGTGGATGTTCGACTGTTTGGGCTCTAAAAATCGACTAAGTAAACGTCGTTTCAAGTAAATTCTAGTCGCGCTACCCTCCCAGGACACTTGGATTACATTGGACGAGGCAGTATGGAGGAATATTGACAAATTTTTGTGGACATTTAGGGACACTAATCGTTTCAATTGCCCCTGAATTTTATTATCAAAGTTAAGGGGAAAGCACTTGCATCCACCCCAAAGATCTCAGAATGCATATTAAAAGGTGCTCAGTCTTGTTCAGCATGAGGATGAGGAGATGAAAGACCATCATTCTCCCGGTGTACTATCACCCCCCAAAAGCACTGATGAAACCAGAAGGAGTTTTGCTGCAGATTACGTGGTATGAAGTAACACTTGCGCTGTCTCTCGCCATCATACTGGATGAACACCGAACGGCGACTCTCATCGTTATATCTTCCCAAAGTGATGCAGAAACTTCACCAGTCAAGTGAACGCTCGTGTAAAACTCGTGGAAATACGGGGTCCAGGTTGAAAAAAAGAGCTGTTATGCTTTTTCTTGGAAACCGTCTCTCTGCAGCCTTAGGGACTTCCGTCTTCGTTTGACTCATTTTAGCCCCGTCTTCTTCAGAGAGTCAAACCTCCACCACGTTTGTGGCGATCAGAAATGTTTTGATCCAGAATGTGGTAACCTGAGGTAGTCTGGTTGCATCTGAAGCTAGCGCACGCTCCTGCATGCGTGCAGCTCGTGAGGACTGATAAGCATCGGAGCTGCTGCTGGCTAACGTCCTCTTTGTGGTATCAGCAGGTGAGAAATGGTTTGACTTGCTGTGTGTGCATCTGTAAATCTATGAGTGAAATGTTAGCTGCTGATTAGGGTTTTCATCGCTGAGTGGGTGGCTACTACAGAGGCCCCGAGGTGTTAAAGCAAATCTGATGAGTGTGGAAAAAGCGACGTTTCCGAAACATCAGTTAAGATGAAAACCAGAGTGAATTCGGTTAAAGCGATGAGAAAGAAAGGTGTGAGGCTCTGAAGTGGCTCACACCACAGATGTTTGTGTGGTGGGGAAGTAGAGCGGCATTAGTCATGATGTGTTTAAGGTCACGGACTGATAACAGGATGTTTGCACGTTCACATTCATTCTGAGAGGAGCTGAAACTGAACACGTTGATCTGAGTCTGAAACGTTTCACACAAAGTTCTGCTGAACACCTGAAGTCATCACGTCCTGGATCTGGTCTCGGATGGTCCGACAGCAGAGACCGTCAGGCTCAGACCGGTCCCACATCTGGCTTTGACTGACCCGGGTTTGAGTGCCCCAGATCCAGGCGGTATCCGGACCACGTCAGCACGGTCTGCACACGCTCTGCACACGCTCTACTGGTTTGACATTTACATCACATCCGAACCATTTCAGTTCGCCATAATCACCGAAAGTAGCCGAGATCGAGTCCACGTCCATGCAACTTCAGCCCAGACAGGTCTGCAGATTTTACAGCTGCAAAGATCAGCAGCAGCTGTGAAACACACACACCATCAATGAAAGCAGAATATTCCAGCAGCTGCATCGTCAGAGAAAAGTAAAAATAAATAATTAAGAAAAACTAAATGAAAAGCTGGTCTGTGGGATCCTCTGGTTTGTTTCAGCTTTTTAATGTTTAATTAGACATGACTGCGTAGCATCTGTGTATTACCTATGAATGCATTTAAAACAGATAACGACACTGTTTTTATGAAATAAGATGAATGAAATATGATTCATCCCAGAAGGATAATTTCAATAGTTGTCCATTCCCCCACGTTCTTTTCAAAAGATCAGAAATGTAACTTTTCAACCTTAAAAATATATTTCTGAGCCATTTTAAATTGCACACCAACATTAATCATGCACTAGGGTTGTCATATACCAAAATGCAATTCCCGATTCCGATACTAAGGATGGTGGTTGGTATTAAATACTATTTTCGATACTATGGAGGAAAGAAATCGCCCAAAGAATGACAATCCAAACGATTCAGCAGAAATGTATAAATGAATATGAGAAAAGACCTTAAAAATGATAAATATATTTAAAAGATCTAGTTTGTGCTGAGATCCCGTCTCCAACATCTTCTCCAACGCTCCCTGTGATTCCAGAAGAGACCAGCCACTAGTTAAAGGAATAGTTCACCCACAGAATGATGGTCCTTCATCTTCTCCTCATCCTCATGCTGAACAAGACTCTGGAGCACTTTTTGAATATCTGAAATGCAGCCGGAGATCTGGGGAGTGGGGGGCGTTTTCCCCCAACTTTCATATAATGGAGGTCACCGGGGTCCGAGCCAAAAATGTCCATAAAAGTCCACAAAAACGTGTCAGTATTCCTCCATACTGCTCGTCCAATGTAAGCCACGTGTCCTGAGTGGGTAGCGTCCAGAATTTACTGGAAACCATCATTTAGTAGATTTTTATAGAATAAACGGTAGAACATCGCACTTCCCCGATGCGTCCATGCGAGTTCACGACACTGCGGAAGCCTCGGCAGACGAGATCGCGCCTCGTCTTTTTCTTTTTGTTTTGAATCAACAGCCAGCTCCTCGTGTTTGTCTGCAGCTCGGTTGCTTTTGGCACAATGTAAACAGAAAATTTCTTCTTCTACACTTGCATTATCGGCAGAGTAATCCCTGAATGCAGCGGCTTCCATAGTGTCGTGAACTCGCATGGTTGCGCATCGGGGAAGTACGATGTTCTACTGTTTAGGCTATAAAAATATACTAAGGGTGCATTCAGAAATCATAGTCCGCCGAGTTTCGGTCCGTTTGAGGACTCGGGTTTGGCGCTGGGGGACCTGGGGGTCTCCTGGGGGTGCTTGGGACTGAGATGGCGTTCACGTTACACCGTAGCCAAACGGGGCCAAACCTTTTGAAAATGTTCCTAATCTCAGGTGGCGCTGCATTCAGATTCACCGTAGGTGAGGACAAGACGTACAACGAACAAGAAGGTTCTTCTCACAACTTCTGTTTCCTCCACAAAAAATGATTTTTGCGCATATTTACATATGGATATGCTGGATATGCTTTCATCAGACCAAATATCGGATTTGCCATATCGTTTACCCACGTCAAGTTTTACCAACAATGCCAATGCAATTTGTAGTCCTCTTCCGTCTTTGGTTCACTTAAAACGGACCGAGACCTGTGTTCGTTGGTGGAGCGAGTCCGCTTGTTTGTTCCGGATCAGAGTCCGTTTGCACATTCACACCTCCCCCAAACGAAGCGGACTTTCTGAGCAAATGGACAGCATTTCTTCTTCTACGCTTGTATTATCGGCAGAGTAGGCTCTGAACGCCGAGGCTTCCGTAGTGTCATGAACGTGCTTCGACGCGCTTGCAGGAGAAAGGATATACCACTGCTTAGTCTCTAAAAATCTACTTAATAATGTTGTTTCCAGTAAATTCTGGACGCTACCCACTCAGGACACTTGGATTACATCGGACGAGCAGCATGGAGGAATATTGACAAGTTTTTGTGGACTTTTATGGACGTTTTTGGCTCGGACCCCGGTGAACTCCATTATATGAAAGTTGGTGTACTATTCCTTTAATGTAACCTACTTATTTACGTGTCCTTTGATTCACAATACTGGAGACCAAATCAAGCAAACAATAGAACGGACAAACTAGTTAGGGTGAACTAGTTTTTTAGGTCAGTAAAACATTTTAAAAGATGAATTTTTCAAATGTTTTTGTCTACAATCTGCAAAGCATCAATACGTGACTGAAGGCCGGGATGAGACCATCAGCATCAGTTTAGAACATCTGCTCTGACATGCTGCACGAGGCTCGTGTGAGCGCTTCTACGCGGGGGCGGGGCCTGCTTCTACATGGGGGCGGGGCTTCTACGTGTGGGCGTGGCCTGCGCTAGCAGTCGCCGCTCATTGAGAAAGGAAATGATCCGCACTTTCACGTCAGTCTGCACGTGTCTCCAATTACACCAAGAGAAGTCTGGATTCATCACGAGTCACTTTCTGAAACAAAAAAGTTAATGGAGAGGTCTAAGTCGCGAAGTTAACAATGGGTCCTGCAGGGAGATGCTGTGGGGGAGGGGCTGCCCGCAGCAGTGCCTGTTTAAAAGGGCAGAGGCAGCTGATACTTTCTGAGACTCAGCAGACTCCAAAGAGGCATTTAAGTATCAACACTCGTGCTGATTAATTTCTAACTAGATACTAATATAATTGATTAGTATCTGAGAATCGATTGCACTATGATGCATTTTCCCACAATCCAGTGCAGTTTATGGAACTGTACTGTATACATCATAGTATTTAATCGTCTAATGCAGTAAATTACTGACCAAATCACAGAAATCTATGATGGTAAATGTTAGAAACATCTAGTAGTAGTAGTAGTAGTAATTTTATTCGGTCAAGCACATAAAAAAAAAAAAAAAAACATTTTAAAAAAGGCAGGCTCTTTCTTCCCTCCCATCCTCTCGGCCAAGGTTCCTGAGATGATGGAGCCGTTACGGGGGAGGGCAGGAACAAAAGCGGAGAGGTGATAAACAAAGCAGCCTTGGGTCGAACGGCTTCAGAAAAGCCTGCGAGGAGCGGCTTTCTCTCCAGAAGCTATTCTTTCACCATGTTTATATCCAAGGCTGCCCCCCCCATCCTCCTGCTTTACTGTTCACACAAGTTGCCGTTAACAAAAAAAGGAGAATTTGACTTTAAGACGGAGACGAGCTGCTCCTGATGGGCTGCTGTATCGACCCTGTGATGAAAGGAAACCACATCAGTGAGGTTTTATGTTCGGACTCGGCCACATGTGGACGCGGCAGGTTTGCATCAGAGCTGCAGAGGAAACGGTCATTAACGTTAAAGAAAACAAAGAAGTTAAAGGGACAGTGCACCCACAGAATGTTGTAACTTTATCTTCCACCCCCCCTCATGGTGAGAGAGAGACTCTGCAGCACTTTTTTAATATCTCAAATGCAGCCGGTGATCAGGAAGGCTTCTCGTTTCCCCCCAACTTTCATATAATGGAGTTCACCGGGGTCCGAGCCAAAAAGGTCCATAAAAGTCCACAAAAGCTTGTCAATATTCCTCCATACTGCTCGTCCAATGTAATCCAAGTGTCCTGAGTGGGTAGCGTCCAGAATTTACTGGAAACCATCATTTAGATTTGTAGAGCCTAAGCAGTGGTATATCCTTTTTCCTGCAAGCGTGCCGAAGCGCGTTCAAGACACTACGGAAGCCTCGGCGTTCAGAGCCTACTCTGCCGATAATACAAGCGTAGAAGAAGAAATTCTCTGTTTCCATTGTGCTAAGAGCGACAGAGCTGCAGACAAACCGGGACAAACACAAGAGGGGTTGATATTGATTTAAAACAAAGAAAGAAAAAACGCGTGATCTCGTCTGCCGCGGCTTCCGTAGTTTCATGAACGTGCATTTGCGTGCTCGCAGGAGATGTGATGTAGTACTGATGTAGTACTGATGTAGTACTGTTTGGTCTATAAAAATCTACTAAATGATGGTTTCCGTAAATTCTGGACGCTACCCACTCAGGACACGTGGATTACATTGGACGAGCAGTATGGAGGAATATTGACAAGTTTTTGTGGACTTTTATGGACCTTTTTGGCTCGGACCCCGGTGAACTCCATTATATGAAAGTTGGACTTAGAGGTAAAGATCTGAAGACTGGAGGTCTATGATCCAGGTTCCTGGTTTTGGTGAGAACTGGACCACAGAGTTCCTGGTCCATCAGTCAGATCTGGGGTCTGACCGAGACCTGGAGAGTCCAAGATGGAGGTCTGGGGTCTGACTGAGACCTGGAGAGTCCAAGATGGAGGTCTGGGGTCTGACTGAGACCTGGAGAGTCTGAGATGGAGGTCTGGGGTCTGATTTGAGACCTGGAGAGTCTGAGATGGAGGTCTGGGGTCTGACTGAGACCTGGAGAGTCTGACATGGAGGTCTGGGGGTCTGACTGAGACCTGGAGAGTCTGGGATGGAGGTCTGGGGTCTGACTGAGACCTGGAGAGTCTGAGATGGAGGTCTGGGGTCTGACTGAGACCTGGAGAGTCTGAGATGGAGGTCTGGGGTCTGATTTGAGACCTGGAGAGTCTGAGATGGAGGTCTGGGGTCTGACTGAGACCTGGAGAGTCTGGGATGGGCTTTTGTCCTGGACTGAACCCGCCCTTCCTGGAAGACTTGGTTATGTGTGAGACTCATATTAAACCAGGGGAATGTGCCTTTATCTTGTGAAACAACGTGGATGTCGACATTTTCGTCCACAGAGACCATCTCCATGTCCTCGGCAGACTTCCCGGTCCCCAGCGTTCCACCCAGCAGCTGCTGTCAGCTGGGTGTATTTTCTCTTAAAAATTATGCCTGAAAAGTTTTTTACTGCAACACTTTTGTCTTCCAGCTCAAATCTGAGCAGTCAGCAGGAAGCGTTCAGCAGCAGATGCTTTTAATAAAGTCGGCTGCAGAGGAGCAGCCTCCACGTTTCACTGCAGTCGGGCCAGATTTATGACCCGGACCCCACAAGGAGGGCCACAAGCCACCGGTCAGAGACTGAAACATCCTTCACTTCTTTAGCATTTTAAAGTCTGGCCTTCATCAGTCTAAGCTAAGATTAATTATGAGTTAAAGTTTTCAAGATGCATTGTGGGAAATGCAATGTGAGTGCACTACTTTTTCTTTACAGACGGCCCTGTCCCAGTACCCGCACCAAACCCTACGTCCCTCTGTCCCAGTACCCGCACCAAACCCTACGTCCCCCTGTCCCAGTACCTGCACCTGACCCTACAGCCCTGTCCCAGTACCCGCACCAAACCCTACGTCCCCCTGTCCCAGTACCCGCACCCCCGACCCTACGGCCCTGTCCCAGTACCCGCACCCCGACCCTACGGCCCTGTCCCATTACCCGCACCCCGACCCTACTGCCCTGTCCCAGTACCCGCACCCCGACCCTACGGCCCTGTCCCAGTACCCGCACCAAACCCTACGGCCCTGTCCCAGTACCTGCACCCGGCCCTACGGCCCTGTCCCAGTACCCGCACCAAATCCTACGTCCCCCTGTCCCAGTACCTGCACCTGACCCTACGACCCTGTCCCAGTACCTGCACCCGGCCCTACGGCCCTGTCCCAGTACCCGCACCAAACCCTACGTCCCCCTGTCCCAGTACCTGCACCAAACCCTACGTCCCCCTGTCCCAGTACCCGCACCCCCGACCCTACGGCCCTGTCCCAGTACCCGCACCAAACCCTACGTCCCCCTGTCCCAGTACCCGCACCAAACCCTACGTCCCCCTGTCCCAGTACCCGCACCCCGACCCTACGGCCCTGTCCCAGTACCCGCACCAAACCCTACGTCCCCTTGTCCCAGTACCCACACCTGACCCTACGGCCCTGTCCCAGTACCCGCACCCCGACCCTACGGCCCTGTCCCAGTACCCGCACACCAAACCCTACGTCCCCCTGTCCCAGTACCCGCACACCAAACCCTACGTCCCCCTGTCCCAGTACCCGCACCCCGACCCTACGGCCCTGTCCCAGTACCCGCACCAAACCCTACGTCCCCTTGTCCCAGTACCCACACCTGACCCTACGGCCCTGTCCCAGTACCCGCACCCCGACCCTACGGCCCTGTCCCAGTACCCGCACACCAAACCCTACGTCCCCCTGTCCCAGTACCCGCACCCCGACCCTACGGCCCTGTCCCAGTACCCGCACACCAAACCCTACGTCCCCCTGTCCCAGTACCCGCACCCCGACCCTACGGCCCTGTCCCAGTACCCGCACCCCGACCCTACGGCCCTGTCCCAGTACCCGCACCAGACCCTACGGCCCTGTCCCAGTACCCGCACCTGACCCTACGGCCCTGTCCCAGTACCCGCACCCCGACCCTACGGTCCTGTCCCAGTACCCGCACCTGACCCTACGGCCCTGTCCCAGTACCCGCACCAGACCCTACGGCCCCCTGTCCCAGTACCCGCACCAGACCCTACGGCCCCCTGTCCCAGTACCCGCACCAGACCCTACGACCCCTGTCCCAGTACCCGCACACCAAACCCTACGACCCCCTGTCCCAGTACCTGCACACCAAACCCTACGACCCCCTGTCCCAGTACCTGCACACCAAACCCTACGGCCCTGTCCCAGTACCCGCACCCCGACCCTACGGCCCTGTCCCAGTACCCGCGCACCAAACCCTACGTCCCCCTGTCCCAGTACCCGCACCCCGACCCTACGGCCCTGTCCCAGTACCCGCACACCAAACCCTACGTCCCCCTGTCCCAGTACCCGCACCCCGACCCTACGGCCCTGTCCCAGTACCCGCACACCAAACCCTACGACCCCCTGTCCCAGTACCCGCACACCAAACCCTACGACCCCCTGTCCCAGTACCCGCACACCAGACCCTACGGCCCTGTCCCAGTACCCGCACCAGACCCTACGACCCCCTGTCCCAGTACCCGCACACCAAACCCTACGACCCCCTGTCCCAGTACCCGCACACCAAACCCTACGGCCCTGTCCCAGTACCCGCACCCCGACCCTACGGCCCTGTCCCAGTACCCGCACCAGACCCTACGGCCCTGTCCCAGTACCCGCGCACCAAACCCTACGGCCCTGTCCCAGTACCCGCGCACCAAACCCTACGGCCCTGTCCCAGTACCCGCGCACCAAACCCTACGGCCCTGTCCCAGTACCCGCGCACCAAACCCTACGGCCCTGTCCCAGTACCCGCGCACCAAACCCTACGGCCCTGTCCCAGTACCCGCGCACCAAACCCTACGGCCCTGTCCCAGTACCCGCGCACCAAACCCTACGGCCCTGTCCCAGTACCTGCACCCCAAACCCTACGTCCCCCTGTCCCAGTACCCGGACCCTGTCCCAGTACCCGCACCAAACCCTACGGCCCTGTCCCAGTACCCGCGCACCAAACCCTACGGCCCTGTGCCAGTACCCTCCACAATATGACACACTCTTAGACACTGTTTTATAAATGTTTTTTTAATCTTTGTTGTTCATTTGTTCTAGTTTTTTTTCCAGGTTTTTTTTCTATATCTCTCCTTTATCAAAACTTTAAATCATTTTTACTTCTACTCTTGTCCAAATGGTTTTTAGATGACAAATCTGAAGCTGATGAGCCGATGATTGTCTGCATTATCTGATTTTATATTTTCTAAACTTCATCTCCAAAACCAGAAGCCTCCCTGCAGCCTCCACCACTGGCTCTGCGTTAGCATGCTAGCATGCTATCAGGATGCACGACAGTGGAAGGAGCAGCTGCTGCCCTGGTGGCATCATCAGGGGTCAAAGTCAGAGGTATGGCTGGGGGGAGCTTGTTTCAAAAGCCCCCCCCCCCAAACTGGAGCTATGTTCATCTTTATGCAGGTAATGTTAACAAAACGTTGAACACCAGCTAGTTTTTATTTATGCCTTCATTTGTTTGTACTCACGCTGACCTCTGCACACGCTCTGTCACATTCAGGCGGGAAATTATTCAATCAACGTCAAACTGCAGTGATGCTCATCCTCTGATGAGCTCTGGTTTAAATAAATGAGGGATGAGCAGCCAAACTGAAGCAGCAGTTTAACCTCCTGCAGGCTCCACGCAGCACCGACCCGCTAACATCATCATCCTCACCACCCTCATCCATCAGCAGCTTCATCTGCTGCAGGTACCAGCAGACCTCGCGCCCCTTCATCCTGTCCTGTTTTTATGTCACAAACCAAAGTAAAAGTTCAGAAAATGAAGAATGAAATATTTTCTGATCAGCTGATGCTCAGAAGTTCGTGGGTCTCACAGACACGATGGAAAGTACTCGTGTAGCACCTGTCCTGCAGATGAATGTAATGACACCATGGCGAGTCTCTGGGTTCTTTTCAGTAAAAGTAATGGTAACCTGAGTACGCGTTTTTGTGATACCTGTGTAAACCAAATGAGCCGGTCCCTCCAGTTGTTGAGGTATTACAGCAAATATGAACCGAATGTGGTTACACTTGACCAGTGGTTTACAAACTGGGGTTGAGACCGCTATGTGGGTCAGAGGGGGATTTCAGGGGGTCGCCAGATCATTCAGCGAACGAGAAGACCGGATGTGAAGATGGTAAACAGACCAGATAAAGAGCCAAAGTTTGGACGTAACTCTCACATGGTTGGCATCGTTCTGGACCAGTCATGTTTTAATCATGTGGGACAAAGATGGAGGAACAGTGGATCAGAGAAGCCGGCTCTGTTCATGGTCAGAGAGACTTTCCTGGTTTTCATTTTCCGGGGGTACATAGAGATTAGCGCCACCAGCTGTTGTGGAAACATAATATTGAGCATGTGCAGGAGGTACAACCCAGTCTGGAGTCGGTTCGGTGTGTTCATGTAGACTTTTCTGATGGGGAGACCGAGGCTGAATGATCAGACCGACTCCTTTCTGCAAGGACCATCACAACGGTCATCAGTGTCTGGTCTGTCTCCGCCTTTACCAACATTCCCAGTCGTCTGCTTGGGATAAAATTTCCAGCCTTTTTACATGTTTTTTTTTTCCAAGTCAAGCAACCAAGTCTGACACTGCTTTTATTTTCTTTTGTTTTTTAAGCTTTACTGAAATTCAAAAGAACAGAACGTGGTGTACAACAAGCTGAGATACAAAGAGGAAAAAAGCAAAGCCAAAAATGGTGCAACTTAAGAAAACACCATAACGATAAAGTACCAGCAGTTTACTACACAGTTAGGAGGAAATGCAGCTGGGTTCAGAGAAGTTAAACTGTTTAAAAACACTACAAGTTCTTAAAGGGGCCATGACATCACATGTCCCTTTTCTGGGGTTTTGGGGTCTAATCTGATTTGTGCTCTGATGAGTTCATGTGACTGTCAGAGTGAGAATCAAAGTTCCTGTTTATGGTCTGTCAGCTTTGTCTCTCTGCTCAGAAACAGTTGAATCAGACAGCAGCTTATCATTCTACGTAGTTCTATCATTCTACGTAGTTCCATCATTCTACGTAGTTCCATCATTCTACGTAGTTCCATCATTCTACGTAGTTCCATCATTCTACGTAGTTCCATCATTCTACGTAGTTCCATCATTCTACATAGTTCCATCATTCTACGTAGTTCCATCATTCTACGTAGTTCCATCATTCTACGTAGTTCCATCATTCTACGCAGTTCCATCATTCTACGCAGTTCCATCATTCTACGCAGTTCCATCATTCTACGTAGATTCTACGCAGTTCCATCATTCTACGTAGTTCCATCATTCTACGTAGTTCCATCATTCTACGCAGTTCCATCATTCTACGCAGTTCCATCATTCTACGTAGTTCCATCATTCTACGTAGTTCTATCATTCTACGTAGTTCCATCATTCTACGTAGATTCTACGTAGTTCCATCATTCTACGTAGTTCCATTATTCTACGTAGTTCATTCGCTCCAATCAGAGCACACTATCAAGCAAACAGCCTCCCCCCTCCCCTCGCTGATTCAACTGCAGAGTGGAGCTGAGTAACTTCTCTGCAGTCAGGTCTGAGTTTTCAAACAAATGGATTTAAAAGCAAACTTGTGCAGCAACACTGAGGGGAGGGGGCCACAACCTTGTCATTACCTGTAAGTTTATTTATTTTCTAAATGCTGTCTTATCTGATAAACATAGCTCACTATCTGAAATGCACATGATGCTAACAGTTAGCCTTTAGCAAACTCCGATCGCAGCTTGACCTAGATTCTGCAAATAAGGTTATAGCCAAATAAGGTGTAGCCAATCAGAATGAAGTCAATGTGGTCTCCGGGTAAAGCTGCATATCATTACTGCACCCAGCTGTTTTACTGAGGGAGGAGGTGTAGCTGTCAGAACAACCCCCTGCTGTAAAAAGTGACGTTCTTTTTTTGTTGGAGTATTTGCATATGCAGTAATGTCACCTACATGAACCAGTTTTTACTGCTATGTCATCACTCCTTTAAAGGAAAAGATGGCATCGTTGTGCTTGGACTGGCGTCCCTGTCTGCTCGTAATAGCCCGTCATTACGTCACTTTCAGTCTGTATGCAGATGACTTACAGATCTATCTGCCAATATCCCACAACACCCCATCCAAGCTTGTCTGCAGGACATAAACAAATGGCCGTCACAAAACTTCCTCTGTCTAAGCTAATCAATTCTGCATTCATTCTTTTCAGCACCTCCAGTTCTAACACGGTCCCAGACCTGTCACCTCTGACCCCTCACCTCCATCCCTCAGTCAGGAATCAGGATGTAACTTTGGACAACAATCTCAAACTGGACAAACAACTAGATTCTATTATCAGGGCAAGTTTCTTTCAGCTTCATGTGCTCTCTGAGATCAAACCGATACTCTGCCGTAAGGACCAGGAAAAAGCAAACCATGACTCTGTTCTGTGCTCCCTTCACTGGCTCCCAGTTCACTTCTGAATCCACTTTAAAATCCTCCTGTTGGCTTTCTGCTCCATCCGTGGCCCCGCCCACCTCTGTGACCTCCTGACCCCTCACCAGCCCAGCAGAGCTCTGTGCTCCTCTGATCAGCACCTCCTGGTGGTCCGGAGGACCGGCTGCAAGCGGTGGGGTGACCGTGCCTTGACAGTGCTGGGGCTGAGGCTGAAGCTCCGGACCTGTGCACCATCGAACAGCCCCAGACCTGCAGCTGCTCAAGGCCGGACGGAAGCACCATCTCTGTAAGGCGAGACACTCCGGGCAAATGGGGTCAAAAATATAACTGCTATCACCATGAAACCTTCCTGCTCTATTCCTCACATCAGGGCTAGCATTTTTTTATTGCAAGTTTTCTGAAATTTTATGTCTAAATATGCAAATTAGGTGTTATATAGCCAAAAATGCGCTAATTTACATACATTTCTAGGAAAAAAATCTAAACACGGGATTAAAACAAGTTTCTTTTAAATTTTGTTCACATATTAAAGTCAAAAGTTTTCACTGAGGGGATTTTGGATATCTCCATAGATCATTTAACAATTTAGAATATGTTGTCAACGACCAGAAAGAACTAATTTTTGGGATGAAATGTTCTATAAATC
>JALJCO010014596.1:1200000-1577562 GCA_023101725.1 Atherinomorus stipes | reverse complement strand
GGTATATTTTTAAAAAAATAATACCTCCACAGGTTGTTTGGGGGTGTACAGAATGAAAGTACAACATTTCCCAGAAAAATTATATTTATTCTAAAAATAATTATAAAATAAATTTTTACGGGTTCGATAATGGCATTTTATTTACATCTATAAGCCAATACACGCCGCCATTGCAGGTTGCCAAATACGATCTCTGTGTGGACACAATATTTCGGTCATTGTCAGACTGGGCCTGAAACTCTGATTATAGGTGATTCCACTGTGAAGGACGTTCAGTGGCTGTGTGGAAAGAACACCAAAGTGCTCTGTTTTCCTAAGGATATGGTCGGTGACATACAGGAGAGATTTCTGAAAACTCTGGCTGAATATCCAACTGTGAGAAACATCGTTCTACACACAGGCTCGAATGATGTGTCCAAGCAGCAATCTGAGGCTCTGAATCGGGACTTCACTGAACTGATAAAAACAGTGAGATCTCTGGATGCAGCAGTTTTCATCAGCGGACCTGTACCAACCATCAGAGGAGGGGGATTTAAGATTCAGCAGGCTGCTGGCGCTGGAATGACTGGCTCTTATCAGCGTGTGCTGATGACAATCTGCATTTTATTAACAACTTTCCTATTTTTTGGGAACGGAGACATCTTTTTAGGGCTAATGGCCTCAATCTTAACAGATCTGGAGTAAAGCTGCTCACTTCTAACATATTTCATTGCCTCCGTCATCTCTCTGTGCGGAATGTCAACAATGAGATACACTCCGTTTTATCTCAAAAGGAAGGCCAAACAGAGGAGCAGCTGAGCTTCAATGAGAGACAAGAAGAAGGATCTCTGTTTCCCCTGACCAGCACACCAAACCAGGATCGTGGTCCTTCCTCACCCCCCCAAACCCCTGACAGACCATCATCTCCCCAACTCTCCCCCTCCTCCCCCCACCTGAAATTCACCGATGAGATGATGAAACGGGTCAACATTGGGCTCAGATCTACGCCCAAGCCAAACGCCTTTTTATCCCCCATACACCCCCTACCAGAACGATCAAAGGTAGGGGGGCCACCTCAACCCCCCCTTCGACAGTCTGACGTATGATGTGCTGGGGGTCCGGGCTGCGAGGTTAGCAGTCATAAACTTTCCCAGAACAAGCTGGGACCCTGTTTAGAAGGTTTTACTATCCCTGTCTTGATACGTAACAGAAGGAGAAATGTCGCTCTGTCAGAACACAGAGAGCTCCACTCTATAAGGTTTTTATCTAAAGTAAACATACAGCCTGTTCCAAAACATGATGATACTTTGAGAATGCTTAAGGTAGCTTTACTAAATGTTCGATCTTTAGCAGGAAAATCATTTCTAATCAATGATTTTATCACTGAACATAACCTTGACTTTATGTTTTTAACTGAGACTTGGTTACATGAAAACTGTCATTCAGCTCTTATTGAGGCCACGCCCCCTAACTTCAGTTTCATCAGTGAAGCCAGAGTGAACAGGAGAGGGTGGGGGGGGTCGCTGTCTTATTTAGGGACTCATTCCAGTGTAAACAGTTATCTCTTGGGGATTTCCCTTCTTTTGAATACGTGGCTTTACAGCTGACAGCCTCATCCAGAGTCATGTTTTTAAATATTTATCGGCCGCCCAAATACTGTGCAGATTTTAATGATGATTTTACTGAACTGTTGTCTGTGATCTGTGCGGACTTTGACCATCTTGTTGTCACTGGTGATTTTAACATCCATTATGATTGTCATCAGGACAAAGGGACTAAAGACCTGATTAACACTCTGGACAACTTCGGGTTGACCCAGCATGTCACAGAGCCCACACACAATAGAGGACACACCTTAGATCTGCTGATCTCGAAGGGTCTGGACATTTCTAAGGTCACGGTGTGTGATGTGGGGCTGTCGGATCACTGCTGTGTTTTCTTTGAGAGTACCATCTCAGTGCACACAAATGTCTCAAAGGAGGTGATAACAAAACGGTGTATAACTGAAAATACCAGTGAGATTTTTAACCAGGTCTTCTCTCTAACACCTGCCCTGTCAGGGGCTTCAGTCAATGAGCTGGTCACTAACTTTAATGCTAACATGCTGAGTGTCATGGATTCTATTGCTCCTATTAAGGTGAAGGTTATCTCTGGAAGGAAAAAGTCTCCATGGAGAAATTCCACACTGGTGAAAACTGGAAAGAGAGAGTGTCGGAAAGCTGAGCGCAGATGGAGAAAAACAAAACTACAGGTTCATTATGACATCTATAAAGAGAAACTTCACTTTTATAATTTACAGCTGAGGAATGCAAGGAATTCGTATTTTTCTGACATCATCACTAAAAACGGTCATAATGCTCGGGCCTTATTTGCTACAGTCGACAGGCTAACAAACCCTCCTGTGTCAGTAGCACCTGAATTTTATTCCACCAAAGCCTGCAATGACTTTGCCAAATTTTTCACAGACAAAATCCAAATTATTAGACAAGCTGTTGGTTCAACAACAGCAGGTTCAGGTCTTGTATCGTGTCCACCAAGTCTAAACACCATGACACAGTTTTATCCCATTACTAGCAAAGAACTGGAGGACATCTTGCATCAACTGAACTCCTCCTCTTGCTGTTTGGACATCCTGCCCACTGGTTTTTTAAAAAAGGTCTCAAAGACCTTGGAGTCAGATCTGCTTCAGATTGTGAACTCCTCTCTAACGTCAGGTGTTTTCCCAGAGTCACTGAAAACAGCTGTGATCAAACCTCTGCTAAAAAGGATAATCTAGACAAGACACAGATGAGCAGCTACAGGCCGATCTCCAATCTTCCATTTTTAAGTAAGATCATTGAAAAAGCAGCCTTTCACCAGCTAAATGACTTTTTAAGAGAAAACAACCGTTATGATGTCTTCCAATCAGGTTTTAGACAGCACCACAGCACCGAGACTGCTCTGACTAAAGTCATGAATGACATATGTCTGAATACTGACACTGGAAAAATGTCAGTGTTGGTTTTACTGGATCTCAGCGCTGCATTTGATACAGTTGACCACATCATATTACTCCAACGACTGGAGAAGTGGGTGGGTCTCTCTAGTTCTGTACTAAACTGGTTCAAAACATACTTGGAGAACAGGAAGTACTTTGTGTCAGTAGGCAATTTTACATCTGAGCAGACAAAAATGACCTGTGGAGTTCCCCAGGGCTCTATCCTGGGGCCTCTTCTGTTTAACATCTACATGCTCCCACTGGCTCAGGTTATAAAGAACAACAATATTAGTTACCATAGCTATGCAGATGACACACAGCTATATATTACAGTATCACCAGGAGACCGGGGCCCTGTACAGGCTCTTGGTAAATGTATTGATGAGATTAATGACTGGATGTGCCTCAACTTTCTTCAGCTGAACAAAAACAAAACTGAGGTGATTGTTTTTGGAGCCAAAGAGAAACGACAGCAGGTTGTCACAGAACTTCAGTCCATCCACATAAAAACCACCAATCAGGCCAGAAATCTGGGTGTAGTGATGGACTCAGACCTAAACTTTGAAAAACACATCAAAGCGATCACTAAATCAGCCTACTATCACCTGAAGACCATCTCAAGGATAAAAGATCTGATGTCTCAGGAAAATCTGGAAAAACTAGTCCATGCATTCATCTTCAGTCGGCTTGACTACTGTAACAGCGTCTTTACTGGTTTACCTAAAAAATCAGTTAAACAGCTGCAGCTCATTCAGAACTCTGCTGCCCGAGTTCTCACAAAGACCAGAAAAGTGGACCACATCAGTCCAGTTCTCAGGTCTTTACACTGGCTGCCGGTCCATCAGAGAATAGACTTTAAAGTTCTGCTGCTGGTCTATAAAGCTCTGAATGGTTTAGGCCCAAAATACATCAGTGACCTCTTGACCCATTATGAACCTACAAGACCCCTCAGGTCATCTGGATCCGGCCTTTTATCAGTTCCCAGAGTCAGAACCAGACATGGAGAAGCTGCGTTCAGCTTCTATGCTCCACATGTCTGGAACAAACTCCCAGAAAGTCTCAGATCAGCTGAAACACTTAGTTTATTTAAATCCAGGCTGAAGACCCACCTGTTCTCAGCTGCATTTACGTAGATTTTATTCAAAAGTTAAAATCCGCACGTCTCTGTATTCTCTCTTTTTAATCTTAAATGCTTTTAATTTTGAATCATGCTTCTAATTGTTTTTTTTTTCTCTCCCTTTTGCTTATAATGTTTTATGTAAAGCACTTTGAATTGTTCTGTACATGAAATGTGCTATACAAATAAACTTGCCTTGCCTTGCCTTGCCTTGCCTTGTACAGGGGAAAAACGTAGAGACAACGAGTGAAGCAGCTGCTTCAGAGCCCTGGAGATATTGTTATCTGTTTCTGAGGAGGAGTGACCTGAGAAGAGCAAAACCTGGAGTAAATTTTGGTGAAGACTTCACTAAATGGACCCACATAAACGTTTTCCACGGAGTAAAACACGGAAATGGCGACTTTCCTCCTGGATCGGTAAGCTAGCTTGTTTGCTAACGTGGCTAACGTTAGCTGTCGGTTATAAACTCCTCTGTGTTACTTGTTGGACATGCTGCAGACTGTTGGTCACTTGCGTATCGGCAGTGAGCCTGGCATCCCAGCGGCTGGAGTTGTTTTTCTGCCGTTGCAACTACAACCTAGACACACGTGATGTCACTGTTCTGTCCGTATTCCATATTCAACCTTTAAAGGGACATGGATACAAAGGTACGGAGGAGTGAAATAAAATTAGCAAAGACTTATTTAGTCATGAACACATGTGGATATACACCTTGAAGTTTGAGTATAGAACATGGACAGAACAGCGACATCACGTGTGTCTTGTAGTTGCAATGGCAGAAAAACAACCCCCAGCCATTTGGTTGCCAGGCTCGCTGCTGATACGGCAAGTGACCAGCAGCCTGCACCAGGTCAAAGTAATGCAGAGGAGTTTATAACTAACAGCTAACGTTAGCCATGTTAGCAAACAAGTTAGCTTACCGATCTAGGAAAAAGTCGCCATTTCCGTGTTACGATGCAGTGGAAAACATTTGTGGGTCCATCTAGTGTCTTCACTTAAATTTACTCCAGTTTTTGCTCTTCTCATGTCGCTCCTCTTCTTAGATGGATAACAATATCTCCAGGGCTCTGAAGCAGCTGCTTGACTTGCCAACTCCACTGTTTCCCCCTGTACCAGCCTAACTGTGCCCAACACACTATTGCCACACAGAGATCTTATCTGGCAGCTAGGGATGGGCGATATTTTATCGTGTGCAATATATCGTCAAAGGAATTCCCCACAATAACAATTTGAATTTATCGTTTTTATCGTGAGATGACAGTTTATCAGGTTGTGTTTGCAGTTTCTCTACTTTGTTTTTTTTTTTAATAAGCCCAGTTAGTTTTGCTGTTTGTTTGTTTGCATAAATGTGGAATTGGTACTCTTATTTCAGACTTGTTTGCTTGGTGTCACGACAGTTTTGCAGTACAGGTGCAATACTTGAATGTGATTGATATAGTTTAGTGGCTTCTAGTATTTTGTAGGGCTTCAAGACTGAATTTAGTGACAGATTTATAATACAAAATATTTTGCTGATAGTTTTTTATCGTCACTTATCGTTACCGTGATAAATTAGAGAAATTATCGTGATACATTTTTTAGTCCATATCGCCCATCCCTACTGGCAGCCCACAATGGCAGCATGTATTGACTTGTAGATGTAAACATCGCACCATTGTCAAACCCTTTAAAATTTATTATATTCTTATTTTCAGACTAAATATAATTGTTTTAGGAAATGTAGGCTACTTTCACTCTGCACCCCTCCAAACAACTTGTGGTGTTTTTTGTTTTTTTTTTCCTTTTAAAATATAGCTTTTAATAAAAATGTTCTATATTCAACCTTTAATACCAAGTATAAACAGCCCGATGACTTAAAACTCACCATTTTGGAGAGTATGGTTTTCTCTGAAAGTTCTTTTCTTCTGCATCTCCTCTAGTTCTTTGCCGATCTTCCTCTTCTCCGCCTCCAGGGCCTCAACAATCTTTGCTTGGCATACTCGATGTTCTTCCATAGCCTGAAGTGAATCATAGCAATGAAAAAAATATTAAATCCCATCAGGCCATAACATGTAGTCTTAAGCCAAGCTGTAGCGTGACTCCAAATATATCTCCAAAATCCTCTTGGTTAAACATAAAACCAGGCGTCAGCATGTGTACTTAAGCCTCTGCAGGTTCTTCATATAAACAAAAATCGATGAGCAAATGAAGGGGATGATGTCATTAATAGTTGTACTATTCCTTTACTTCAATTTCTGATCAAAAAACGAAGAATGAAGATCTGTTTACAGTAAATGTCTTTTCTGACAATTTATTGCAGATGTTTTTCTGACTGTAGACTAGTTGTAGAAAAGGCCTTACACTGTAAACACTGCCTTCCAGGAAAAACTAAGCGAAGTCAGCAAATTAAAGTTATTTTACACCTTTAAGATATGTGATATTCTGCCCCACTTCATCACTTTAAGTGCTTATTTTCTTTAAGTGCCATAAAGATATTTCATGTTGTTTAATAAAGACAGGTTTTATCTCCTCAAGGGATATCATTTGGTGGCAAATCTTTGGTATTTTTGAGAGTTAAACTCATTTAACAGACACACAAAATCAGAAAAACCTTAAAAAAAACAAACAAAACAAAACAAAAACTTCTTTTTAAATGAAGAAAAGAAAGTGATTTTTCTGGTGTTCTGACCTGAGCCTCCATGTGGAGACGGAGCCGTTTCCTCTGGGTGTCCACCTCCTGCTCCAGCTCCAGCTTGGCCATCTTGAGCTCCTCCATCTGGCTGGCCACTCTCTGCTGGTCTAACTCCTGCCGACGTTTACGCTCATTCTCCTCATTCTGACAAAAATGCATATTATTGCTGTTGATTACCACTGATTACTAAAATTGTGAGGTTTGTCTTTCTAATACAACAAACGGGGAGAAGCAGAAAAATGCTGAGGCTTACCAGCTCTCTCTCAAGGATTCGTATCCGATTTTCATACAGCGTTTTCTGGTCACAGAGTTCTTTCTGAGCCACCTCTTTCGCCATCTGAATCCCTTGCATCATCTCCTCTTTTGCCTTTAAATGGGCTTCTTCAATTTCTGCTTCCAGCCTAAGACACACAACAGTGATTGGTGTTGATTGACAGATCTCAAACATGACGAGTACAGGGAGCACTGGTGCTTTTCTTCATCTAACACTCACTTTGCTCTTTGAGCAGCAAGTAACTCATTTTTGGCAAATTCAAAGTCTTTATGGCCATCGCCCCCACTTGTCCAGCACGATACCCGCTTCCCAGACTGCACCTCTGCTGGATGGTTGAAGCGGAAGTAGTGGTCTCCACCAAGGATAACCCTGTCGCCCTGGAAAATAATACCAAAAAATGATGAGGGGAGAAAGTAGGGATGAGCATATTGATACCCTGGAATTGATACTACCAGCCAGACAAAATATCAGCATTGATACTTTTTTGAGTATCGAGATACCACTGTACAGATACAAAATATGTGATATGTTTCCAATTTTGAGATTTTAGGCAATGAATGATGTGTAAAAGCATCCAGATTCTAGCTTTTGTGTCACATGATGGTGGTAGCCCATCAGATGTCATGATGATGCTGCTACTGTTAGTGATGATGATATTTTGGAATTTTTCAGTGCATTAATGCAGGTCATTGCACATTATGTTTTGGTAAATTTATAATATTAATGTAAATTTCATATTTGAAAACTTTCCACTGAATAAAGTTTAAATAATCTCAACCTGTACTTAAGATATTTAATAATTGAAAGAAGTTTTAATTCTATTTTTGTGTAATTTACTCATCAACATAATTTCTTATTGTTTAAAAGCATTTTTTTCCAGTACTTCTGTTCTCATATGTAATATAGCTCTTACATTCAAGATATTGATGCAAACCTGTACAATCACGCTGTTTTCTTTTAAAGGGACAAAAAGTATCAGTATCGGAGAAAAAGTACCATAAATTACTGGTATCGTATCAACAGGAAAAATTTTGGTATCACCCATCCCTAAGAGAAAGCCATTTATGAGACATAAAGGGGATAAGATCCTCCAAAATCTTCTTAGTAATCCACTGCTCTGTATTTTACCTCACAAAAATCATTCATCTTTTATTCCCCCCACCCTCTTCCATAGAAAAGTGTGCCAACAATCCGTTTTTATAAAACTTTTAGCTTTACAAAAGATGTCTTTACAATAAATTAGTGTTGCATCATCATGTTGCATCAGGTAGCTTTATTTTATCAGTTTACTTTATGCCCAGGAAAGGCATTTTCAGCTCATTTCTCAGGAATGGGAAGGCTTTACACATTTGCTTTTACTTACATGATGGAGGACAGTAGATGTGGAGATGTGATTCCCGTTAACAAAGGTCTTGGCATTTTCCAGTGGAATGATGCTGACAGTATTATGGATGTTAGATATAACACTAGGGGGGACAAAAAAAAGAAAGAAAATCTTGCAAATTAATTCATTCCACCCAGTAAACTATTCTCTGGATTAAATGTTTCCTTCACATTTATAAGCATTAAAAGAACAGTGCATGGTTTTCTTCCACGTTAAATCTTCATAATGATTGTTTACAGCCTTATTTCAGTTGTTCATAATTTAGAATACAAACAAGACTGCAAACACAATA
The DNA here is from genome assembly GCA_023101725.1 of Atherinomorus stipes. Classification (NCBI taxonomy): domain Eukaryota; kingdom Metazoa; phylum Chordata; class Actinopteri; order Atheriniformes; family Atherinidae; genus Atherinomorus; species Atherinomorus stipes. Next base: position 1,568,868 of record JALJCO010014596.1, on the reverse strand, counting down.
CATAATATCCATCTGAGTGAACAAGCGTGCCGGTTTAATCTCACCAGTGCTGGTCAGCAATGAGAGCCCCGGTGAGCTGGATGTCACGGCTGGAGTCGGGTTTCAGCTTGCCCACAGTGGTCCGACCCTCTTTGATCATGTAGAGGAGCATCTCAGACAGCTGAGGGTCTTCGTTCAGGTTCACCAGGTTGGGAAGACGGTTGTCCACTTTGAATGTCACACCTGCTTTCTGATTAGACAAAAGAAAATTTTCAGCTATCTTTTGACACAGCTCACACGGGCGCTCGCTACCTAGTTGTTCAGGATAATAATAGAGAGGATCTATGGTTTCACACAGGAAAATTAACACTGCTGTGAAAAGCAAGAAAGGCTTGAACAATGAAAATAAATTAAAAAAAATAAATAAATAAAATAAATACCTGTAGCTCTTTGGTCTCTTCCCGTTTACGGATTTCTGCTTGCTCAAGTTTCTCTCTCCATGCCCTGCAAGACAAATATGTCCAAAAGTTAAAAGAAATAAAATTTATTTATTTATTTCAATTAAATATATGAATAAAATAAAACTGAATGAAATAAATTAAATTCAGCTTTATTTGCTTAGTGTTGCTTAGTGCCAACTCACAACGTCATATCAGGGCACTTTATAGACAAATCAATTCATTGTGATCCAATCAGTATTCATACAAGCCAATTCATAGCCTAAAGGAAAGCAACGGATGCATCATATCTTGACTGATTCAATCCCCCATCATGCACAGGGCGGCAGGCGACTGGGGATAAATAATCTGCTATGCTGAAGTATATCTAAAGCTTTGTACAGCCGAAAATGTATATTAATCAAGAAGCACACGGACCACAAAGAATAATTTTGTAATTAAGTTTATCTAAACTTTCAACATTAAGTGTTTCACTTTGAGCCCGTTTAGCCCAAAATAACCAAGTGTCCTCTTCAGGGTCAGTCAGGGAACACAAATCAAACTCATGTTTAGATTATTGCACTGATGTTACCGGTTGGCCTCAACCATTTCTCGCTCTTGTTGACAGAGTTTGTTTTTCAGGGCGGTGATCTCCTGCTGGAACAGCCGGACTCGCTCTGGTTCAACGCCCTGGGAGCTCATCTGGGCAGCGCGCAGTTTCTCCACCTCTGCCTTCAGCTCTGAAATAAAAAAAAAAAACAAAACAAAAAGAGTCAAACTAATATAAAAAGAAGAAGCTTTGAGCAAATGTCAGCAAGAAACAGCAGAGTTGCATAAAAATCCTGAGAAGCTTTGACTTTAAGAGGCCACAGAAATATTCTGAATATTTTCCTGCACGACAGTGTCACTAACTGAAGATGATTTACTGAGCAGCACTGCCCTGATCTGAACATCGAGTCTCACTTTGACCCCGAATGCCAGAGAAATCCACAACAAGAGCTCCCCTTAGTGCTTAAACCGTCAAACAGCAGCACATCATCTTATAAAAAAAAATAATACTTGCATGACAGTTAGCTGCCATGTGCGACAGACAGTGCATAAATATGGCCAGCAGGCAAGGTTAGGGCAGGCTTTTATTTCAGCCGGGTAGCAGGGAAGCTGGGGATGGATAAATGGAAGGACGGGACAATGAAGGATGGAACAAAAGAGAAGGAGATGAAAAGCAAGCCAAGAAAGATTCGTTTTTTTCAATGAAGAAAGAAAATCAACACAAATTCAGTGAAATAAAAACAAAAACTGTAGATGAAGGCAAAGCAAAGAGGCCAAAAGACAATTACGAAAGTGAAAGAAATGTGTGTGTTAATATGAGACTAACATGTGATTCGATTTTGGAAATATACAGATAGCAAATATACCCGTTATGGAATCACTAGGACCTCCATGGTGCACAGAACAGAAAACTAGGTTTAGTTTTCCTCAAAAATAAGGACACAAATTTGTGGCTTTAGGAGTCTGAGAAAGCTAGAGTTCAGGTTTACAGGGAACCTGAGGATCTCTCAGAGTAAAAATCCTCTCCAAATTGTTTTCCAAAGTGTTTTCAAAGTGTTTCATATAAAGTTAATTTCAAAACATGCAAATCATTTAAAGGAAATAATGCTTTAATGAAGCTCTTGTTCCCATGTTAACTCAATTTCCACTGCAGGAACAAGGTGCTAATCAAGAATACATTTCACCTCCGAGCACAACTCAGGTGAGAAGATAACACTTTTAGAGTGGATCTTGCTTTAAAACTCTTAAGTTTGTACTGACAGAAATAGCCATTAGCAAACAAAATAAGCAAACTTAGTTATTAAATCACCTGCTGAGACTACACACCATGAACTGTGGTGATAGAACAACCCTGAGAATGACAGAGTAGGAAGAGTGATCATAATGGCAAGCAACTGAAGTTATGAATGAGGGCTGTTGTTTCACTGCAAATATATTGACACACAAAGAAAACCAAAACCTATGGAAAAGTGTAACATTAACAGATTTTATACTGTGTTCACCACAGGCTGGTTACAGCTGCAAAGAAAGATATTTTAAACCTTTATTTGTCTAATCTGCTCTGCAGCGTGTACCTCAGTGAAAAGGCAAGATACCCCGGGAGGAAATTAACTTTTAGCCTCCTGTTCCTGCAATCAGTGGTTTGTCTCTCACCAGTACCGTGTACAACAGGTCTAAAAAAAACTGCTACAGACAGGACAGACAGACAACATGGACTCAGACACAGGTTCACCAATAAAAAAACACAAAGCAGAAATGTCTGACCTCTGATGAGTTTGGCGCTGGTGTCCTCGTTGACTTTGGCCACATTAATGATTGTGCGGGCCTTCTGGGCGTAGCGCAGCGTGCTCAGGCTCTCCTCCATGTTGCTGCCCGCTGGGCTCACAGTAGCAATCATGGCCGTCTTTGAGTTGCCGCCTAGGCTCTCTTTCAACAGCCTGGGGGAAAAATAACATTAGATTTGGTCAAAATGACAACAACAGAGAAGTGTAAAGAGTTTCTTGGACAAGCATGCTGCTTGCTTACCATGTCAGGACAGACTCTCTGTAGGGAATGAAGACCTTCTTCCTGGACAGTGCCTGCTCTGATAAAGCAGAGATGACCTTTCCAAGAGTCAGCAGGGATTTGTTGATGCTAGCTCCTTCCTATAATGACAGAAAAACTGGCACTCTTTTTTTGGAATAAGTATCCTTTTGAGACAATGAAGTGAAAATCCATCTGCATCCACATTGGCCTGAACCTTCAGTTGGTTTTAGACTGCTGTATGTAGAACTGCTGAACTAGAAGCTTGAAGAAAACCTTTTTAATTCAGTAAATAAAAACATAAAAACCTCCAAAAGAATACCTGGATAGGATATCGGCTCTGATATTGACAAATTAGCTGGGTCGGATATCTGATGAATGTGGCCAATCCAGTCATTTATGCTTTTATTAATATCATCATAAATGTACACTTTTTTATTCGTTAATAAATAGAATTAAGTGTGAAAGAGGTCCTGATCTCAATGGGTTTTTATCTGGTTAAATAAAGGATAAAAAATAAATAAATAAATTAAATCTGTGTTGATTTGCTACCTTCAAAAAAAAAAAAAAAAAAAAAAAAAAAAAGGTTAAATGTTTATGTCAAGCTTGATGCCTTCACTCGCATGGCAAGATAAACAGTTCATTCATTCAACAGTAGTACTGGATCGGTTTTCGGGTATCGGCTGATACGCTCAGCCCAGGTATCATGTCGGATTGGATAGGAAAAAACTGGATTGGTGCATCTCTAAGCTTAATGAAGCAACTTTTATACTATATACACACACACACACACATCTTCTGTGTGAATGATGAATTCTTTGGCTGAAATTGAGCAAATGTGTGAATACCAAAGGCTGTCAGGACACAACAATCATCTGGGTTTTACTTCCTTAAATGTACAATATTTTCAAGTTCTCGCTTGAGTTTTGGCAGTTCAGAACAAACACTGGTGATCACAACTTGCAAAACGATATCCAAAGATACAAATATTGACAAACAGAGACCCAAAGCACAAAGATATTCCATTCACAAGATAACAAAGAGAGAAGATGACATTAACCAAGAACAGCTATACATTCACACGTGTTTATACCCTGAGTCTGTCTCCACTGGTCTGAGCCGAGTTACAGCGTTCGCTACCAGCCAGGTCTATCAAGTTGATCCTGCTGGTGATGCTGTGATCATGTTCCTCTCCTTCCACAAACTCAGTCTAAACACACACAAACAAAAAGGCTTCATCAGTGTTCCACTAAAACACACAGCAGAATGATGAATTACATATAGTGTAAATATAAAGTCAAAAAGCCATACTTTAGTTTGTGTCATAACCAGTGTGAAGACAGAGTGAGATCTGGAGCTCTTGTCATTCATTCCTGTAGCTGCTGTGGCTCTCTGCTTGTTACCAAGTTCCAGCCAGCCCTGAAAAAAAGACAAGCACTAAAAATTATGACTTGTTCACTCCCCGTGACATCTTACATGGAGATTGTAGATCATTTAAAATTGTTCTTAAAAGCATCGTGCAAAGATTAAAAGAGAGATTGTTTCTGAAGGTTTAACTTGCCTGAATGTCATTGTAGGAGCTCACCACATTCCTAAAAGAAGAAGTGAGTAAATGATTAAAACTTTTTAAAATACTTTGAGATTTTAGTAAAAAGAAAAGGTTTTTCTTACGCAGAGAGTTCAGCAACATAAGGGCCGTGGACTGGATGCTCCCTCACCCTCAGCTAAAAAAAACACATCAAAGAAGTTTTATAATTATAATTATTATTAATCACTAACAGGAAAGTGCATCTCTGCTGAATGATGGAGACTGAATGCCCCCGATGAGAAAAGACAGACATTCTCCAACATGTAAAATAAGTTGTTTACCACAGAATGTAGCATCCCAGTTCTCTAGACGTATTCTCCACTCAATAACATGTTTTCTACCACACTGGGAAGTGTGAAACTCAAAAATTGAAAACCAAAATAAAAATTAAGTACAATCTTGAGTCAAGCTACTCACCGGCATCCTCCTCTGATTTGGCTCATCTCTCGTTATCAGGAGGTCATGGATCTTCTCATTGTACACTTCAAAGTAACTCATCTCAACATGACATTTGACCTGAAAAGCAAACAAACAAAAAGACGCTTTATTTACACATGCAACTGATGGCTGGGCTAAACATTTTTAATGTGAAATTGGTAAGAAAAAAATAGCACCAAAGTGGCATTGAATCTGTGTGACAAATTACCTCTTCATTTTCCATAGAGGTCAGTTTCAAAAAGAGATCCTGGCAGAAACGTGGTATGACTCCCGCCTCCTCCCTCAAAGCCCATCATCCTGCAAAACCATTGTGTTACAACAATCAAACTGACAAACTACAAAAGCAGCATGACATTTAAAAAACACATGAAGAAAATAGATTTGAGGATACAAAATGTAAAAGAGCCCCTCACGTGTATGACTTGCCAGAACCTGTTTGGCCATAAGCAAACAGGCAGGTGTTGAACCCCTCAAAGGCCCTCAGCAGCAGAGGTTTGGCCAGGGTCTGGTACACGGTGTTTTGGCTGGCAAAGTTGGGGTCACAGTCATCCACCGAGCACAGAGAGAAGTCATATGTGAAGGAGTAGCTCTGTTTGGACTCGGGATGCTGTACAACAGTCTCCTGACCATTCATAAAGATGACTCGCGACGCCTTCTCTGCTTTCTCCCTGCAACAGAGCAGAAAATTGCGCATATTATCCAGCTAATAAATTAGACTCAGACTCATCAAAAGCTGTTGCATCCCACACTTTCAGCGGTGTCAAATGTTTGCTTTATGCACTGAGTTACGTATCTGCTCTTAAAATCAACCATCGGTTCACAAACCTGGCGTTGAAAGGCCGGACACGGACAGCCACCGTCACTGCACTGTTCTCCATCTTAAAGGAGTCCTCCTGCTTCAAGGTCGCACTGGGGAGGGACAGGAGGTCTGGAGTGGGTGCTGGAGCAGCAGCAGAGGTCCTCGCCAGGATCGCGTCTCCTTTTTGGTGCGAGCTTGTCTTCCTCTCGTGCACCGCACTGTTTGGTTTGAGCACACCTGCGGTGGCCTTGCTGACCCGCGGTGCTGGCGTGGGCTTGGTGACTTCTCCTTGATGTGCTCGGGACTTGGATCTCTCCAGACTTGCGGATTTGACAGCCACTAGTTTGGGAACTTCTTTACACGCCAGTTTCTCGAAGACGTCTCTCTTGGCGGCGATTTTCTCAAATGGGGTCTTTTTGGTGGGTGTTTTAAAGATTTGGGCCTGATCTTCCAGCTGTCTGCTTGTGGATGAGGTTGAAGAAGAGGAGGGCGTCTTGATGTGCCCCAGCTTTTTCTGGATTTCCACACGAGATTTACCTTCTGGTCCCTTGCTCTGAGAAGCAGTTTCTCTTAAACTCATTGACCTGAATAAACCAGGAGTCCTACCGTTTGGTTCACTGAGGATTTTCGGTGTTTGCTGATGGCCAGCTCCGCTGACCCTGCGCTGCACACGTGCGCTTTTATCCATGGAGGGAGTCCTGGTCCTGCGCTGCAGGGTGAGTCTCTTCTCCGGAGCCGGAGTGGTGGTTTGGCTGCTTTCAGTCGACTTCTCCGCTGTTTCAGCTCCCGTCTTCCTCCTTGATCTTCTCTGCAGGGTCAGTCGGCCTCGGTGAGGAGTCTGCTGCCCACTGCCGCTCTTTGACAGCGCGGAGATGACATAGGTTCTGTTTACCAGACGGCTTTTATCAGATGATCTGTCTTCACATGCAGATTCAGCACTTGATATGTCACTTTTCCCGAGAGATAAGTCTGATGCCTTTTGTCCTGCCGGGCGCTCTCTGCCGGGTGTCTTGGACGATGCTGTTGACAGTAGATGGTCATAATATGCCGTATGTTTCCTCGCTTGTACGCTAAAGATCGACATGGTAATTGAATGATAATCCGCACCCTGAAAAGATACTGACTAGTCAGGCAACAAGTCGGTAGCCTTTTTTTAAAAAGTGAAATACTCGACTAAAAACACGTAAGACCGACGCAGATACGTCTAAGTGTATAAATTAAAACGACAAATAAATCCATATCTATAAAATACTACCTATACACACAAAAAAACGGAGCTGCTTTTGTTTATTATTGTCTTCCCTTCGCTTCCGCCTTCACCCGCTTCATTTCAAATCGTCTCAGTCAGTGGCCGCTGATTGGCTAAACTCTCAAGAACAGTCGCGTCATATCTTTGAACAGACGTGCAGCGCACTAATCGGACGCTAGGTGGCAGCACAGTTGGGGTAATAACGCATGCCCAGGACAAACTGAGGGGAAAACACTGAGGGAAAAGTGTCTGATTCATATCTTCCATTCTAAAATTAGCGCTCTGCCGTTAAGAAAATTACACCATCGTTTAAATTACAACGGAATTTCTTTGGCTCCCTCTGCTAAGGAAGTTTATTTCACTTGCTTTGCATAAGAAACTCACTTTTAAGTTCATAGCTACATTGCCTTGAAGGAATTGCACAAAATGTCAAAGTTTCCAAATGTCAAATGTCAGTTTATTATGTCTGCAAAACAATATACAAAATAAACATTTATTCAATAAATAGACAGACCCACTGTATCTACTTTTTGTGGCGGTCATGTTTCCTAATAATGTCTAGGAGGTTGTTCTTTGTAACAAGTGTGTCATCAGGTCCCATTTTGGCCTTCTGTTTTTCCCTCCTCTGCTGTTCGTGAAGGTGGGGTGAGTTTAGGAGCTGAGGGGGCAGAATGGACCCAGTGGGTTTGACCCGGTTCACTACCTCCAGGAACAGCCGTTTGTTGTTGTTGTTGAGGAAAGTGATGGCTGTACCCCTGTGCCCCAGCCTCCCTGCTCTGCCCACCTGAATGGGAAGAAATAAAGATAAGCTAACATTCAATGTGGAGATGAAAATCGCTTTGCTCTTTATCCTTCTCAAAGTAATCAAAAAATATTAAATTGTACCTTGTTTTTTTAACCTCCAGATACATGACATGTTCTGTAGTAATGCCTTACTAACCTGGTGAACATACTCATCCATTGTGTTTGGCATGTCAAAGTTCACCACCAGTCTGACGTTGACAAGGTCCAGTCCTCTGCCGAGCACACCTGTACTGATTACCACTTCAAAGTCTCCATCCAGAAGACCCTGAAAAAGAGAGTAAAATATTTTGGACTGCAAAAACTGGACAGTGGACATACACAGGAATTTATAAAGCAATATTACCTCAAAATCAATGGATTTTCTTATCTATTAATCTGAACCTGTGATTCAAATGCTTTCCAAGATGAAATATTAAATACATCCAATTTGTTTGTAGAATGATGACATCTGATATTTTTATCTGATATAACTGGGTTAGGCTATATGAAATTAATTTTAAGAACTCCCTAATTACATAGAAACAACTTTCTTAATTACAGTGTTCATGGGCTAATCTATTCAACTGGACATGGTCCAAAATAATCCAGATTCTCTACTTTCTTGTTCATTTGTTTAACAGATTTTATATATATATATATATATATATATATAATGTCTGTGTGTGTGTGTGTGTGTGAATTACAGGCTAAATATGATGTGAATGCAGACGTTATCAGTGCACCAGCATTATCATTCTACTGAACGATCCATGGACGACTTCTACTTCAAGTCCCAGATGTTAACATGAAATATAAACTGAAAACTACTGCTACATACTTCTGGTGTAAGGCATATAATAAGGCATGAAAATTATTGATCTCTCTTCATTAACGTAACACTAACATCTCATTCAGTCAACCACTAAGCTGTGAGTGTTTGTGGTTTGCAAGCTGCAAATAATTCAGGAGCAACACTCTTGGCCAGGAAACACAAGAGCATCGTTATTCATGTTCCCGGTCTCACCCTGAGGATGCGGTTGCGTTCCCACTGGTTCTTGTCAGAGTGGATTGCCACAGTGGTGAGGCCGGTCACCTTGGCAACCGCCTCGCACAGCAGATCGGCACCAAGTTTACAATCTACAAACACAACCACTGGAGGCTGGTACAGTTTGCTGTCCTGGAAAGTCAACAACAACAGAAGCAAAGTGAGATTTTTATTCATTTTCTCACACACACATGGAAGTAAATAACTGTGGTTGTATTAACTATGTTTATGTTACCATCCTAAAAGCTGACTTCCAAACTTTAAAAAAATTAAAAAGCTCAAAACCCTGCAGGAGGTGATAGTCATGACTCTTCAGTCAGCAACACTGACTTTCAGAAAAAAAAGCATCTGATATCTTCACAGTCATCTGTTTGGCTGCGCTTGCTGGAACTAAAATAAAAACAGCTATCAGCAGCTGAACAGTGATAGGTCATCTTAACATACAAGTCAACACTTCCAAATGAATTTACCTCAAATTCATGCTTTTGAAGTAAAAAAAACAATTTTACATCTTAAATGTGTGGTCTTAAGGGTTTCTCTTCTCTTTTTTTCTTGTTTTGTTTTATTCCAAATACAAAAGAGAATAGGTGAAGTGATGATTATTCTGTCTTTTAGTTCCTGCTCCAAATCTGACATATTTTGTTTTCATCACCCAACAACTTTTCCCCATCCAGAAAACAATCATATTCTTTTTGCTAAACTGAACAGCTGTTCTTTGTTTGGCTTAAAACTATCCTAAGTTTGCAGAATGTAACTTGCTCTTTCCTGTTTAACAGCACAGGCTCATGTTACTTGAACTATAATCTATTGCCACCTTTTCACAGAGTTAACTTGAGCAGACTTCCCTCGTCTTTCCTTGTTTAAATGCTGAAAGCCATAGCTGGGATTCTTTTAGTGGGGCCATGGCTCTGGGACCACCCATTTCCTCCAGATAGGGGCCAGAGCTGTAGTAATGACTGTCTAAATATGGTGCTGTGGTGAGACCAGTCACTGAAGCTTGAGGAACTCCAACCTCCAATTGGTAGTTAAAACAACAGCAAGCTGATACCAGAGCATGTCAAGCTGGAGCAATAAATAAAATAACTAAATCTGACATAAAGCTTTTTGCCTTTCCCTCTACTATTTTTGGGGTTTCCATGCATTAAAAATTTGGAAACTTAACAAAATCTCAGAAAAATTGACAATTCAAAGAGCATATTTTGGCAGAGGTAGTGAATTTGCAGATACTCCACCCAAAATCACCCTTTGGAGACCAGAACCAACCGTTTTCTTTTCCCTGCACCTCCTTAAATCAAAGTAAAACTGTCTTACGTTAAGAATTTCAAACAGCTTCTTCTTCTTGGAGGGCTCCTCTACCCACAGTAGGATCTGTCTAACGTTGGAACAGGGCTGGTTCCTCTCGCCGATAGCAATGCGAACGGGCTCGTGGACCAGCCGAGCAGCTAGCTCCTCTGTCCCTGCTGGGATAGTAGCTGAAGCCAGCAGAGTCTGGTGTTCCTTGGGTACTTGTTCCAGAACTTCCAGCACCTGCTGCTGAAAGCCCATTTTTAGCATGGTGTCCACCTAGAGGATAAGCAACAACATTTCAGTTGCAGGATTTGGTCAATTTAATCATTGCTTCAATTAAATTACATCTCCACTGGAAACATGTATGAAGTTAGTTTTTTGGGGGGTTTTTTCACAACTGTTTTGATTAAAACATATTATTATGCATGATATCTGTGTGACAAATACTAGAGATGCACTGATTCAGTTTTTTCCCGATATAATCCAATACCACTGTTGAATGAACCATATACAGTGGGTACGGAAAGTATTCAGACCCCTATAAACTTTTCACTCTGTTTCATTGCAGCCATTTGCCAAAGTACAAAAAAAATAATTTAATTTCTCATTAATGTACACTCATCACCCCACCTTGTCAGAAAAAAAACTGAAATGTAGAAATTTTTGCAAATTTATTAAAAAAGAAAAACTGAAATATCACATGATCATAAGTATTCAGACCCTTTGCTCAGTACCAAGTAGAAGTACTCTTTTGAGCTAGTACAGCCATGAGCCTTCTTGGGAATGATGCAACAAGTTTTTCACACCTGGATTTGGGGATCTTCTGTCATTCTTCCTTGCAGATCCTCTCCAGTTCTGTCAGGTTGGATGGTGAACGGTGGTGGACAGCCATTTTCAGGTCTCTCCAGAGATGCTAAATTGGGTTTAGGTCAGAGCTCTGGCTGGGCCAGTCAAGAATGGTCACAGAGTTGTTCTGAAGCCACTCTTTTGTTATTTTAGCTGTGTGCTGAGGGTCATTGTCTTGTTGGAAGGTGAACCTTCGGCCCAGTCTGAGGTCCTGAGCACTCTGGAAGAGGTTTTCTTCCAGGATCTCTCTGTACTTGGCCGCATTCATCTTTCCTTCAATTGCAACCAGTCGTCCTGTCCCTGCAGCTGAAAAACACCCCCATAGCATGATGCTGCCCCCACCATGTTTCACTGTTGAGATTGTATTGGGCAGGTGATGAGCAGTGCCTGGTTTTCTCCACTCATACTGCTTAGAATTAACTCCAAAAAAGTTCAATCTTGGTCTCATCAGACCAGAGAATCTTGTTTCTCATAGTCTGGGAGTCCTTCATGTGTTTTTTGGCAAACTGTATGCAGGTTTTCATATGTCTTGCACTGAGGAGAGGCTTCCGTCAGGCCACTCTGCCATAAAGTCCCAACTGGTGGAGGGCTGCAGTGATAGTTGACTTTGTGAAACTTTCTCCCATCCCCCTACTGCATCTCTGGAGCTCAGCCACAGTGATCTTTGGCTTCTTCTTTACTTCTCTCACCAAGGCTCTTCTCCCATGATTGCTCAGTTTGGCTGGACGGCCGGGTCTACGAAGAATTCTGGTCATCCCAAACTTCTTCCATTTAAGGACTATGGGGGCCACCGTGCTCTTAGGAACCTTTAGTGCAGCAGAAATTCTTTTGTAACCATGGCCAGATCTGTGATTTGTCACATTTCCGACCACATCACTTCTGTCCTCGCTGAGCTCCACTGGCTTCCCGTCAGCTTTAGGGTCCAGTTTAAAATTTTATTACTGGCTTATAAGGTTTTAAATGGGTTAGCTCCTCCATATATGGCTGAGCTTTTAATCAAGCATGCTTCCACTAGATCTCTGAGGTCCTCTTCTCAGTTGCTTTTGGAGGTTCCCCAGACCAGATGTGTCTCTCGAGGCAATAGAGCCTTCTCTGTGATGGCCCCAAAATTGTGGAATGGGCTGCCGCTACATATAAGAAGTGCACAGTCAGTCCAAGCTTTTAAACTGTACTGAAAACATATTTCTTTGCTCTAGCTTTTAATTTCTAGTTGAGGTGGTCATTCATCCTTTGTACTTTTTATTCTTTTAAAGGTAGAGTCCGAAGTTTCCCCCCTGAAAATAAACATTACACTTGTGCAAGTGAAATCCGTCTCAAACCGCGCCTTTGGGCCTCTACTCGTGTGCAGTGGTGCGTTTAAATGCAACTCCCTCTCCCCCTGTCTGGAATTTGCTTTTTAGCTTTGTTTTGTTGTGGTCAGGACATTTCTGGGTGGAAATTTCTGTTTTTAATCGCCAGCCAATGACAGAGCTAAGGGCATGACGCTGTGTGGGAATAAGCTCATGACTGGAGCAGACGCCAGTCACTCGAACTCGCGAAGGAAAAAAAAAAAAGAAGAAAAACAGCGGATGCACCAAAGGAAAGGTAAGAGCTTTAGATAGTCAGTCAGTCAGTCAATCTCTGTACCACTTATCCAGTTCAGGGTTGCGGGGGTTGCTGGAGCCTATCCCAGTTATTAACAGGCGAGAGGCTGGGTACAACCTGGACAGGGCTTTAGATAATGCATGTTGGAAAACCAGGGTGAATATTAGTTTGGCGTTTACCCGCTTCTGTGCTCTGAAGGAGAGGCTTGAAGCTTAAAAGGCCGAAGAACGAGGCAGCCATTAGCCTGAGAGGGAGGGGTGCTCAGTTTGAATACTGTTGTTTGCAAACAGAAACGGTGGGGGGACTCCGGACTCTACCTTTAAGTATTTATTTGGTATAGAGTTATCTTCATATTTGGCCTCATTTGATTTATTCATTGTGATCATTCTATGTATTATTTAATTTTACCTTGAGAGACTCAAGTACACCAGTGTTTGTGTGTCCTTGTGTATATTTGTGTATTTTTACACATATGACCACACAATAGATATGAATGTGTAAGTATTTTTACGTGTTAATGTGCTTACATTAGTGTTTGTGTGTTTCATTATCTATTTGGGCATTTTTATCTCTGTGAAGCACTTTGTGCGACTACGGTCATTGTAAGTGTGCTATACAAATAAAGCTGAATTTGAACTTGAACAATTCTGTCTCTAAACTCCTTGGACAGTTCCTTCGACCTCATGATCCTCATTTGCTCTGACATGCACTGTGAGCTGTAAGGTCTTATATAGACAGGTGTGTGCCTTTCCTAATCAAGTCCAAATCAGTTTAATTAAATACAGCTGGACTACAAAGAAGAAGAACCATCTCAAGGAAGAGCAGAGAAATGGACAGTCTGAGAGTTAAAGGTTGAATATGGAACATTTTTATTAAAAGCTATATTTTTTCAAAAATAATACCTCCACAGGTCGTTTGGGGGTGTACAGAATGAAAGTACAACGTTTCCCAGAAAAATTATATTTAGCCTTAAAATAATTATAAAATAAATTTTTACGGGTTCGATAATGGCATTTTATTTATGTCTATAAGCCAATACACGCCGCCATTGCAGGTTGCCAAATACGATCTCTGTGTGGAAACAATATTTCGGTCATAGTCAGGCTTGTACAGGGGAAAACCGTAGAGACAATGAGTGAAGCAGCTGCTTCAGAGCCCTGGAGATATTGTTATCTGTTTCTGAGGAGGAGTGACCCGAGAAGAGCAAAACCTGGAGTAAATTTAGGTGAAGACTTCACTAAATGGACCCACATAAACGTTTTCCACGGAGTAAAACACGGAAATGGCGACTTTTCTCCTGGATCGGTAAGCTAGCTTGTTTGCTAACATGGCTAACGTTAGCTGTCGGTTATAAACTTCTCTGTGTTACTTGTTAAACATGCTGCAGACTGTTGGTCACTTGCGTATCGGCAGTGAGCCTGGCACCCCAGCGGCTGGAGTTGTTTTTCTGCCGTTGCAACTACAACCAAGACACACGTGATGTCGTTGTTCTGTCCGTATTCCATAGTCAACCTTTAAATATGAGTGTCACTGCAAAGGGTCTGAATACTTATGAGCATGTGAGATTTCAGTTTTCTTTTTTAATAAATTTGCCAAAATTTCTACATTTGGGGAGCTGAATGTACATTAATGAGAAATAAAATGAACCGTTTTGATTTTGTCAAATGGCTGCAATGAAACAAAGAATGAAAAGTTTAAAGGGGTCTGAATACTTTCTGTACCAACTGTACCTTGCCATGTGAGTGACGTCATCAGGTTGACTTTAACATTTAGCCTTGTTAAAAAAAAATGGTAACAATTAACATAGATATAAATGTACTTCATATTATCAACAAATAAAATGTACATTAGCATCAAAAAGCAATAAATAATACTTCTATGCTCTGCGTGATGACGTAACCGGCATTGCAAACATAGAATTGAGATGACTAGATTGCTGTAACTGTATTGCTGTGTATGATGTTTAAAAATTAATGACTGGATCAGAATGCTGGATTGGCCCAATTTGTCCGACATCTGATCCAGCTAATTAGTCAATAACAGAGAGGATATCCGATCCAGGAATTGGATTGGTGCATCTCTAACAAAAACTCTATAACTATTCTCATAATGTCAAATTTAAGCCAAAGTGAAACGATTTCACATCTACCACTTCATAAGTTTAAATGGTCAAAGTTCATTAAAGCATTAATTAAAAAAAATTTGGGTACTAAAATCCAATGAGTCTTTTTTTATTTGTAATACCTCATCAACCACCACAACCTTCACTTTGTCAAGCTGCAGTGCTTTCTGCTTCAGGATCTCAATGAGTCTCCCAGGTGTAGCAATGACGATCTAAAAAAAGAACACCATGATGAAGGAAAACTGCACGAATGTACGAGTTTGATTTGAGGAGGAGGAAAAGCAGGTACTGTACTTTGATGCTGCTTTTGAGACGATGGAGTTGAGGGGGAAGTGGCATGCCACCCACCAGCAGGGCCGTTCTCATGTTAGGGAGCCCCATCACCAGCTCTTTAGCCTGTCTCTCTATCTGAATGGCGAGCTCTCTGGTGGGGGTCAAGATCAGAGCCACAGGGCTGCACACACCATGAGCTGGTTGCTGAAAACAGAAGGAATGTTGCAGATTATATGGCTACACCCCCCATTCCATTCTTTGTGTAATGTAATTTCTGTCCTTAAGAACATATTTCTTTAATGGGGAGGTCTAATTTCAGGTGATACATAAGAAGGTAGGTACTTTTTAGAAACCCTAACCCTACATAAATGTATAAGAAAGAAGATGCTTTTTAGAAATATGAATGCATGAACTAGAAATGCATTATTGGCCGCAAATATCCACCAATAGCCCCAAATATTGTATCAGCCATTGGCTGAGACTGATAAGAAAATATCAGTATCGGTCCTAAAAGAAATCTGTATTGGTTAATTCTGAAATATGATTTTTTTTTTTAAAAGAAGGGTTAAAGATTGGCAAAGTGTTACTGGACACTTAAGTTGTCTTAAAAAAAAACCTTAAAAGCAATCTAAAGTAACATTTTGAACATTTGACCAAATACATGCTGTTTAATAAACATTTCAATAGAAAACATTTTCATCTGCAATACTGTACCTCCAGTGCCCTCACTATCACTGGTAGGAGGAAGGCTACCGTCTTCCCCGATCCTGTGTCAGCACTGGCAATCACATCTCGGCCTGTGAGACCAACAGGCACCATCTGCATCTGGACTGGTGTGGGCACCTCGTAACCAGCCTTTTTCAGGTTGCCATTTAATGTAGAAGGGAAGCCACAATGTTCAAATTCAACGATGGGTCTGCTGACATCCTTTCCTTGGGTTTCAATGCCCAGCTCCTGCTTAATCCGCTCTACCTGCTCCTCTGTCAGGCCTGATATGAATCGATCTTCCTTATAGGCATAGCATGCTTCACTTGTACCCAATCCATCAGTTCTAACTGCAGAAGGAGGGGTGTTTTCAACAGTGTGTATGTCCTTTCCATGAAACACTTCTACTCCAGTCCCCATGCCCATTCGCACTAAATGGTTGGCTTTGCACTCAAGACTGCAAACATCATTATCAGTGGCATCACATATGTACTCCCCATAACGGCCACACATCACACAGACAGGCTCTCCTGGCTCAGGCCACCTCTGGTTCTTTTTGAAAGATTTGACTGGCTCCTCATCCTCATCCTCATCATCTGAGGAGGTCCCATGTCCATGTTCACATACTGCACTTTCTGTCAAACGTGATTCTTCATCTGCTTGCATCGTTTCATTCTGTGGCTTCTTGGCTTCGCAGGATTCCTCCTTTTGCAGAGATGCATCTGAGCTACTTTGTTCACTCTCCTCTTGAACGGTTTTGCTTTTCTTATTCAAAACTTGACCAGGTCCCGGGCCAGATCTCTTTACTTTCAGGGCTCTTGGCATAAACATGTTTGGAATTAAACTGTAAATACCAAAAACGGAATTTACTGAAATATGCTGAGTAACAGAATAGTGGAGGGTTTACTAAATAACTGAAATGGAGATTATGTAGAAGTGATATTTTTACGAGTTTTACTAAGCCAAACACAAGTCTCAAGCTCCCGTCTTGTCTGCGTTTCATATAAATAACTAAACGTTCATGCTGGCAACGCCTGACTAACAAAAACTGGGAAATATCTTAGCTGCACATCTAATTTTAAATGACACGCACCTCTTGCCGTCAAATCTTCCAACAGTTCTCAAATACCACTGACGCACAATGATTACGTAACCCGACTGCCGTCGCACTTCGCGCCTCTTCGCACGCAGGGAAATGTAGTTCTTATGGCAACGCCTGTTTTTCGTTTGTCGCTGTGTAGAAATTTTGATATTTTACCTGGTTTTAGCCCATCTAGGGAAAAAAAGTCCCCTATCTAAGACATATATTTACATTGTGCGTTGGGCCTCAAGCAAGAATGGGACTTTATCCCTCTAACATAAGCAACAAACTGCAATACTTGCCATCGATTATCACAAGGCAGAATCCTACAGTAAAATGTCGAATCAAACACAGGTTGTTTTAATTACCTCCCTCTGCTTTGTTCTCCCCCTAATTGCGAGCATGCTGTACTCTTTTTAATGCCATATTCAAATGTTCATAATCGCAACGGAAAAGCTAAACTACCACACAAGGACATTATAACTTATTCATTTAGACTATATATTATCTATACAAAAGCGATCTTTGATATCAATGTAACCTTAAAACGTCTTTGATATCAATTAGACTTATGCTGTGTTTAATATACTCAAAGAAATGTGGTAATTCTTGATATTATGAATATAAAAATCCGACCAGAGACAGTGACATCCATATACTATGATAAAGAAAATTTGACTACATAATAATACTAATAAATAAATGTAACAACAATTACTTCAACGTGTACATGGAACGATATACCACCTAATAATAAGTTGATGGAGACACAATTAAGAAAAAAAAACAAACATATGAGAGCCAATATTTCCGACAGAATGTGAAGGGACACCTTACACATGCGCACTGCGTAACAAAGGCGCAGGCTGGAGAGCCTCAGTGCGGCAGGACAACCGCATCTCAAAGCTCCACCAGACAACTAAGGGGGAATGGTAAACGCACAGGTTATTTTTACAATACTGTGTGGCTATGAAAAAGGAGAAGCCTCCTGCTTCTAGACTATAGAAATAATGGAAACTTTGCTGTTTTTGCTCCAGGTGAAGAACATTTTCCCCTTTGAAATTCTCGGAAACCTGGCTTGGACCGACGGAGTCCATTTCAACTGAGAGCAGAATGGATGAATAACACCAAGACTAGCAACCCATTGTGCCAGCGAGACTGAAAAAAAGACAAAAAACGAGACCAGCCTGACATTTTATGACTGAAAGAAGCCGTGAATAATCATAGGAAAGACATTTCACATCTTCAGTTTACAGTCATTTATTGCTTTATACGAATTCCAGTAGTGGGATGCTTTCGCGTTGTGTCTCTTCATAGGATTTAACTGTACAAAACAGGGGGAAATATGGGTGAAGTTCAGGACGTGAGGGATATGAAGAAGACCTTTGTTGCTCCAGCGATAAAGTCTTTCGAGCACTATGACTTCTCAAGAGCCAAAATATGTTGCAGCCTTACGTGGTTGGTGTCCAAAGCATACGGAACAGGTAGGTGTAATTCTGTACCCACACACAATCAAGGTGGTCTGTGTATCAATATCTCGATCTATTATCCCAGAGCCAAATAGATAAGATACATAGTGTGATCACAGTGAAGTTTAATAGGTCACAATATCATTTAATTCCCACATAGACAAACCAAATATCCTTAAAACAATATCAGTGATTTCCAAAACAACATCACTGATTTTCAAATGTGCAGATTCAATAACAGTATTGTTTTTTTTTGTTGGCAACTGAAAGTCATCTTGTGCTCATGCTGGTTTAAAACTTATGAACAGTGCCCATTTACGAGACATTGCAAATGAAAAGTAGGTGTCCTGAGATTTGGGTTCCACTTGTTTCTAATGATGTGACCTTCAGGTTGCTGTATACAAGTCAAAATTAGAAAGAGAGGCATGGCACGAGGGACTTATTTCTCTGCTGGTATACAGCACACAAAGAATTCATTTGTTAGAAGTATGAAATAGGATAATTGAAACTGATTTGTAATCATTAACAGTCACAAGACAAAAATCAGCTGTACTTTTAGACATATAATGCTACTTCTGATATAAAGTGCTTTTACTTTTTCAGTGAGTTTACCAATAATTCAGTGTTTAATATGAGGCACATTAATTTCAAATAGGGAGATTGGGTGTCAGTGCAAGTGATCTAAGGATATTGCCTAGTTCTATACTGACGATTGCACCCAAACCTCCTACAATACAATGAAAACAAAATGGCTTGTCATTCAGTATCTGACTAAAATAGGTGTCTTCAAACACATTTATTGTTATAATTGTTGCTAGGATGTTCAGCTGAGATGATCTCAGCTTCTCCTCCACAAGAGGAACCACTTAATCAAATGTCGTGTTTTCCCAGAGGTGGGAGCATATTTTAGAGGGTTATTGTGCCCACTGATCAACAGCAGTATCATTTGAGAATGGATGGCAAAACAGCACAATTGCATCCTCATTTCTGATCCAGAGCCAGTTTTCAGATCTGCTGTTTTAGAACTGTATTTCTAGCATTTCTTTGTACCAATTTTCGAAATAGATTGTAAAATAAAGCAACAGACATAAGAAATGCAATGTACAACACCTATCTGTTAAATTAGCTGTCCATACTCTCCTCTTTCCCATCTATTAGCTTGGTTATTTATTTGGATCCTCTTTTATTGTTGTATTGATACACTCCGCTTAATATTTACCATAACAGGTTTAAAAAAAAAAAAAAAACGCACACAGCTCAGTGTGTTTGATCCTTCCTTGCTGCTGTTTTGTAATAGCCCTGCAAACATGAAATGCCTTGCAGATCTTCTGCGTATTTTCAATCAGGGCTGAATGAAATGGGCTGATTCCAAAAATACAGTCTTCCAAAGGGAGCAGGAGGAAGGGAAGAAAGAGAGAGAGAGAGAGGTGAGCAGGCTCTCTTAGATCTCCATCAGCCTACGCTGCTCTCAATACTTCACATGTATCTAGCCTCAATACAATAATGCAGAAGTGCATCAAGAATATGTGGCCTTAAACATCTAAGAAGCAACACAGCAGATCTGTTTCCACACAATAGGATAAAATGTTAGATTCATTGTAACCTGAGGCTGCAGGGTTTAATACGGTGTAAGAGGAGAGCGAAAGTAATTAAGTCATCTGCTTCACATCCTCAGAAGAAGACAATTTTCTAGATACCTTCACTTAAAGTGAAGGTATCATTCTGTTGTATTCTGTTGTCATGCCAACAGTTGATGAATGAAATGGTGTGGATTTGAAGCAAAGCTGCATAGACTTCCTGGCATGAGTGAAACTTTAAGTACTATGGATATACTTAAATATTTAAAGATGAAAAGCAACTTTTCTGTTTATGATTTAAATGACTGAATCTATGGCTTCAATGTGGAGGATGAAATTGGAGAACTTGCATAAAGTTTTGTTTCAGTGGTAGGTTTGTCTACAGAATTAAAGTACTTAAAGGAAAAACGTATCCTGGAAAACTGCTGCTGTCGGCATTTGTGTTCAATATTGACAAAGAGTTCATCTCTAGATGACCTTGCTGGTAATGCTGAGTTAAAGGAGGTGATTTATTGACTTCCGTGTGTTTGTGAGCATGTGTTGGAGGATGGGCAGCAACAACTGAGAGCAAAAACATGAGTGTGGTTCATTAGATGCTGAGTTTATGCCTCTACACACACAAATATTGCTGTTATCAAAATTAAAATCTATTCCCCTGATGATGAGTCAGTAATGAGCTTTTGAATATGTGCAGATGTGTTTGTACACAGATGCAGCATCTAATTTAAAACAAGTTAATCACTGTTATTGTTTAATGTTATGTAGAAAAAGGAGTTGGCCTAGCTTTGGGAAACACTGTTTTTGTCTTCAGACTTATGAAAATGCATCCCTAGGAGAATAAAAAGATAAATAAATACAGGACAAAAGCAATAAAACTGAAAAAAAAATCCGCTTTAGTTGCACTTGCTGAGGTGGTAAATAAACATGCATGTGCACACCTCCATGTTGCCTCTTTCTTTGTAGAGGCCGACAGTGAGACGGGTGTTCCCAGGGAGCTGGAAGCTGCAGAGATAAACTAGATGAATCGATTGGGTTCCACTCCTCCAGCAGTTGCTATAGCAACGCTGAGGTCTATCCACACATATCTACGTCAAGATATTGTCAAACCATGATGATAAAAAGAGGTAGTTCTGTCAGAGGGAAACAATACTCAGTAAAGGCAGACTTGATGTGAAACAGTCTAAATGAGCATATTGTGTTTTTCCTTTTCTCTGTAAAAGTTCTCATCTGTGTTTTTCCTTGAAATTACTGGTTTGTTCTTTGTGAGAAACTGTTTGCATTGAACATGTTTCTCTCATGCCTTTATCCTATTTTTCCATTAGATTTTAAGATGTAGCCTACTTATTTACCTTTTATTACAAGGTAATTAGGTGCATTTACTCCTGTGAGCTGGGATAAAGTCAGTGGTGACGGGAGTGCTCTGATGGTGGAGTGTAAACACGATTCTGAATGTGTTGGTCCAGTAAATCAGTCCAATGTTAGCACAGTAGAGCTTGTTACCCAAACATCACATTTCCTCCCTTCTGTTGCACAGACAGCATCCCTGCAGACCTGAGGGACCCGTTCTACACAGACCAGTATGAGCAGGAGCACCTGAAGCCTCCTGTGGCCAGCCTCCTGCTCTCTGCCGACCTCTACTGCAGGGCCGGCAGCCTCATTCTGAAGAGCGACACTGCGAAGCCACTGCTGGGTCACGAAGCCGTCATCCAAGCACTGGCACAGCGTGGTCTCTATGTCACTGACCAGGAGCGACTGGTCACTGAGAGGGACCTTCGAAAGAGGCCTCTGCAAATGGTAAGAAACTTGTATTGTCATTGAAGTAACTTGGAAATCACTTTGTCTCCCAAAGAGGCCAACTGTGGATAGGAATTATTTTCATTATGTACATTTAATTGAAAAGGCACGACTCTACAACTCCTCTAACCTGGAAGATGGTACAATAAACTACTAACTGGGAAACAGAGAGCGCGGTTTGTTTTCATCTCCCACACAGGTTAAAGCTGTAGATCTAAACCGACAACTAAACAGTACACGCTGACCTGGACCTCAAGGCCTCCCCTCCTCTGTGTGTATTTGTGTCCTCTGCATGAAAACCTTCATCACAGTACAAGATCTGCAGTCCCAGGACTTTGCAGCTCTTCTTAATCTTGCTTGTGTTGGAGATTAGATGACTTTTCAAGCTGCCTAGTGAGTGACAATGGGGCATCCTTGTTGTTTTGGGGCAAAATCTCAATAGGAGGCTTTATTGCTTCGGTGAATAGCAATTGAGACACAATTAAGTCACAGTATGCCTGCAGTCTGTTTGTAGACTCTTGCTGGTTTTAATTTCCCTTTTATGCTAATTCAGAAGTTATTTAAGCTTTGCTAGGGTTTGCATTTCCAAATACTTTATTTCATAAGGACAATAAGTGTTTTAAGTTATCTCTTGTTTAAGCGTTTTGGGATCTCATCAAGTGTGCTGCACATTTAAAATGCCTCTTATTTGGAGTGTTGGAGTGATTTTCTTTTTCTTTTTTTTTTTTTTTAGCCTGAATCTGGTTTGTTTTTATATTTGTTGTTGCCCTGCTAATTTAGTCTAACTTAGATGATCAAAAACTGAACTTTTATTGTTAAGCAGCTTGTAATGCAAAGCTGCTGCTATATATGTAAAGTAAGTTTGTCTCCTTGGTTTCTATGTCTTTGACTGGATTTTAACTTTCCATGGGGAGATATTAAGTTAGGTTTATATGTATATAGACATGAGGATGTCATCTTTTATACCTGGTGAGGTCGTCAGACCAGTTGGAAATTAAGTTTAGCAGTGTGCCAGATGTACAGAGTTCTTTTTTCGTTGTTTTCTTGTATTTTCCTCTGACATGCTTGCTGATTGTTCAGGCTTGCAGGGCATTATTTCCTTTAAAAACGTCAGAGTAAATTAGATGCTGAATTAAAATTGCCATTATATAATATGTATCTGTGTCCATGTGTGATTTAGTGGTGATAGAGTGTGTTTAATTGTCTATTTGCAGAAATACTGGTATTTCCTCTCAATTTTTTTGGCCCTGAGCTTAAAAAATTTCAGTGAATTTTGGGTATTTACCATTCAATTCAATCTGTGTTATCGGTTTTATTGAGAATTAGAATGGTTGAAATTATGTTATAGTTGTCAGTATTGTTTGCCATGAGCTTTGAGGTTCACAGCACTATAAGACTGGTAATGTGGATTACCTGCTGCACATTGGAGCTGAGGAGGAGGAGGGGGGCATCAATTATTAAGATATCTGCCAAGATCTGTCATGGCAAACAAAGTGACTGTCTCTGCTGTGTTATGTTGAGGTGGTTTGCCTCAGAAAGAAAAACAGAAAAAAAAAAAGACTTAAGGAGGCGTGTTTGCTATTTAAAGAGGTTTTTGTTAAAAACTTCAAGGAAAAACATTAAACTTGTAGCTGCCTGTGAAATGTGAAGAGACTGAGAACCTACCTGCAGTGGAAATATAAGCTGCTCCAGTCGCTTCATGGGGTTTCTCACTAAGAAACCATTTTAACTCAGCAGTTTGTGTGAGGAATAAAAATGTTCTGAATAAGCAACTTTAGATGACGTTGAAAGGCAACCTTCGTGGGTCAGTCAGCAAAAAGTCAGATGCTGATAATGTCTGACATATGTCACACCTCTTTTTATAAACTGACATTTTTCACTGGGTTGCTAGTTCTGACTTTGCTTAGTCTAATAATTCTCATCCCCTCCGTCACAATTCTGCCCACTCCTCTTCCAGTCATCTGCCATGTGACACATTTCTACACGTGAAGACGAAGAATCCAAATATCAGTTTCTGCCCACTCAGCCGCCTACGCACATTCTGTACTGCAGGCTCCTCTCCTCCACCTGAGGAGCTCAGAGAATAAAGGAGAAATGTGGAGGTGGGCTGACGGTCTGAAAATATTATTCTAGCCTTACACATTAAATCCCACAGGAAGCACCACTGTGAAAACAGCTGCAGAAAAATACGAACAAAACAACTTCATTGCTATGTTTTTCATTAACATTTTGTGATCAGATGGAGAAAAACCCCTATAAAGACTACAGAATACATGTATGTCCACAGTAACCAGCTGCATGGCATGTGCATCTTGGAAAGATGACCAACATGAATTTGCACTGGTCATCATAACTGGTAAACTGTCAATCCAATTTTTTATGTGATGTTAGCACCCCTTTTGAAAGTCTGTCTGTTGCCATGGTGAAATTGTGTTGGATTGGATGACAGTTACATAAAACCTGAATAAGCTAAAGAATCTAAAGGTAAATTTGAAAAAAAAAAATATGCATTTTTGTACATGGATGCAAGACCACACATCCGATGTGTGTGAAAATTTCTAATGTGTTTTTTTTTTCTTTGTAAAGTAGCACTAAGGGGTGTTGCATCACTTTTTTACATGTCTTGCATCACTGAAGCAAGTCAACATACAAACAAGGTGCTTAACTTGAAGAAATACTGGTTTCCTTTACTTGTTACAACCACATTGTAATCAGCTGGAAGCTGAACTGATACACTGCAGCTGTGGTGGTAAACTGCCTTGCTCAAGGGCAACTCTGCAGTGATTATAATTATCAGTGATCACTGCTTATATTCATTCTTGTTATCATGGCAAAATTGCATCTTATTAAAGTTTCTTGGCAGTTGAATTGTTTTCATGTCACTATTTTAGTCATGTACATCACTTGAAACATTTTTACAATTCTGATTTCCTCATACTGTTGTCCAGCTCTGGAGCAGCTGCGGTTTAACTTGTAGAGTGGTGATCTTCCATCTGGGAGCTTGGCCCCTTCTGTGTGCATGTGTCAAAGTGTCTTTTGGCAAGACCTAGATGAGGTTAAAAGGCTCTGGATAAGTGTGGGACATTTCACACTTTTCGATTTAACACATCCAACACATACATTCACACAGATTATACATCGGGGGGTAAATGGGGGTTCGGTGTGTTGCCTAGAGACGACACATCAACATGGGGACTGGGGAGCAAGAGTTTCGAACACCCTATTGAGCCACAACTTCACCGTAAAAAGCAAGGCAGTAAATCCCACATCTTCTAAAAAAGCCACAGCAAAGTGTCAGGCAGTGTTATATTGCAGTAATATAACTTTCTTTCTTTTCTGAAAGTGAAATTGTAATTTAAAAATTAGTAGAAAAAAAATTAATAAGAAATAAAACAAATATTCAAGAAGAAATTAGATGTTTTATTAAGCACATTAAACACTAATAAGATAAGAACGCCTCTTATTAGTAAGTTACTATAAATTGCTGATTATGTAATAAGATGAGATGTCTGACATTGGGAGGATAGTTACACTCAGAAGCACATGTTCTAATTAAAAATTTCAAATCCTTAGCTGATGTAGTGAGAATCAGTGAAATTCAAAGCTGCTGAACCATGAATGTCACAACTTTAACATTTAAAAAAGCAGCTGTATACAGGACGAGTCGTGTTGCTGTTGCCAGTTTCAGACTGTCATCCTCCGTAGCTGTGAGCTGTATGTGGTGGATGTTGACCTTTAGACTTTACATGCTTTCTAATTGGTTATATGGAGGCTGTCTTTGTGACTACATGTTGGATCAGCTTTAAAACAGGTATTTGTCATCACATTTAAAATAGAAAAAAACTTTTAAATTTAAACTAAATTAACATTATGTTCAGAATACATTTTTTAAATGTCTACATCTGTTTATCGTCACAGTTTTTGTTTGGATCAAAGCTGTTTATATGTGCGTCTGACATTTATCCTTTTGTAAAACTCGAGGAAATCACGCATGCACATTCCACAGTGCTAACCCAGGTTAGATTAAACATTCCCAGATTTTAAGCAATTTAATTGTTTTAAAACATGAACGAAAAGTTATCTGAAAATTATTCAAAGAATCTTTGACCAGAGGCATAAAACACTTTTAATTCATGACTAAAACTGTGTGCACTTGATAGCAAAAATGTGCTTATGCTCTTTTTGTGCCAGATTTGAAAAGCCATGTGGTTTTCTTTAATAATTCTCAGTCACTGTAAAGTTTCACTCAAATGCAAAAGCCCAATTCCCACATCTCTCTTTAGCCATTAGTTGGGTCTCCATTTGAGTTTTCATTGTTGCTTTGAACATATGATCAAATATTGTGCATGGAAACAGTAAAATTTGAAAAAACTTTCAGCAGTGTGCAAAAATGAATAAATAAAAAATTGCTTTAGGGGAGTTTAATTTGTTCAAAATGTGTTTTGATGCTCATCAGAAGGGAAAGAAACAACTTCGTGAGTTGTTGGAAAATATTACAATAAGTTGTTGGAAAAGTTGTTGGAAAAATATTACAATAATGTGACTCACAAGAAACTCACATGGCTGAGTTTATATCTGAGATATTAAATTTATAAGAAAAAGTACGTTACTGCAGTGTAAATTGCTTTGCTTTAAAAAAAAATCATGCATGCACATGCTCTGAAGCGTGCACTTTCTTCTATCCACATGACTTGTGCATTTATGTAACTGCCATTTGCTGTATATTAAATTTAAGATGATGCTACAATCATGTTTATTGCTTAGTTGGATCCCGTAGCTCTGGTTGATGCCATGTTTTAGAATTAAATAATGAAATTTCCTTGTCCACTTATCAGTTTGCAGTTATTTTTAGATTTGTTGTCCTTTCTAGCTGTAATGGAAACCTAATTACATTCAACTCATTGCTCCCATTTATTGCATAATTCACATTTGTGCAATGAGGTTTCTTATCAGTCTGGAACAATCAGTGAAATCGACAATGGTTTTGTTAATTGCTGCAGATAAATAACAGTACAGGATTAGAATATGAGCATTGCAGCAGAAGTGAGGTGAGGTGTTCACATATGCAGCACAGGATGAAAACAATAGGCAAAATTCCTTTGCAGCTGATAGTACACAAGCTAAATGTTGTAAGTATTCAAGTAAAATGTCAGTACTACATGGGAGTAAAGGATTGGAAATCAAACATTTTCCCTTTTGTTTAGGATTTTACCAACAGTTTTCCATAAGAAGTATTAGGGAGATATGTCTAGATACAGTAATATGATGTAACAGATGAAACAGCTGTGGAGAGTATACATCATTAGTCTTTTTAAATAGAGCATGTTTTTATCTCAGCCATAGCTTTGAGTGTTAAAAAATGATTAACTCACCCATATAAACACCATCTGTGTCAAATATTAGTTTTACTATGTGGCAGATTGATTTATAAACTCATGTTCAGCGTGGATGAATATGAAGAGTACATTTTTCTCTCTCGCACTTCTTCCATCACAGCCCATATTGGGCAGGCGCTACGTTTCCATGGTTACACTCCAGTAGGTAGGGTGTTGTGTCTGTGTGTTGGTGGGTTCTTGTGCCCGCATATGTTGTGTGCGCACTGTGAGCTCGTATGTGCAGCGTGCTTGCAGATATGTGTGTGAAGTGGGGGTTGTGGTAGTGGTGAGCGCTGCCAAGCTCCAAGGAGGAGAATGCTGAAATGTTGGATTCACGCAAGAGGGCAAGCAGCATTTCTAAGACGCTTCATTTTATGCAGCGCTGCACCTCCTTACACACACACTCACATGCAGAAAGCCAATGTGAGTGCCAGGCAGAAAACTAGATACTCAACATCAAACATCATGGTTTATGAGTAAAGATGAGCTGAAGCAGCAGGATGAAAGGGAAACCCATCCAAGTACTTTCTGTTCTCGTCAGCCTCAGCAAAGTCACAGACAGTATGTTGTGTGCAATGCCAGCGGCGAATCCCAAGCAGTACAGTACAGTATGGATGGAGAGGCAATGGGAACACTACAGTGTGTGTTTCCATGTGATGGCCGGGGAGCTGCATCTTCCTGCATAATGAGCATTAGTTTATATTTCAGGTTATATAATCTATGCATCATTTTGCCCGACAAAGACAAAACTATGATCTTTAAATTACAAAGATGGGAAACTTTGGTTTCTCTGCATCTGTAAGAATAAGCTACTTTGACCACTCTAATTAATTAAGATGAGTGTGTTTTCAGTTTAAATAAGTGCTGACTTCAGTAGTAGAAACAGATTGTGAGGGAGAGGGCTGCCTCAGTGCTTCTGCAGGCACACACTTAGTTTCAATGAAGCCTTATTGGTTCAAACACAACAACAGGCTGTAGAAAATTCAGTTAAAATGACGTATTATGAATACTGATAGTGTTAAATGCTTTATCTTCTGATTTACTATAGCAGCACATTAGGCTTATTATACAGTGTAAAAGAAGAGTTCATTTGAATTTAAAGCAGGGATTTCTATGACTAATGCTTCCATCTGCAGGTCCTGCAAGCCACGGATTACAGCACCTTAATGGAGCAGTAATGGATTTAAAACATTATGTGTACATGCACAAGCTTTCTTTTTTCCAAGAATACTCAATAAACCAGTCATAAATGCATTTCTCTCATGAAAACAACGGTTGCACACAATCATTTATGCCTAGTAAAGTAAAATGAGGGAATCTTTTGCCGATGATATGCAATGCTGTATTCTACACTGTTGTACTGTAAGTTCAGACTGCTTGCAGTAAGATGAAATGTGCAGGAAAGTGTGACCCTTTTCAGACAGAGAGATTTTGACCAAACAGAGGCTGCAAAGCACCATCACAGTGTGCAGTTTAATGGCTGGTGTAATCAGAAGTGTTTATGTTTTACAGCGTGTTTTGGGCTGTTGATTGATACCCCCCCCCCCCCACACACACACACACACACACACACACGCGCACACACACACACACACACACACACACACACACATTATGTACGATATGTCTCTGTGACCACATCCACTTCCAAATGCAGAGGTGCAACAACTTTTCACACTCCATGTCTGTACCTGAAAAACAGACCTTTTAGGCAAAGTAGTCCCACCTTTAACAAGCTGTATAAAAAGGATATGTGGCTTAAAAAGAAAAAGTAACATATTAAAACAAAGATAAATTATGATCATACAGAATTCTCAGACATAATTTTTTTAACCTGGTTTTTCTGTCAGAATATTTCCTGAAGTGGCCACTTCCACAGCAATATGAGAATTTAATTGCATTGCTGCTTTAGGGGAAAAAAAAGCCTTGTGTTTTCCCCTTGAAATGAAATGAATACATTTAAGTCAAACACTTTATTAACAACCATTTCCATCCAAGAATAGCTTTTTAAACATGATGAAGGGACATGGAGTGCAGACATCACCAGTATAGGTCAACACTGGCTCATAGCCACGATCCAGTCCACAGATACTGCTCCAAGATTAGCTTTGAGGTTTGCATATAATTGCTAGGTTTTCTGTGGAGCATATGGAGAGAAGGTATGCTGCTTAAAAGCTCCATTCCCACAACTGATGCCAGACCTCACAGTTGGTACTTTGGACATCCAAAAATGTTAGTGAGAGCATTTTTTATTTCTGTTTTCAGGCTGGCGTGCTCTTAAAGAAGTTCTGCCATCTGACGATATTGAAAGTAAATACAGTGCTTTATATTTCCAAAATGCTCTGCTGATGATAACGGGGAAATGTCCTGGTGTATTTCAGTGGATTAGGTATGAAGCTTTTACCTGTTTGCCTGGTAACAAATCAGGTGGACTTAGATGGAAGAGAGATGGTTAATTATCTGGTTCAGTCGTTCTGTTGATCAAATTTCACATCAATGTATCTTGACAACTACATTGTTTAGAAATTTGGTAGATATAGATATCACAGATCAAACCACAATTTGAATTTATTCAATCTTAAAAATACATTTTCAGTTAGATCCTTTCAGTTCTTTTAACTTTGCTGCATTTTAAGCTGTCTCTCTTTTCCTTTCCTGGGCAAATACCTAAAGTAGAAAAAAGATGTGTTATGAAAAGTTAAAAACTCTTTTGCAGGATGGCTATTTGTATTTGCAGTCCTGTTTTTGACCTCCAAAATAGACCAAGGAAAGATACAGCTGAGTGGTTTTCCATGTCCAGCTCAGATGGCGTGAGGCTACCTGGAGCTAGACAGTCTGAGTTTTTAGTTTTGCCTCATCAATGAGTCTGGACAAGAAAGCTGTCATGCTACAGAAAAAGGTGGCCTTTTAATATTGCAACAACCTTCTAGCTAATGTTACATTACTGCATGTGTTTGTGTTTCCTTAGTTGTGTATGTGCAAGAGGCTAAAGTTTGGAGAATTCATGTCATTTTCGGTTTTCGCTTTGTTTGATCTAAGTTTCTTCTCGTACATGATATCGAAGTGTTGAATTAGAATAAAAACAAGCACAAACTGATTATTAGCCAGGTATTGCAAACTATAAGCCTCCTTTGTAAGTTATGGTAAAAACATTGCAGTTGTTCATTACAGAATTACCTTAATCCAGGTAATTCTATAATGAATAAATGGCAGTGATTTCAGAGATGCACATCCTAGGTGGTGGGGAGGATTATCTGTTGCTCATATTCTTATGATCACCTGGGTAAGACCCCAACAAATAGCTCAGAATCCCTTACAAGGAAGAATTTTGCTGCATTTACAACAGATACATAACTGTGAGGGGAAAATGCATCCCATCAATTCTTTTGTAGGTCTCTGTGGTTCACATTTGCAATTCTTTTGTGTGATGTTAAGTCAAGCCTCTACGGTGGATTTCCATTTGTGCTTTTTAACTGTGGAGCTGTATTAAAGATGAGTGGTGTTTACCTTTTCCTCCAGAGAGCCAGCAGTGTAGCAATACAATGAAAACAGGATATTGACCGTGAAGCAGCATCTTTTTACCTCCTAAAAAATCTCTACCTGATGTATTAACACAATCAGATTAGTAGAAAAAGAAAAAAAAATATTTGCATTTCTGTGTCTTTGCAGTCACAAGTGTATGAGTAAATATTTCTCTTCAAAATATATCACCTTTAATACCTTTAATTAGCACCATGTTCCCATCAGGCAGCCCTCTATCCCCCACCTCCCCTCCCACCCAGCTGGAGGAAAATGAGGCAGAACAGTGTTGAAGGAAATCATCCGTGCGCAGCAAATCCAAAAGTTAGAAACCATGACATCATAGGATCTGTGGCAGGTAAAAACAAGAGTACCTTCCTGCAGTTACAATGGCCGACATGGGCGCCGCCATACATCCAATCCATACCGGAAGTCAGTTAGTTAAACACCGCCAATAGTATTTATCTGCGGCTTGCAACCCAGATGCGTATGGTGTAGTCGGGTGGTTAGGGTTAGGGGAAGGGTTAGATTTTAGTTTCTTGGGGAAGAAACTTCTGCTTGGGACTTCCAGCGTTGATTGGATATATGGCGACGCCCTTGTCGTCCATTGTGACTGCAATTGGGTCCCTCTCGGTTAAAATGTTATGAGGATGGCTGACCCTTTCTTTAGTCAGGGAAATATTTCATTTTCTTCCTCTTCTTTTTTCTTCCTCTTTACATCCCTCCACTTATCAAAGCCTTTCTGTATCCCTCTAAATTTCATTGAAGCGGTCTGATTCTTTCTTAAATATCCTCATTCCTTTATTTGCATTATTTCAACATTATTAAAACAAAACTGTGAGTTTTTGCTGAATCTCTGGAGTTCAAACTATGCTGTCACCTTATGAAGTATGGATGATTCTAGTGTCAGAAATGCCTGAATATGTGTGTGTGGGTGTTTACCAGCCTCTTGTCTCACACTATAGCATGCTCACATCCAGTGTAAGTAGGGACTGAGGGTTTGCGGTTTTCTCACACAAGATTAATTCCTTTTGTTGTCATTTTATCTCAGACCACAGCAGATCCAAATCAATATCCTTAAATTACTCAACAGAGGGCAGGAGATGAGAAGAGAAAGAGGCCTTTGAGGGTTTACACTGGTCCCTTGGCCTTTAGATAAAAATGGTGTTGCCTTTGAATGGCCATATTTATTGTGGAAATATAAAACAGATTTGAAGCTATTTTCTGCTAACTGATAGCAGGATGTCTGTGTGTGTGCATTCGATGTGAGGTGACTTTGGGATTAAGTGGTACAATGTTTGGACAGGCTAAATGGAGGCCAGAAGGAAACAGCTTGGTAGTGTGTTATTAAATGGGGTTGCTTTTCTGCCTTGATGCCAAATTAGAGATGGTGGAAATATAACATTACACAAATGTGATTTCACACTGGAAATTCATTTCAGAGTTTTAGATGCTCTTAGGTTTATCAACTTGAGATTCAGATCTATTAAATATCACTTTTATCATGCTGTACTTTGGAGAAAATGCACTATATATCGGCGTCATTTCTGTTGTTGAACTTGTAGATTTTTCCAGCTGTTGTCACTAACAGATTTCAGTTATGACATGCTATCTTTTATGTGGTATCTCTCACTCATAACAGTTTGATGCACGCTTTACATATTTACTCAAAATGTAACCTTAAGTGTCCCAAATAGACAAACATGTGTTTTTGTCACTGTTGCCTTCTTCTTTTAAAAAATAACACATTGATCTTTAGTGACAATGAGCAGATAACTCAGCCTCTCTGCATTTACTTCACATCAAAACCTTCAGGTCTCCTTTTACTATTTTGGTTGCACTGATGTCTGATTTTTGGCTTTATCTGTACTTGTTGAGCAGTTCCTTTCTATTTTTGTGTGTTAACTTGAATTTAACTAGAAAGGTTTGATCTTTTTAAAGTGTGTTAGATTAATGGTCGGAAAACTAGGTACCTGTTACCAGTATTTACCCAGATCGTAATTATGTACAACAGAAAAAAAAAAGAACAAAAAGAAGAATTCTACTCCTTTAAGCCGGTAATAGAAATCTAACTGGAAATGAACCAGATTATGAAATCCAAAGTACACATATGCTGGGCTATTGTATATTTACAATTTTTTTTTATTAAGACAATGTGCACGAGAAGTGGTGTACATAGTTTGTGGACTGTGCTGTTGAAATTAGGGGGGGAGGAGGTGATTAAATTCATAAAAATTAAAAAGGATAAAAAAAAATTGAAAAAAAAGGAAAAAAAAAAAAAATTAAAAATAATAAAAATTAAAAATATAAAAGAGTATAAAGAGAGAATAGAGAAAGCGATATTAAAATCTATAAAATCCAAAAGCGGTTCAGGGGTTTGAGTATTTTATTTAAATGTTTTGTTTTCAGATTTTTGGAATTTTGTGCGATCCAGCACTTCCCTGTTCTCTTTTTGTCGGATTAGGATGGAGCCTGGGGTGTGACTTGGGTATTGATCTGGGCTTTTTTAACCTTTTAGCCTAATTAGATCATCCTATTCTTGCTCCGTGCCAGGGTGAGAGGCGATGCGTTTTTCTTTTGTCGGGGGGGGTATATTATTTTGGTTTTTTTATATCAGCCTTTACTATGGT
Organism: Atherinomorus stipes; assembly: GCA_023101725.1. Lineage (NCBI taxonomy): Eukaryota > Metazoa > Chordata > Actinopteri > Atheriniformes > Atherinidae > Atherinomorus > Atherinomorus stipes. The sequence goes on along the minus strand of JALJCO010014596.1, from coordinate 1,535,717 downwards.
GATGTTTCGATTTTCCTTTTCCTTTTCTTATTATTTTTTTTCTTGGTTTTCTCGGTTGGGTTTTTTGTTGTCCTTTATTTTTTTTTTTTCTCTCTCCCCCTTCCCCCTTTCTGCTTTTGTTTGGTCTGACCTTCCCTCTTGTCTTTCTCCACCTTTTCTTTTTTTTTTTTCGAAGTCCATCCTCCTCATTCTCTCTCCCTCAGGCCCCCCCCCTCTCTGTTATTTTTTTTTTTTTTTTTTTTTTTTTTTTTTTTATTCCGGGGGGTTAAAGCCCCCGCCCCGGCCCCCTCTTTTCTCCATTCTCCATTCCTTCCTTCCCCATTTTTTTTACATACAGGACCCACCCCTTCTCCTCTTAGTATATATTTCACCTATAAATCCTAATCCATAAAATTATCTTCTTGAAGGCAACCACTTGTAAACCATCTGAGTCTTCTAACAAGGGATGGATGCACTTGTTTCTAGGGCAACAACCATGAGAAAAAATCCATCTGAAGAGTTTCAGATGTGAAGTACTGAAAAGAATTTGGAGTTCTAGTCCAGTCTAGGAACTCACAACTATTTCACTGCCTTAAAGGGACATGGTGCAAGTTCTCTCGTTATCTATTCACAAAAATGGATTATTTTGTTCAAAAGTGTTTTTCCATTATTCAGTAATCACTCCCATCAACAAACTCAAGTGCTCCTGTAAGCTCTGAATTTGCCGTTCGTATCATTCATAAATACATGGAACGGGTAGGCTCAGTGCTGGCTACCATGTCGTGTCACCATGTTTTCACGTTCAGTAGAAGCGTGACAGTAGGAAACCATGGAAAGTCACCACAGTATAGTGAGGAGAAATTGGGCATCACTCTGATGCAGCGTTCATGTGCAGTTGGGCAGACGGCCGTCAGTAACAAACCAGATATTATTTTAATCACAGAAGCTGAGAGAAAGACAGTAAAACATGGATCAGGGAAAACAATACAACTTTGCCAACAGCATCTCTTTAAGTGGGACAACTTCTTCACATAGAGGCCTTTGTTTTTGCCTTTACATGCAGCAGCTGTCATCCGTCTGCTTTCTGCCCAGTTTCACATGAATGCAGCATGAAAAGAACGAGTGAGTTGCTTGCGATGTACAACTGCTACACAATGTCCTTTTAAAGTGTTGATGACACTTCGTAAGTGCCCCAACAGCTAGAGTTGGAAATCCTGGACAAACGATTTTAATGAGCTACATTTTGAAAAAACACACTGCAAAACACCAACCTGAAGCCCCGCCTCCATAATGTATCTGACTACTTTCAGGATGGAAGGATCATTTCACCCAGTATAACAAAAAGTGTTTCTGAACAGGATTAACAACTCTGGCTTTAAAGGTTGAATATGGAACATTTTTATTAAAAGCTATATTTAAAAAAAAAAAAATGAGTCATTTGGAGGGGTGCAGAATGAAAGTACAACATTTCCCCAAAAAATTATATTTAGCCTGAAAATAAATATGAAATAAATTTTAACGGGTATGACAATGGCATTATGTTTACATCTACAAGCCAATACACGTTGCCATTTCAGGTTGCCAAATACGATCTCTGTGTGGCAACAGTATGTTGGGCACAGTTAGGCTGGCACAGGGGGAAACAGTGGAGTCGGCAAGTCAAGTAGCTGCTTCAGAGCCCCGGAGATGTTATCTGTCTCAGAAAAGGAGTGACCTGAGAAGAGCAAAAACTGGAGTAAATTAAGGTGAAGACTACACTAAATGGACTCACATAAACGATTTCCACGGCATCAAAACACGGAAATGGCGACTCAATGGCAAATGGCGAATCAAATTGCTGTGTATTAGCTCCACCTCTTCGGTCCGGATGAGTTAGATCAGTACCCCTACTGAAGGGTACCGAAAAAGTAGGCTGGGTTGGGTCGGATATGAGGGTACCCGTCCCAGGTTTTTTCTGTGGAGATGCAAAAAAATGTGGACTGATCTGGCCCGACCCAGACCCACTGGTGGAAACAGGGCTTTTGCAAGCAGCCGCAGCAGCTTCATTGTTTCTCATCTCTACTGGTGTTGTGTAGGACAGCATGCTAGCTGAGTCCTCTCTAAAGCAATCGGTCTCGGAACCGGAGCGGTGCTAATTAGTCAGGTATGGAAGTGGACGGTGTTCAAGACTGGAGTGACCAACCAGTGATGTATGAATAAAATGCTGAAGTCAGGCCGATAGTAAAAAATGCTTCATTTAAAAGTCTGAAAGACTCTTAATAACTACAAAATTGTTTTTTATGGGCATTTTTAGTCTATTTGTAAGTTAAAACACCCCAGAAGACCATTTCAAGCGCTTAGAAAAGTCAATATGCATAAAATGGGCTCTTTAATTTATTTAATTCAAATAAATGCATTGGTGCTATTTTGTCTTCCTGTTTTACTCTAATTTCTGGTTTATTTGACGTATTTTTGCCGAGTCCCTAATGTGTCTTTTTTCTTTCTCTGACTCAGTGGATCTGTCTGGTCTCTGTCTTCAGGGTTTTGTGTATTTTCATTATATAGATCCGAGCTTTAGTTTGGCATCCACATGCCTTACTAGGATTAAACTACTGTCTAAGTTGTAGGTTTAATTACAAAACAAATATCTGTGGACAGATGTGAGTAAAATCCAAACAAACGGATTTATTTTCTCATCTTTCTCTCTTCTTATACTTCATTCTAAACTTAACTACAAGTTTGTCCATTGTACAAGGTTTTGATCTAAAAGTCATAATATTTGTGAGACAAAAATCTGAGACAATATTGTTTCATTTACTGTTGAATAAGACAGAATGATAATATCAGTAAAAAAAAAAAAAGAACCTCCATATCCAATGTTCCTGACCTCAACCTGAGCTACCTCAGAGTTATGTTCAGCCTCTAATCTTTGTTTTCTCTGTTGCTTTTGTCCTTTTTCCAGAGTGCCCACCTGGCAATGATTGACACTCTGATGATGGCGTACACAGTGGAGACTGTGAGTGTGGAGAAAGTAATGGCTTGCATTCGTCAGTATTCATCATCATCCTGCAACCCTGAGGTGGAAACACCGTATGACACAGAGGATGCAGTGACCACCTGGATTAACAAGGTTTGTAACACTGTCTGTCTGTATCACGATTTGCATGTCAGTGCATTTCAGTTAATGATCTAAACATCATGAAACCTGTTCAGTCCTCTTTGCTTTTGTGCTACTATGACGGAGGTCTCAGGTGGCCTTCATGTTAACTTTTAAAGAACAAGATTCTTAAACACGAGTTCATATCTGACAAGTTTTTAGATGCTTTCAAATCTTCCTTTTAATTAAATCCATCTTAACAAGCACAGAGTTCAATTATTTCTCCTAAATCTACATGTAGTACTCATCATAATAATGTTTCTTGGGGTGTGTTTTGGTAATTTGATGAAAAAATTACTTTTAAGAAGAAATTTAAATGGGGTATTTCATTTCTAAATAGTCTCTGGTCACCAACTACTCATTTACATGTCCCCAATACATAACTGCTTCAAATTACATGCCACTGACGCCGGGTCAGTGACGCGTAAAGTTGCGCAATGTTAAGTCAATGGTGAAGCTTTTCGTGTCCCCAGACACAAACCTTTCTGCTTCAAATTACGTGCTGCTGACACGTAAAACTGTGCAATGCATAATCAACAAATCCTCCAAAAAATCACACCCTTATTAGGTCGGTTGTGCATTGCACAATTTTTTTTAAATATCCATCTAGTTTATGTGTGTATCATAGCGAGTCTAAAATCCCCAAATCACCCAAAAATCGATATCAAACCCATGTATACTCTGACACAACATTTTCACAACAAAATACATGTTTGTAGGTGAGCAGTGGATAAATATGATAACAGCGAGATTGTACTCCATACACTTTCAAGTAAGTAAAAGCTACAGTTATGTTAAAAAAAACATAACCTTGTTTATTACTTGTAATATAGTTTCATATTGTTTCATATCAATCAGTGGATCCCTAAATCAAATCTAATCAAAGTAACATGACTGAATTTGAGATATTGACAAACATCGAATCACTATCCACTATATCAATATAATATTGTATCGAGATCAAACCAGTGATTTTCACACCTGGTCTCTGGGCATTATTAAAAAAAAACACACGCTTGTCTGCTCAAGCTGGCAGAGTTTATGGTGCATATGTGTCTGACAGAGAAACAAGCAACAAGGTTAAGAGGATCATCTGTAGTCATGATTGTGACAGGAACAAACTCTTATCAGGGAAGGAGTTCAAGAGAATGAATGTGGCTACTAACAATCTGCCCAGATATGTCCCTGGTCAGACAGATAACACCAAGCTCATGGTCACTATGAGACAAATTCAGAGTTTGTTTGTGGAGATGTGGAATAACTATGTGCAGCACTATACTAATCAGCTATATTGTGAAATGGCCAAACAGAAGCTGCTCCTCACTAAAAGGCTCATATAAGCCTGTTGGGAATTTGATAAAAGGTACAGTACAGTTGTGTAATGTGTTATGTTTACAGCAAATTCTGCATAATGGCAAATTGAACCTGCATGACCTGTAAAAACATAGAATTTATACTTTTTTAAATTAAAACGTGTAGTTGTTGTCTTTCATAGCCTGCATGCACAGATGTCTGTGGTTCCTCCATCCAGTACAACAGAATCAGGCCCGTTTACATTCTTCAAGCACTGGGCTGCTGCCAGCTCTGAGCTTCACACTCACACAGAACAGACAATAGCCAACAGGAGGTGTGGTCGTGGTGTCCTACTGGCCAAACATATGGCTCTCTGTTAGAGTGTACTTCGTTCCCTGAATTCTAAATTTCGACTGTACCTCTTTTTACTCAGTCCATTCATCACCACTCGTCTGAATGTCACTGTGATTCAGTTCAAATTGGATTAAATGCATGAAAACTGTTGCCATTGAAAGGGCATGCCTCTACTGCAGGCAAAGACATTTACAGAGGCTCTTTGCAGAACAAACAGCACTATGATGGGAACACAGCAGAGCAATGTCCTGGGATAAAAGAGGTGCTGTCAATGTTTTTGTGTTGTTTAATTAAAAGATTAAATTAATTGAAGTGCTTCCACACTGGCTTCAGTGTCCAGCTGTTAGACTTTGAGTTTTTACTATGAAATAGCAGCTATTCTTTGCAAGAGAGCTGTAGGAATTAGAAAGCCATCTTACTGTACTGAGATTTGCTCTTTTCCACCTTTTTGTGGCTTGGGTTGTTTAATCTTATTTGTCCTCTGCCTTTCAGGTGAATGAGTATCTTAAAGATGTTGTGGCTCAGGAGCAGAAAAAGAAGGAAACCCAGAGTGCCGAGCCAGCTGGGAGTCCTCGGGTGAGTGTTTTCCTTCCCCTTTAATCTCCCAGCTGTACTGTAGCACTTCACAAACTATATATGCTGTAAACATCACAAGTTTGATGGACAGCTTTAAGCAAGCTAAGTAAAATCCTTGGCTCCACTTAATGGATTTACCACGACATTTGCTTTTTGACTGACACTTATTTGTCCTAGGCCTCTGTGTCACTTCAATATCTGGAAGGAGCCTCCTCCACAGAACTTAAGCTGTTTAAACTCAGCTACCATCGAAGAATATCTCACTCTCATGTGGCTAAGCCAGAGATTAAGTTCAAATCTGTACTTAATAAATCACAAAAATAAGAGATTAGAAAATCTTAAATGCCATAATAAGTTTATCTACCTTGGCAATTAACACACTTCACTCACTTGATTTGTATTTCCACCCGAGGATCAGTGGCAAGGCACCTTTTAGTGTTGCCTGAACTTTGTTCAGGGTTCAGTCCACAGTCTAAACCTGTTATATAACTAAGTGTAGAATCAGCAGTAATGTGTGATGCCATAAACAACCCAGGGTGGCTTTTGGATGTGTGTGTGTCTGTCTGAGCAATCTTTGTCTGCTTTCTGTAGTTTGGCAGCCTCTTTGTGATCAATCGTTCTTTGATCCACTAAATATTGCATTCACTCACTGGTGGAAATAAATCACTGTAACTGAAAGAACACCACATTAAATTCAGATGCCTTGTTGATCTCAGAATGTGTTTTTGTTGGCTCATGTGAGCTGTGTCTTTGCATACAAGTAACACAAGTTGTACTCTTATGCTTCTGATACAGATTCAGATTAACAATTCAGAATGTGATTTATATTGGAAAAAAATAAAAAATGAAGTTTGCATCCAGTATGCATTAACATAAAAAGATTTTTACTCGTGTGCAGATGCAAGATGGACAGAACACATTTTAATATAACACAGAAAGAAATATTATGATACCTTTCTTTTTGTCTTTTTATTCATAGTTCACTAGTATGAGTAATTATACACAAATGTGAGCTATATTGGCTTTTCATTGTTAATTTATTATATTGATGTGTGAATACCTGCTTGTAGTGTTGCTTATCTTTCATTTAATATACCAACATATTAACATCCCAATCTAAATCAATCACTGCTTATTTTTTCAACAGTGAAGCAGCTCTGCTCATAAAACACATATTATTGTATGATGTCATAAATCATCCAGAGGTATAGACTGGCCCTCCAAAACTTGTAGCAAGGTGATAGAATACACTCCTGCCTTATCTCAGCTACACAAACACAGATATTGTGTGATATGATAGTCTTTACACTGGAAAGTAATTTCCCAGTAATAAAGATCTTATTCTAATTTGCAGCTAAAGCATATTGATGTGTTTATATTCAATGCCTTTATGACTGCCTTGTGTGCCGGTTCAGTGCTGCTGCACAGGTTTAAAATTGGCATTGCAACCACTTCCCATCAACCTGGCAGAGCAGATTGATGAGAAAAGAGGGAGGAGTGGATGGATAATGCCATTCATGTACTCACCTTTATGTTCATCCTTCAAGGTTTGCTTCTGCAGCTTTGCTTCCCTCCTCCATCACCTTCATTATACCCCACCAGCAATTTTCAGAAAAGGATTAAAGTGACCTTTCTCTGGTTATTGAGTCATGCAGTTACTTTTTTGGAAGTTTCATTGACCCCTGAAAGTCCCGAACGCCCTCAATGCATGTTCAGTAACCATAGAAAGGCTCTCTTCACTTTCATCAGCAGTGGTTTATTCTCTCTTTCATGAATTTGTCTTTCCTCAGGAAAAACTGTCTTTTTTTCTTTTCATCTCAAATTACATCAGACAGCAAACAATGACGCAACACTGTTAGTGATGCTTTTTTTTTCCACAGATGTTTAAAGAGTTAAGTTCAGCTGAGTTTAAAAATGAAAGCCTTACTCATGTGTTTTGACCTGCAGAAATGTGAAACTACACTTTTGGCGTAGTTTGACTCCCAAGGCTACACAGACTTCCACAGTGTTTGATGCTGATCCGACCAGTCAGTGTGCAGACGTAGCACTTGCATACCTCAACTCATTTTCAAAAGAGGAGCACGCAAAAACTGATGTCACATCATCATTCAATCTTCAGATGTTTTTATGTTTGTTAAAGAAAAAAAAAACCTTTGTATTAATAACTTGTTCTGAGTTGATACTTTCTGCAGTATCTTTAGTCTGTTAGGCTTTTGCTCTTGGCAGCCATTGCTCTAATTTAAACTGACGACAGTGAAAGTCACACACTAGATGCTGCAGTAACACTTTAAGATGGACGGATAGTTCTATCAGTTAGCTTGCAGCCGCCAACAGTGGGTTTTTAAAGCCAAACCTTTTATATAAAATTTTATATTTCATAAATATTAGAGAAAATTATTTAAACCGTTGAAGGTTTGATGAAACAATGAAAATCTTGACCATTTTAAAAACACTCATAGCATTTTCTGCATTGTAAGTGAGTGAGTGTCTCACTGTATCATACACAAGATGTCATATAATTAATTCTTAGGTTGTTAGGGTGTTTGAATTGGTAGTTTTTCATAACTTGCTTATAGTGCAACTTTTTAGTCTCTGTACATGAAACATGAAACATGAAAACTTATTTCATGAAATGGCAATTATGGTCACAAATACCAATATACTTCTGCATTGTTCCATCCACTTATCCCTTTGCCTCTGCAAACAGAGAAAAAGTGGATTTCTTTGACTGCCAGATGTTTTTTTTTATAAAGAGTGCTGCAATGTTTCCTTGCTGCCCCCCCTCTCCTGCTTTTGCTTTATGAGTCATGCAGGCAGCTTCTGTCTCAGACAAATATAGAGAAACATGGCCTCCTAGGATGATACTGTAGCGTTCACCAAAGGCGAGAGTGCTTTTATTTTAACCGACTGCATTATTTGTTGGGGTAAGGGCAGCTAGAGGATAAAAGGAGGGGACTGCAGAGGCGGTGTCAGGACAAGGAAGGGAGGACTGATCATTTCTAAGTTGGAAAAGCTGAGCTGTTGCTCAGTCAGAGAGGTCTGCGTGAGAGGATGAACTTTGATTGGAAGAAGCAAAGTCAGGATAATTTAAGTATGTTGGATGGGGTGTGTGCATGTATAACAGCATGTATGGTGTATGTGGTTGTGCATATACTGCTGTAAGGAGATAATAGATGAAGGCCTTACCTCTCCCCAGGGGTTTGATTGGTGGTCACGCTCTTGTGATCCTGTTTAATTTACAGTCTTACATGGTCAGTTCAGCTGAAGACAGTTTTCGCTTCCCTATCTTATTTTAATTGAGGCAGCAGCCTGCATAGTTTGTACTGTAATGTTGATGGCTTAGCTGGAAATGTTTAGGTTGGATTCTTAAAAGTTGTTTTTTGTGCAGTCAAAACATTGTGTTAGTGTCTTGATGTTGATTAAATGTACTAAAATGTTCTTCCTAAAAGGAAGAAAGGTGCATGTAGACTATAGATTATACTGTAAATATACTTTGAAAGTCAACAGGACTCACCCTCCATGTGTGATGTGTTTATTTTCTATTGTGGTAACTGGATAATAGTAATAGAAAAGCCAGAAGGATAAAATGCTACCGATATTTTACTCTGCATTAAATTGTGTGAAAAGACCCACAGAAATGACCAAATGATCTTGATTTCTGTCCCGTTCAATTCATGAGAAGTGCTACATTTCATTAAGCAAGAAGATATGCTGTGTATGAAATAAATAGCACAAACTTATTTGTGGCCAATTCTTTCTGCCTATTTATTCTCTGTAAGCTGATCCATTGATTTTTCTTTTTATTACATGACCAATAATCCAAGAATTTAGTTAACTAGAAGAATAAAACTGGTTCTCAGTGGCTTTGCTGTGGTTCCAAAGACCATCAGGTCACTGGCAAATGGGTAAAACAGATTAACCAATAAACTTTAGATTAGATTACATCAGGTGTGTTCTGCTGATGGCTTCAGATTCTGCTTGAAACACAAATTACCATTCAGAGAGCTGCATCAGTAATCAAATCAGGAAAATCCAAGAAAGCTATTGCTGGTTTTTCTTCTTCTTGAAGCCTTTTCTATTCATTTTGAAGGTTTCATTAAACAGTGTCTGTATTTTCTCACAAGTCACGGCTTGACTTTGAAGTTGAGGACTTGCCCGCCACTTTGAGTGGCATGAACACTTTTGGTCTTTGATGCCTTTAAGTTGAGTGGGAATTAGCTGTTAACTGAGGCAAGCCTCTTGTGGAAGTAGCTTACTTTATAAGGAGGTGGCTGACAGTTCAGTGGCACTCATGCAGTGGAAATGTTATTGGATACACTCACACTTTATTCAGTACAACCAGCTTTTATCAGTTCAGTCCCCCTTTTGCCTTCAGAACCCCCTCAGTTATTTGTGTGATAGATTCAACAAGGTGGTGGAAACGTTCCTCTAAGATTCTGGTCCATATTGACATGATAGTATCACGCGGTAGCTGCAGATTGGTTGGCTGCACACCCATAATGTGAATTTTGCATTCCACCACATCCCAAAGGTGTTCTACTGGATTGAGGCCTGGTGACAGTGGAGGCCATTGGAGTACAATGAAGTTATCGTCGTGTTTATCAACTGGAAGTAGCCATTAGAAGAAGGTACACTGTGGTCATAAAGGACATCATCAGTTACAATACTCAGTAAGGTGTGGCATTTAAATGGTAATCAATTGGCAACAAGGAACCAAGTGTGCTAGAAAAATACCCCCACTCACCTTTATACAACATCTAGCACCGTCAACCGTTGAGACAAGACCGGATGGATCATGCTCTCATGTTGTTGGTGCTAAATTCTGGCCCAACCATCTGAATGTTGCGGCTAAAATCTAGACTTTCCAAAGTGGGAGACTTTCCAATCTCCCACTGTCCAACTGTGGTGAAACTAAAATTGCTCAATTCCCTGTTCTTAGCTGGCAGACATGGTAACCAGTGTGATCTTTTGCTGCTGTGGCCCATCTGCTTCAAGACTGGAATTTATGTTGGTTCAGATGTGACACCGCATTCCTCATTTGTATTGAGTTATTGTTGCCTTTTTATCATCTCTAACCAGTCTGCCCATTCTCTTCTGACCCCTGACATCAACAAGGCATTTTCACACAGTTTTTATTTGTTTATTAATTTATTTATTTAATTTTATCATGCTCTGTAAACCATCGAGATGGATGTTTGTGAAAATCCCAGTAAGACTAGCAGTTTCCAAAATACTGAGACCAGCCTTTGTGCCATTAGCAACTTTGCAACATTCAACTTCACTTTAATCCCCTTGCTTTCCTATTCGTGGTGTGTATAAAGTGGCTGGCGAGTGTGTTTGTGTTTATTGTCTGTGTGGCATGTGAAAGCTAAAACAGTGTTCTATTACATGTGGTTTGCAAGAAAAGAAAAATAGAGGCAAAGCCGAGACATCATGTGAAAACTCTTGGTGTGAAGTATGGTGCTCATGTTCTACCGCTAGAAGATACGTGACCAGGTTAATCTTCCTTGGCCTAGAGGCTGTCCACGACTTCCCTTTGAAGTTTAATACATCAAGTTCAAGTTCGGAAGGTAATTTGAGAATTGAGGGGCTTTTGTGGGAACTGTGACAAAAGCAGGCACTAGCAGATGCAAAGATTTTCTCTTGTGCTCAGTTCTGATTTTCAGCTGATTTGGAAATATTTAGGAATAATTTCCATTCATGACTCATTTCTTGTGGACCTGGGAATTAACACAAGAAAAAGCTGTTTTGCAAAGTGACTACAATAACATGCTGAAACCTAAATTCTCATCTCTCACTTATGTTACATCCATTCTGGGCTAAAACTACATTTTGATTTGGTCTAACTGCAGGTGAACTCTCATTCTGTCGATCAGCAGTTAACACAGGCCTAATTCAAACACTCAAAAATTAACACCCCAGTAAAGTAGATGCAATTTCAGGATGATTTTACACGAGTGGGATGTCTTTCATGCGCGCTCATAAGTATCCACCTTTAGTATCACAGTTGTCATGTCTTTCTTTGTAATACTAATCGCCTTACAAACTAATCTCACTAACAGGTCTTTGATTTTGTTTTTGTTTTTTTCCTTTGCTGCCCTGCTACAGTCTCCAACCAAGTGGTACATGAAGCTTGTGCCTGTAAGTCAACTAATCGGTGCTGCACTCTTTCATCTGTGTTCACAATGACCGTCTTCCATCTGTTCTCCACATTTCTGTCTTGATTGCTGCAATTTTATTGCATGTTTGTTGTCAGCCAATGACTACAGTTGCAGCTACTCTCTCTCTCAGCTTCTGTTTTGATTAATAATATTTTTTGCTGTGCATCGATTTAGTTTTAGATACAGAAACAGAAAGTGGATGATACAGTTGTATTTCATTGTTCTTTATTAAGTGCTTGTATGTAATACTAGGTTGACTAAACCCTCAAAGGCAGGGGGGATGTTTGTCATACAATTTCCTTTTTATTTGCAAGTGTGAAGGTTCTTGTCAGTGTGGTTAGACACCCTTGGGGAATCACTGAAGTGGTCCCAGGAGATTGCTCAAAAATGAAAAAAGGAAAAAAATCAATTACATTGATTGAATGGCTAGGAGCAAATGGCCTGAAACAGTTTCAAAGCTAGCACTTACTGAACCCCTTCTGTCTGATATAATGCTAAGAGATGGATTATTTAGGTATTTATATTATAAAAACTGAATAATTAAGAACAGATCACAGCATCCAATAGAATACATCTGACTGTTCTCTCTCATAACAGCTGGTATTCCTCATAAGCTCTCCTATGAAGCCCTCTTCTCTGCAGTTGAAACATTTTATTACTTAAGCTGCAAGGCTCCAGAACAGTCTGATTACCTCCGTTCAAGAGTAAATCTAATGAAGCCACGCTGTGATCTGAAGTGTTTGTTGCAGCTTTAAAGATCCAGTTAAAGCACAGCTGGTGTGAAGGTTGCTCCCCTTATACAGGCCTAATTCTGCAGCCATTTTTAATAAATAAAAAACTGGAGAATAGGACAAATCTGGCCCAATAGTTAGTGGATATGTAAGCAGGGTAATGCTTCACAGTCCAGTTTGGTTTATCGTCTTTTATGTCATGCAGGCTCGCTACAGGAAAGAGCAGGCTTCGACCCAGCCGGCTCCCTGCATCCCCCCAGTGGACAACCTCCTGAAAGACAGCACAGATGGCTCGGCCCTGGGTGCACTGCTTCACTTCTACTGCCCTCAGCTGCTGTCACTGGATGGTAAGGAAACAGGGATGATAGCGTGGTGCTTTGGTCAGTACGACTGGGGGATTAAATATGCTGTTTACCAGAAAAATGATCTTGTTGTGTTTCTTGAGCTGCTAAAATTCCCAACTTTCTTTACTCAGCCGGATGACTGAACCTTTTCAAACCAGGACAGCTGTTTGCATTCAACATTATTTTGTGACATTAGAAGAAAAGAAAAAAAATCAGTGTTGGTGAACATTTCAGTCCCATCTTCCCTCCTTCCTCTGAACAGTTCAATTGATCAAAGGTCAGTCCAAACAATAGATCTAACATGACCACATCAGATTATTGATTAAGCATGTAATCAGTTACCTGTTTACACAATTTATTTACTGAACTTGCAGAAAATCATGGAGATAAAGGATTCATCAATCAACTTTGTTTACTCTAGAATACATCGCCTCATGGCTCCACCTACTAGCTGATGAAATTAAACAGCTTTCATGATGGTTCAGACTTTCACTAAACTTTGCACTTAAAAGCCTCAGCAGTTAATGCAAAGGACAGTTTGTTTCATGCCCACTTTACCCTGAGCAGATCTTAAACAACCTCCAGCAGACAGTACAAACCACTGAAGTGATCGTCTAAGTCATCACTCACCAAGCTCACCCTGACACCTGATGACTCTTTCTGCTCTCCTAGACATTTGTCTGAAGGAGAATATGACTCTGGCGGACCGACTGTACAACCTGCAGCTCATACAGGACTTCTGCAAAGACAACCTGAACAACTGCTGCCACTTCACCCTGGAGGACATGCTCTACGCCTCCTCCACCATCAAGGTACGGTTCAGATCTGAGGGCAAAGTGTCAGCAAGAGTTTAATGGTTTTACTGAAAATGATTTTCTATGCTGGTAGTTCTTGTACAGAAAAGAACAACTTTCTTAGTTGGCACAAAATCACAGAGTTGACATGATAATGAAAATTAAAGAAAAAAAAACACTTCAAATTTATTTTTAAGTTCTTTAACAACACACATAAGAAGTTTGAATAGTGTGGCAGCCTCCAGTCAGAAAACTGAAATAAGAGAGGAGAAATGAGTGGAGCTGGAAGCCAGTGTTATGAGTCATAATATGGAAAAACATCTCAGTCCAAACCGTCTTCACCAGCCACAGGCTTGGAGAGCTGGACACGGCCTGGCATGTGTTCCTTCAGTCTTTCCTTTCATGCTTTTTCCATGTCTTCTCTGTACTGTAATTTCATTTCAATTCTTTTGTTGCCTAATTTCACTCTTTACGTCTCTTCCTTTCTCTTTTTTTGTTTCCTTTTGGCTCTTACGGATTAGAAAAAAAAATGTCTTCCCCTGACTTAAAATTTTTTTATTTGTGGTTCTCTCTTTCTGACAGACAGATTTAATTTATTCTACTCACAGCTCAGTTTAGATTTACTTCAGTTCCATCACATGCTGCTGTGCTTTTGTAATTTGTGCATTTTATATAATATACATGCTGTGTTGCTGCAGAAGGCAAGGCAAGGAAGTTTATTTGTATAGCACATTTCATATACAGAACAATTCAAAGTGCCTTACATAAAACATTATAAGCAAAAGGGAGATAAAAAAAAAAAATATATTTTACAGAAGGGCATCTGTCCCAGAAACAGCTCCTGTTTTTTACATTGAACATTCTCTCTGCCCCACTTTCCTCTCTCCAACAGTAAAAACATATATTGGCCTCTTGAGAATAGCCAATAAAACATGAAGAAGCTTTATTATTTTTGATATAGTAGACAGGGATGGAGAAAGAAAGTGGAGTTTTGAGTTAAACATAACCATTGTCTGTTTTTATATCATGTTCTGCTGTGCTTTTTTGGAAACTTGTGCTGCATTTACAGACATGTGCAGGCCTATAATCATTCTGTTTGTCTGGTGGTTTCCTGCAACTTTTCCTCATTGATGCAGACTTTGTTTTTGTTTTTTCTGAGTTGATCGGTGTGTTTTGCCTAGGAGCTGCATGAACAGTAAGTTGATGTGTCTGGATTTGCCTTAACTGTCACCTCAGCATGTCCTTGTTTGTAGGATTGTTGTTCCCAGCACAGACAGAGTGCAGGTCACTGAAAGGACAAACCTCAGTCTAAATGAACTAAACACGTTTGATAACTTTAAAAAGATTATGCTTTCACACAGTTGTTGCTACATATTTGTTGAACTCAGTAAAATGAAATTGGATGCTTCAAAAAAATGTTAACTCGCCTTGTAATACAAACCAGTGGTGTACACAGTCATCTAATACAGTCATGTCATATTTAAAAGATAGTGTCATTTTGCAGCAGACTACAGAATCTCATGCTTCAAGCAGCCCAAAGCATACGCACAATGAGTGAAAAATAAAATAAAATATTGAGTCGCCTGAACCAGCCAGCAGCAGCATTTTGCTGACACTGATTTCTGGAGGGATAAAACTGTCCCAGCAGGGCAGAGTTATTGCCAGAGAGAAGCAGTACAGCACAACCAGAACTGCATACAGAATCAGTCAGACTCAGTAACCTTGACCCAGATCCAAGGCAGGCACATCTTCAGAGGCTGCGCGCTGTGGCCCGTCACACTAATGGAGACCTTATTATTGAGATTGAGCCAAGACGTTAGAGGGGAGGGGGATGTGAGAAAGGTGCTGGTGTGGAAGAAAATGGAAACAGGAGACAAGAGACAAATGGGAGTGATAACAGTGTGAAACAATTAAGTGATAGAAGTGACTGAGAAGTGACTGCTTCTCCAATATGATAAAATCCTGATTTTTATAGCCACACTTAATAGTTTCTCTCACTTTTAGGCACTGATCATGAGTCTCTACCTCAATTTTGTTGTACTTGTGCAATGACAATTAAAGACATTTGTATTTGCATCTGTTCATCTGACAAAATAACCTTTTGAGATGACTTAAAGACAACATATGTTCAGTGATTGCAGTTTTAATTATAGGTATAATAATCTACAGAGACAATTGGAGTTGGATTTAATGCAAGAAATAATTTTGTACATAACTTGATTGCTCTTCTGTGCATCTATACTGGGAATAGGGTGGTGTAATTAGTTAGTTTCTCAGCTCAAATGTGCATGTAACCATACCATGCCCACATGACACTTTGAGTTGTTGAAAGTGTGTCTGTGTTAGGTCTCCGATTTCTGATCAGATGTGATAATAAAAATCTGGTTCTCATCAGTTATCATGAACAAAATCTATATATACATCTTTCAGCTTTAAACCTTTTGAATTGTTGATTAATTTCTATTTTATTTCTCTTTTACCTTCCCATTTTTTTTAAGATAACATTTTAACTAAAAATATTTTGTGGCCACTAATCCAAAAAGCATCTTGTGCAGGAAATTAAAAAACGAAAACAAAAAGACACAAAACTACTTCTCCCTGTTTTTGTTAGTTCATTTCTCAGTTCAAAAAGCTAAAATTGATCAAACTGCTGTGACACTAAATGTGGGACACATAAAACAGTTAACATAGCAAGCCTTAACCATCACCCTCACAGGAATGTTGACCATTTAATTAAGTTAATGTTGACCATTTAACTCCTTTTTTCTCCTTTCCTAGAAATTGTTTAAGTGTTTCATTAATTATGCAGAATTTTCTCATTGGCTCAGGAACATTAACATGGCAGACTCAAAATATTAGTAGAAACACAGACTAAACCTGTCAAGTATTACTTCAGGAGACTCCTCAGTTCTCTTTAGATGTAAAGGTGAGACTGTTCAGCTGCTGTAGTTCCAGTGGGTCAATTAAATAAAGAGATATAAGTTATAAAAAAAAAAAAAAATCAAATGTAGAAAACTAAAAATTAAAATGAGGCTTCACAGAGTGAATATAACAGGTATCTTCGCAACCCAGCAAAGCATTCCAGTCCCATGTAAAAACAGAGCACTCCACACAGAAGCCACCTGAGTGGAAGAATACGCCTTGTCTGGTGAAGACAAATCACGTTCATAATGCTTCAATAAGAGGCGATGCTTTAGCCTTTAGAACCCAACCCCCAATGCCATATATTACATACATTACTCAGGGCCACTCTTTCCTAATTGGCAAAAGCCATTAAATCCTGTCAACCCACTCCCACTTACTGGCTCTATGTTTAATTAATTCACAGTGAATCTAAATTACCATCTGTGGATCTGAGGAAGAGAAATTAAATTCACCATCCCTGGATTTTCACCAACTTTTTTTTTTTTTACCAGGAGCTTCATAGCAAACCTGCTGAGGTTGCCTTTAGGGAAAGCAATTCACATACACTGTATTTCATGCACTGTCTCCTCAACATGACTCCCAGTTTGTCATTTGGCTATAAACAGGCTATTATGAATGCCACTAATAATGGGTAGCAGTTTCACTGTGAGGTTTCATCTTGCTAAAAAGTAGCACACAGTCGTACAGCCGACCTACTTTAGTTAGTTGACAGTTTGGCAAGATCACCAGCAGTTAATGTTAGTAAGATCCAGTAATTCATGTTATTGTTAGTGTCATACTGTCTCTATAAATTATCTGTTTTTTCTGTCATGTCTGTACATGAAGCCATTTTTGGAACTGTAATATAACCTCAGGTTTGTCTGCTGGTAGTCTGATAAACTTGGCAGGAAATGGCTCTCTGCTGGACCTAGATTCTTAATTCAGCCTTCTGGCCCAGTGATTATTGAGATTAATGCCCTCTGAACGCTCAGTATGTGTCCAGGCCTTGTGTCAGGCCTGGATGACATCATTTCTATGCTTTGTATGAGCAACCTATTATGTGCATTTTTTTATGGATTCAACCATTTCACATCGCTGGTGCATTCAGGTGTTCACCATGACTGTTCAAATGTGTGCATGTGTAGCATGAGAGCATGTCTATCCTCGCCGAGTGGATTAACCCCCCACCAGACTCAACTCTGAGCTCTTTTCTTGTAATCACCAATCAGGTTTCAGTCTTCACCCTGAGAGTCACTCACTCAAATCTCTGAACAGCCAAATCTGGCAATGCCACAAACCTGGCAGCCCACGAGGTAGCAGCCAGTCGGTGGGGAGAAAGGTGGGGCAGTGGTGCAGTGGTTGGTTGTTTAGGGATCTGTGTGAGTGTGCGTGCCTGCTTAGGGGTGGTATTAAACGATAACCCTCACACCTGGTGTGTCAGTGGTAGACAGGCGAACAGATGGAAGGAGAAGAAGTAGGTTTGGTTGTCTGGCCAGTCAGGGCAGTACGGATAAGACGGCATCTCTCCATCTTTGTGTCTTTATTTTTTCCACCATTTTTTCTTTCTTTTTTCTTTTTATCATGATCATTGAAGAACGCTTCACATGCTGAACACTCCTAAAGGTAATCATTTGATTTGCCATTTATATGTAATTCTGGTGATTAGGAGCTACTTAACCAAAAACCCAATTGTCTAAAAATAACGATGTTGCATTTTCATAAGTGCTCAGTTTGCATGTGAAGTTGGTAAATATTTTCATGCTTTTTAAAAACTACTTTATTAACAATGCGATATATTGCTTTGCATACTTTAAAATACTTTGATAGGCAGCTGCACACTAGCATGTAGGAGAGGAGAGCCAAGAACAAAAAAACCTGTAAAACTCTGCAATAAAAAACTGAGGTACAGTGTCACTGGTGTTAATTGCTTCTGCCCCTCCTGGGGGGGCTCCTGCACTGCTGTTTGGGGGCTTATGGGGTGTATGTATGACGTGCGCACGCTGCCATTCGCTTGGCAGAGCAAAATGTTGCTGATGAGGTGAATCAGGCACCTTTGGAGCTGAGCCATGCACCACTACTGTCTTTGTCTGAGGACTATGGACTGAGGGCGGAGAATGGGTGTGTTTCCTCAAGGTCGTTCCTGCTTCAGAGCACTCACTTTGCATTTGTATGTGTGCACGTGTGCCGCTATAAAAGAGGTGCGTTTACAATGAAATTCCGGTTTAGCACAACTCCTCATCAGATCATGAATATTTAGATAAAGTGGAAACCATACTGTCTTTTTTTTCAGTTTATAATGCAGATAAATGGAGGGAGAATGGAGGAATTTGACTTGCTCTTTGCTTTGTCTCAGGATGATGACATCAAGCTTGTATTTCCCTCATTATGGCTGAAAAAATCCAGATGTTTTAAAGTATCCAAAACAAGGGGCAAATACATTATTTGGTTGAATCATTTCTTTTGTTTCCTTTGTTTTTGACCACATTATCCAACAGATGTGACACATTCATCCTTTGTTGTGAGAAACCAAACAGCTGTGGGTAAAATGGAGATATGATGCTGGACAATAAAGCTTTAGTCTGTTAACTGATTGTTCTCTCATTGTATTGTCTTCTGGCAGTTTAACCTCTTGCTGTTTGTCAGCCTGATCAAGATGTGGACATTGCTTCGCATTGCAGTGTCAAAAACACATATTTTCCCCAGTTTAGTTCTGGTCAGCTGGTAGGCTTCATGCTGGTGACTACAGCCATAAAATGAAGTCCTCCTCTATCATACAAATGAGGTTTTTTTTTTCTACAATCTTCCATTAGCTGAGATAATAATACTGTTTTTGTTATGTGAGAGATTATTTTGTTAGGCATGTGGGAAACTATGATGATGATTACTCTAGCTTAGCTCACTAGCCTGGTAAATAATTCCCCCAGAGTTCGAACTTTACTGCACTGTGTGAAACAGAGCAAGCTTATTGAAGGATTCATACACAATGGAAAAATTATACTGAATAGTAATTTTGATTTTCATTACTTCAGCTTATCAGTTGGAGTCAACAGCAGCACCTGCTGGAGCAAAAGTTGCAGTGCAATTAATTGGTTGTTTTTGATATAATGGGAAAGTGACATTTTTTTCTGTCTTAAAATGGTGTTGGGCTTGATTGATTAAATATAAGTCAATATTGTGTTTTCCAGAATAACTACCTGGTGTTCCTGGCTGAGCTGTTTTGGTGGTTTGAGGTGGTCAAGCCGTCTTTTGTGAAACCAAGAATGCTGGACAATGAAGGCACAGGCAAGTGTTACAACAATCATGGTATACAATCCCATTTATAATAAAGATAATGGTAAGAGCGTAATTTTGTAATGAATAAACAATAATTGCGAGAAAAAAATAGACTTAGTAATGGTAGTTATCTTATAAAGTTACTTGTAGGTGTATTTAATTATTTGTTCCCTTTTGTTTCAGAGCCCTCATCACTGCTGAAGAATATACCTGCCATTCCCATCTCCAAAGCTACTAAGAGAAGTTTCATGGAAAGACCCCCGAGTCCTGAAAGACCAAGGTTAGTCAGCCAAAGCATTCAGTATAAAATTCTTTTAAGATAAATAAAGACGGATGTCTTTGTTGTGGAGCCCCTCAAAAACAACGATGTTCTCATCTCAAGGGGCTAGCCTCTCAATAAATTTAAAATGTCTTTTTCTTTTTCATTTTGTCTCCCATCTTCTAGTTTACCCCTCCGACCCCAGCCTCGAAACTCAGGTTATTAGAATGTTCTTATTAACTAAAATTGTAGTGTTGAGTGGAAGTATTACATGCTTCTTACTTTTCTTGTTTTTGCCATTCAGGAGAAATTAAGAGATCAACTTCAATGTCCTTTGTTGATGGCAACCTTGGCACATGGCCCAAAGAGAAAAGGTTCGTAATACCGTCGTCCAGTTAATTTGCTGTTCACTTACAAAATCCAGCTTCTTATTTAGATGTCAAAGTAAGCTAATTGTGATGTTGTCTTCCCAGAGTAGCCATAAATAACATGTAGCTTTGTCAGTAAGATAATTGCAGATTTAAATAGAGTTTCTGCTTTTTCTGTGAAGGTCCGGGCCTTACGGAGTGTCCTTTGATATCCCCTTTGACAAAGAGGACTCTGCTCCTTCCACACGTGGTATGGTCAGGTCTGTTAGCACCGATGATGGTTCTGGCTTCAAGGTTCACCAAATGTCCCGAGGAATAAAGCGCAATCTGTCCTTCCAACCAGTGAATGGTCAGAGCATTGGCATTGAGGAAGAAGGCTGTCCAGACAGCCTTGCAGGCATGGAGCCTATCAGGCGAGCATACCCCAACGGACATGGAAGTGTCATGGCCACACCTCCTTCCATGGAGGAAGCCCTTCAGATCATCCACAGCCCAAGTAGGCCACCTGTAGAGGGCATCAACAACGGTTTCTTCCTGCACAGTCAGAGCCATGGAGCTGGTCTAGGTGGCTTGGACCCGGTGTCAGAGTTGGACTCCAAAGGACCTTCGAGCACTGCAGACACCACAGAGGTCGACACTGGAATCCACATCCGAACGGAGGACATGCTGGATGAAGACTCCTCTTTGAAAGACTGCTCTGTGAACATGGAACTGGATGTGGACACACCAAGCCCCTGTCCGAGCAGTCAGAGCAAATCCCCCTCAGGAGTGAAGATGACCAGCTTTGCCGAGCAGAAGATGCGGAAGCTGAGCCCATCTGCCCCAGATTCAGGCAGGGGCAGCAGCAGCTCCCTGAAGACCACTCCAGAGGGATCAGAGTTCGGCCTTCCACTCTCAGTTTCCTGGGCCCCCACCCCGGAGCACAGCCCCATCCATCAGCAAACAGCACCACCTGTAGCTGCTCAGGCATCACCCTCACCTGTCCAGCTTCCACCTAATGACCCCGCTCAGGTCATGGCTACAGAGATGGTACAGCTGAGGATGAGGCTGGAAGAGAAACGGAAAGCCATTGAAGCACAAAAGAAGAAAGTGGAAGCTGCCTTTACAAGGCATCGGCAGAAAATGGGTCACTCAGCATTCCTTAATGTGGTCAAAAGGAAAGGCGACGGGGCAGCAAGTGGAGATGAAGGAGGGAAAACTGATGGAGAGGGAAAGTCAACAAGCACAAGTCCTGTCTTTAAATTTGGGAGGAGTAAGGCAGACAGCCCTGATGGAGCGGAGCAAAGCAGCACAGCCTCTTGTTGTCAAAAGACAAAAGGTCCAGGTGAGGAAAGTGGGCAGAGTCATGCTCAGCTGACTGAGGTGGATCTCTCAGAGTACACACGCTCCATAGAAAAGCTCAACCATTCTCTAGCATTCCTCCAGACTGAGATGCATCGATTAGCTCAGCAGCAGGAGGTGATAATGGCCATGAGGGAGCAACAGCATCAGCAGGCATGGGTCATCCCTCCTCCACATACAAACCCCTCGCCACAGAAACACACTAGAGCTGGAGCTGTGACTCGATCCTCAGGACCCTCTTCTCCTGCCGACTCGCCACGCTCCACCCATCGCTCTCCAACCAGCATCAAACGTAAATCTGCCTCTTTCCACTCACGCAATCCTCGCGCCGCTCGGCCCAGTGAGCTCAAGTTGGCTCCCTACAACCGAGTCCTAACAGCTCCCCAGTCTGTTGACAGCATCCCACGGTTGCGGCGATTTTCTCCTTGCCAGCCATTAGCGAGCTCCTTCATTTACATGGGGGAGAAGCCAGCAGCCAATCCAGAGACGGTGGATGAGGACAAGCAAAAGGAAACAGATTTACTTCTCTCTCCAGAGGGGGAGCTGGCGAGCATATGTGTGGCCGACTCACCCCCCAGCTCCCCCAAACTCCAGATCAAAACAAAAGAAACTGAAGTAGATGCAAATGTGGAAACCCAGGAAACAGAAGCTCACAGCCTTTTTAACGTCTTTGACCGGGGATCGGGTTATCAGAAAGGCCAAGGCCAGAAATCATTTGTAGAACTCAAACCTACCATAGAGTCGTCATTCCCTGAGGTTCTGGCCCACCCCGTGGTAGAGACCATCATGGTGATGCCCTCAGAAATCCCTTCAAAGCCAGCACTCCCCAGCCACACCAAAAGCAGTTTGATTGAGGTTCCTCTGTCAGTTGTGAAGCCACTGGAGGATCTGGATATTAATGATGATTTGGAGGTGGAACAGGGCAACGTGGAAAGCATGGATGATGAACAAAAGCTGTGTCGGGGTTTCTTCTTCAAGGTAATTTACCATATCACATTAAGAACATCTGAGGCATTGGTAAATTTAATTTCTGTTACCAGTTATCTCAACTAATTAATTAGCACTGGGTCAGATGTGTGTAATGCACAGCAGTAAGTAACTCCAACTTATAAGCTGAATTGTACTACATTGGGATGGTATCATCTTCCTCATCTACAGTGTGTAAGATTGTTGTTAACCGCTGTCTGGTCTTCAATGTAGGTCAGAAAACTGGGGCTGCTGTAAATAATTCAGGCACAGCTGCTTTAAAGTCGGGTTTTAGAGGGGTTGACTGAATTATAAGGGTTGAGAAATAAGTGTTCACATTAATAAAACTCCAGATTAAACCAGTCTGAACTTATATTAGAGGATAATTCAAATTTGTCTACTTAATGGATATTGGTTTATTGGTTTTATTATAGCATAATATATTTATGATTTGTCTGATGTCTTTTTTAATTTTATATAGATGATGGTGAGATGCTAACACATATATCCAGAGAATGATTTAAAATGCATTTAAGGATAAGAATAATTTATTGTATAAATAAGTTTCAACTATATAAAAACTAAAGAGCTCAGCTCTGCAACTGTTGTAAACCTTTTTAGTTTTTTTTGTCAATATTACAAGAGGGTTGTTTTAACTAATACATATAAAGAAATATTTCAAGAATAATAATTATATATTGCATATGAACTCAGAATGCTTATGACTTTGTACTCTGTGGTAACTTGCTATGTTAATCTTCAGGAGGATGGGAAAGCAGAGGAGAACATGGCACAGAAGAGGGCTGCCCTGCTGGAGAAAAGGATGAGAAGAGAGAAGGAGAGCCAGATGAGGAAGATACAGCTGGAGGCTGAGCTCGAGCAAAAGAAAGAGGAAGCTAGGTTTGCAGATTCACAACTTTTATCCTGTTTTAAGAGGAAATTCTCCAAGTACTGTATCATTTTTTCAAAATGTCTTAATTAGTTACATAAAGTCTTTAGTAGTGATTATAAACTATAAAATATCTTTATGATATGTATAATGTAACCGACGTAGACAAAAACCCAAAGATGTAGAAAATAAGTAAATTCTTGCACAGCAGAGTCTCACACCTGCCTTTTTGTGGTGTATTTACCAGTTTTCAGATAGTTGGAACTACTTGATCAACTTGTTTCATCTTTTATTTATTTAATGCATTTTATGAGCATATTTTATGATCATCAATATTCCCCCCAAAAAATAAGTATCTGATGTTACTCCTGTGGTTCTCCTGCCATCCCCACGTCTGTTTAGACTGAAAGCAGAGGAGGAGCGTATTAGGAAGGAGGAGGACAAGGCCAGGAAAGAGTTCATCAAGCAGGAGTACCTGAGGAGGAAGCAGCTGAAGCTGATGGAGGACATGGACATGCTCATCAAACCTCGATCAGCCGGCGGGGCCAAGCAGAGGCGAGGCCGGCCCAAGTCTATCCATCGTGACAGCATGGACTCCCCCAAAACACCTGTCAGAGCTGCCACAGGTAACCATGGAGACAGCCCCAGCTCTGTGAGGTCATTTTGTCCCATCTGTCAAATCAGTGTCCTGCTGCTGCTCTTGCTTGTGCCAACTCAAAGCAGGTTTTAACATGCTGCTGTTTTAGTGCTTATTTATTAAGAAGATCATCAATTATCTTGCTAATTTAGATGATTGGTAACTGTCAATAATAGAAAAAAACAAGTTCAGATTGATACCACAGAGCTTACAGTACAATTAAATACACTAACTAGGAGCAGTGCAGCACAAGTGCAACTATGTGCTGGTTAAGATCTGCATGATATCATAACTGTACCGTCAATATCTCTTGCTTTTTTATGGATGTGAAAGTTCGTTTACGTCAAAGCACTGATGCTGCATTGCTCTGTTAGCGGTTGGCTAAAACCCTGAGTGGACAGTCAGGTGTTGTTTTCATTTGTGGTGTCTGTGTAATTGTGTCGTGTTGTGCCACATTTTGGTGTCCCACATCCAGGTTCACGGGAACGTGTCTTTTCAGTCTCCAGCTTGTCCCTCGCGTCCCTCAACCTGGGTGACAGCGACAGTGTTCACTCTGAGAAGAGAGCACCAAGGTGAGATGCCTCTAACAGAATGTAAGTGCCGGTGAAACATGAAAAAGCAACAGAAAGATCTGCCATCCAGATTAGTCTTAAAATATTAACAGTTTGATGACGCTGAGGTGTTTTTCACTAGTTTTTATACTTTTTGGGATTTGAAATTCTCTTTAGCTTCACGAGATATGTAAAAAAATCTGAACTTTTCTAAGTGTAGAAATCCCTCTTTACACTGTTCATGCTTTATTAATTACAGTAACAAAGCAACTGTGTTGAGTAAATGTTCTCTTTCAATCTTCCCTTTGTACTTCTCTTTTTCCTCCCGTTTCACATGTCAGAAGCTCTAGTTTAGCCTCTAGCAATCTCTTCTACTTTCTGAGCTCTCCTAAATTGAGAAGGAGAAGGTCAGTTTCTTGCCAGTTAAATCTTAAAGCACCTTTCACTGTTCCAAGCTCAATCCTTCACTGAAACTCTTTCCCACCGTGGGTTTTATTGGGGATTGAGTGAGCACTTGAGACAAAAGCAACATAAATTTTTTCATCGTATGGAAAGAGATTCCCAACTAACGTCAAAGCTTTTAATGCTGCACTCACATCAACCACAGTAACGTACAGCAATCACAAAATGCGTGATTACCATGGTTATTCATGATTCTCCGAAGACATAGTGATTTATCTCATTATGGAGCATTTCACAGCCTCTATGTACAGAAGAGTATATAAGTATCCTCCAGGTCAGTTTATGAAAACTGCCAGCATGGTCACTCTTCACAGGAGTTGCTTCAAGGCGCATTTTAGAGAAATGCTCCACAAGTCTGGGAGGAAATGTTCAAAGCATGTAAACTGTGAGACACTCCATAATGAGATGCTGCATGCAGTTTAACACTTGTTTTTTTCTGCTCACTCATCTGCTGTGCTTTCCTCACCAGTTTACACTCCTGCTGTATTTTTTAACTGATTAAAGATAAAGTGGACTTTAAACTGTGGTTCAATCCCCAGCACATGTCACAGATTAGCTCTGTGGAAGTCGTGCTGCATAAAACACTATCTTATCAAGTCCTTACTGAGTATGATGGCTTCATCTATGGCCCTGTTTTAGATAGTCAGCTACTATTCGTGCATTGTGTAGCAATATACTAAATCCAAGTAAGATTTTTAATCCTTCGTGCATACAAGAAAGCCAGCATGACTTATTAAAGTGGGTCATTTAGTTTCACAAAAATCATTACCTGCTTATTTGAGCTAAAGTTGATTTTGTTTGCTCTTACTGCCTCGCTTAGTGAATGTTCAGATAATTACACTGAGTACATCATGTTTGGGTAATCTGTATACTATAATTCCAGTAGCATAGGTAGAATCTTTTATATTTGAACTGCCTGTGTGCACAGGAAACAACAAGCACATCTAGTCTCAGTATGAAAGAGCAAGTGAATGCCAACTGCTGCACTATTTGATTAACCTCTTTTCTTGACCTTAAACACACCGCACTGCACCCTTTGGCTGTGCTTGCAAGCTTTACTGCTTTAGTTGTTACTATTAGAATGCCAAACCAAGTCTCTGCTTTTGATCACCACACTGGATAGCAGCCCTGCCCTGTCTGCAGTGTACCTTGCTGAGTGTTCAGAACTGGTACACGTGAAGGACAGATGAGCTAAATGTGGATGTGTGTGTGCGGTAGGCCGGACTCTGCAGATGGCTTCCTATCCCCGAGTCGCTCGAGCAGCAAGAATGGAGAAAAGGACTGGGAAAATGGATCCACCACTTCATCAGTCACATCCAACACAGAGTATACGGGTGAGCCAACTTGCTGCACATCTTCTGTAACACTTTATTGCTTACAGATGCAAGTTTTCGAAACCAAAATCACTTCTAAGTTTTTCATATAAGTTTTTATCTTCAGATTGTTTCCTAAAAGTGACAAGACAGTGGTGTCATTTCCTCTTTGTAAAGGTTTTATTAAGAATTTGTTAGTCTTCATTGTATACATTCCCCTCGTCAGACTATCAAACTGAAGTCTTCATACATGATTTATCAAAAGAATAAAAATAGGGTTGGGTATCTTTTCTGTGGCATAGCTAGAGTTGTTGCTATGGTAACAGGATCCTCCTAATGTTCTCTGCTCTGTTTTCATTCAGGACCAAAGCTGTACAAGGAGCCCAGTGCCAAATCTAACAAGCACATTATCCAAAATGCTCTGGCCCACTGCTGCCTCGCGGGGAAGGTCAATGAGGGGCAGAAGAACAAGATCCTGGAGGTAACAGCATGGAGTGTTTTCTGTATGGGCTCAGACTCTGATGAGGCCTGGAATATGATGCGCATCACTGTAGCAATGTCCCAGTTATTCAGTTCTGTTTTTATTTGCTAAGGATAAAGACACATATGTAAAGTTGCCGTATTTTCGGGACTATAAGTCACTCTAGAGTATAAGTCGCAACCAGTCAAAAAATGTATCATGAAGAGGAAAAGAACATAAGTCGCATTGGACTATAAGTCGTATTTATTTATTTAAAATGGAGGCATTTTTGGATTTTTCAAATCCTATTTGTTACTGCTTAAACTTCCCCCCTTCACTCACACAAGTTAATGCCTGTTAATGATCGTAAACACCATAATAAAGAAGCATAAACATGTTTTTTTGAAGATTTGTTCCACCGCACAGACAGTACAGCCAGATGTCCAAAATGAACTCCTCTCACTGAGATAAGGCTGTTTTTGAGATCTTTGCTCTTGGAGCAGAATGTAGTTTTCACAAACTTAGAGCCCCTCATGTGACATTAGACAGTAATGTTTAGTCCTCGGCTCATGTCAGTCAATATGAATTAACAGAAAAATATGTTAAATTGTATATGTTTTGATATACAAGTCGCATTGGATTGTAAGTCACAGAAGTAGTGAAACTATAAAAAAAAAGTGTGACTTATAGTCTGGAAAATACGGTAGTATCAAAGCAGGTTTGACAGTTCAAAGTTGAAGCGGCAGTGCTTCATGGTGAAAGCTCCACATGAGAGGAAAGGGGCAGTTAAGATTCCCAAAACGCATCACACTGATATCTAAAGAGTTGCACCTCCTTGTCCTTTACAGGAAATGGAAAAGTCTGAGGCCAACAACTTCTTAGTGTTGTTCCGTGATGCCGGCTGCCAGTTTCGCTCTCTTTACACTTACTGCCCAGAAACAGAAGAGATCAACAAGCTTGCAGGAATCGGCCCAAAGAGCATCACACGCAAGATGATCGACGGGCTCTACAAGTACAACTCAGATAAGAAGCAGTTCAGTCAGATACCAGCTAAGACCATGTCAGCCAGTGTGGATGCAGTGACTATCCACAACCACCTGTGGCAAACCAAGAAGCCGCCCACTCCTAAAAAAGTAGTGCCTGCACAATCCTAAAGGAACTTGATTCCCTCGCCTGTTACCATTTCCTCTTATTTGCACTTCACTGTACATATCCATGAAGATTCAAACACCTGCAAAGCCAGTTAAATGAATGCGTATTTGTCTTTTTCATGTTAGATTCTCCTCTTATTGCATTCCTGTCCTAGTTTACCCTGCATACTCTGGAATGGACGTGCCAGGACTTAAAAGATAATGAACAACTGGAATGTAAACACTTGAGAAGAATGATGTAATCACTTGTGTTTTTAGAGATTGTCATTTTTGAGTCAGTTTATGAAGGCATGTGTGAGAGTTGTTTTTGTTTTCTATGTGCCAAAAGTCAAAAAAGAGACAACATGAATGCTTGGACATTTCTCCTGGTTACACTGAAGCACTGAATGTTTAGAATTTGTGTACAAATTGATTTTTTTTTTTCTGTTTTTGCATTATCCTGTTGATGTGTGGCCTTATGCACATTTTATTTTGCGTGTGAGTGCAATGAAGTGATTGTAAAGCGGAAGCTTTTTTTTTTTTTGTATTTGCAAGAAAACTTTTTTCCTCATCTCTTTGGGTAAAGCAGTTTGTACATGAAGGTATGTAAAACTTCAAAGGGCCAAAAAACTAATTACATACAGCTAGTGTTACCCACACAGTACATGTGTGTTGAGCTTAACAAAGTGAAGCGGTTTCAGCTTTTTCAGAACCCTTTTCAAGGAGGCGATTCAAAAACACAGTGCAGGTTTCCCCCTATAGATCACTGGTTCTCAACCTGTGGGTCGGGCACCTGCAGATGATTCGTTCTGACGTGAACAATATGTGAAAATGTATTTCTAGTATTAAAACAATTGCTATGTTTTTAATTGTTGAGATTTTTTGTGAATATCCAGAAGTCGCTGTATATTCACTGAAGTCAAACTGTCAGTTGGAGGCAGAAACAACCTCCAGCTTTGTTTGAACTTATTTAGCCAAAAAGGTTGAGAACCGTTGTTGTAAAACATGTTGCTGCTGGTTCACAGCAGGTTTGTGAACAA
This sequence comes from Atherinomorus stipes, assembly GCA_023101725.1. Lineage (NCBI taxonomy): Eukaryota > Metazoa > Chordata > Actinopteri > Atheriniformes > Atherinidae > Atherinomorus > Atherinomorus stipes. The sequence goes on along the minus strand of JALJCO010014596.1, from coordinate 1,506,756 downwards.
ATGAATCAGCCCTTTTCTTTTTCTTTTTAAGAAGTGCTGCCAACAGCACCTTGTATGATTTTTGCAGTATATAAAGTTAATATATGACACTTCCACCTACTGGTCTTAGGAATATGTATCACAGAGCTCCAAGGAAAAGTTAGACTTATAGAGTATTGTTTGTTTTTTTATCAGCATTGAAATAAATTATACAGTTGTACTGGTGCTTTAACAGTATTAAATTCCAGATTCATACATAAGCTAGTCATCTTAATGATGTCTGTACACATGAAACTTTTTGACTTCCGCAAAGCACCAAAATGTAGTAAGTAGTTCATATAATAATTCTCGGTATAAGTCAAATAATAATAAAAAAAAAAAAACTTAAATCATGCATCTCTGTAGGCAAGGGCCAGTACTTTAAAAGTATTGCATTATTTAATTTCTTAATCAGGATTTTTAAAATATAAATTATTATCATTATTATTACAAACAGTTACCCTTGTGTCTGCATCATTTCTGCTATTGCATAAGGGGCTTTTGAATTAAAGTGTGTATCAGCAGCACATTTGTCACCCAGAAATGCAACATGATTTAGGTCAGTTATATGGTGATTTTTCTTGTTTTCCTTTATATAATTTCTATTTATGTAGAAATTTACCTAATAATGCCAGGCGGAATAGGGCAGGTGGGTCCTCAACTGCTGCATACGGGTAGAGACTCATCATCAGGTTTCATTGGTGTCAGTATCATGTTTCTTTTGCAACCAAATGTCAACAATCGTCTTGATTTGCAACAAAACCACGTAACATGGCATTGTGTTTTTAATGGGAGTGATATTTATGACCAAAAGAAAGCATGTATGTGTTTTTGAAAATGTAAATAGTATGACAGAGAAGATGTGCTTCAATGTTGAATATTGGAATAATTTGTCCACGGAAAGCTCTGTCCACCTGTTTTTTTGGCTGTTTCAGGCCAAGGAAGGAGATAATTTAAAGTGTAATGATGCTGTACAGTGTGTTCATGTAAGCAGTCTATTCACTATGATTCCTTTGTTTTGTTTGTCAGAAGCTGTGCATCATTCAACATACTGCAGAACATTTAGTCCCTTTTGTTCTCTTTGTTTTTGCATTTAATAAATTTAAGCATGGCCTCAACATTCATATGGTGTTCAACTTTAAACATTTTATGTTTTTTTTTTGTTGTTGTTTTTTAGGCTAATGAAAATAATAGGATTTTTGTTTTGTTTGTTCTGTTATTAGGTTTATAAATTGGGTTTTCTTTATCAATTTTACACCCCTGACTTGACACATTGTTATAACTGTTACAATACTCATGAGATGCAGTAGTGTCCGTCTAACCATGCTGTATACTATGCTGTCACAGTCCTTTTAATATGCTGGATAAAGTTTTGAGACATCCAAAATTCTGTCAAATTTTCATGCTGCATTTGGAACGTAGATGGAAATAATGAACCGATGATTACAATCAGGTGATTTATATACAGTAGATATATATATACACATATATATATATATATATATATATATATATACATATATTAACTTTATTTGTACAGTTAAGTCCTTTTGAGACATGCAGTCTCTTTTGCAAGGAGGACCTGTTTAGCTAACAGACATGTCTTTAGATTTAATGTGAAAAGTAAAGCAAGTGATCCCTTGCATGGCTTTAGCCAGAAACACAACTACTTCATTGATAAGAAAAAGTCTAATTGGTGTTTCTTCAGCATAAATGACCATTTAACCTTGCACAGTTGACACATCCAGTGATTTTTTCTGACTTTTTTTGTACATACTCTTCATATAATGTAAACAGTTTGGACTGACAAATATTATCACCATGTAGGTAGCTGGCAAGGTCATGCTGTATTATGATCAATAACAGTATTGATGTAGAACAACATGTACATGCTGCATTCATCTACACTTGGGCATGATTTACTCAGGTAAAGGTCAGTATTTGGTAAATGTTTGTTGGATTTTGATTATCTGTTTTTGGAAAGGCACTGGGGGAGTCAAATTCATGATTTTGGGGTGGCCCATGCCTAGCAAACCACCTTTCTGGCCCCCACCCTTGCCAAAAACTGGGTTACAGTGTAGCCAGAGGTGGAGGATGCAAACAGATTAAAAAATACTGATTTAGCCAATTTATAAATCTTCTTGTGCAAACGTGGCGCAGGGTTTATTTATTTATATATATTTGAATATTATATTATTGAATTATATCTTTATATGCTTTCATCACGTAGCCTTACAACTTCATTCTTTTATTTCGTTTTCCATTAAAAGTTTTCGTGTCTGCTGCGTACTGTGGGCGTGGCCTTCGGGCGTAATCGGCGTATTTGATTGGAGGTTTGTGCCTGCGTCCGCATGGCAACCGTGAGCTGTGTACAAGAAATGAGGCAGAGAAGCGCTCTGGAAATACGATTTCAACACCAAACACCGTCCCTGTCTTCTTCTTCCTCTTGGTATATTTAGAAAGTGCAGAAGAAGTGGAGCCGCTTTTATGCGGCGTATCGTTGGCGCAGACTGACAGGTGAGGAACTGGCTCAGATTTAGCCTGCGGTGTGGTCTTGCAGGATCTCTTTAGAGTGAAAATGAATGATGCGACTGTCTTCGCTTGTCCTACGTGTGTATCCAGTGAGTGAAGGGCTTTGCGTGCAAGGGAGCACTGCGTGCTGTCATGCTCAAGCAAGGAAGGTATGTGTGAGTGCAGATAAAGTGATGATGCTGTCAGATTTGGGCCGCAGACCTGCAGCCACATCCAGGACCAGAGCTGGATGCTGTTTCTTTATGCAGGGCGGGGGGGCTGGGCGGTGTCGCCGGCTGCTCTGCCACCCGGAGGCATCACCGCTCTCTCGGCTTTTTGCACCAAGTACACCGTACGTAACGAGGACCCCATACTGCCTCTGCAATGTTGCAGCATTTAACCATTTTAGACCAACCTTGTAAAACTGTAGCCTACTCAGGGTGTTTCGGGGAGCCATGACCAAACTCTACAGGGTACTATTTATTTATTTGTTTATTTATTTATTTAATCCATCAACCAAATCACTGGTAATGCATCATGCCACAATGGGGTGTTATAACCCACCAGTACCAGGAATGTGTTTTAAAGAAGTTCAACTCTATTATTGAGCATCTGACACACATTCCTGAAGGAATATCTTTGCATTTGATCCTCAGTGTGTAAACCACCGGGCTTTGGTGTAAAATTGGGCTGTTTGTCAATGTTTACATCATTAACATTGATTACTAACTGTTGGGAATTTGTGCACCATCACTGCTTATTTCTACATGTTGAGTCGCTGATGTCACACTTTTTAACAGCTCAGACTACCTAATTTGCTTGCTTTGAATCAATGAAAAAAAGCACGATAAGAATCCATTATTATTGTCATTATTATTATTGTTATTATTATAATCATCATCATTTTCATCAACCTCGTTTCCTAAGTTTTGCAATGATTTGCAAATTGTTTAAATTATGTAAATAAAGACGGTTTGTCTGTATCTCACCATGTACACCTGGTAGTGTTACAGTACATTAAATATTGACTCCATATGTAGTTTTTTTATTTTTATTTATTCATTTTTAAGGAATCATGATGGTTGTAATATAATCTCAGTTTTTAATCCAGCAAGAGTTTTTGATGATTAATCTTTTTGCCAGCGCATTATACCAACAAATGTTAAGCATCGACACCTTTGACCAGGTGGTATTAAAATACATCTCAAAATTGATTTGAGACTTTTCCTCGTGGTCTTTAAGGCATGAGTACGGTTATTGAAGAGACATCATTCAAACTCCTATAATCAACATCAAAAAGTAATATAACTAAGTAAATTTTAACAGTAGTATCCACCTTTGAAATGATAGTTTGTTTCGTTTTGTTTTCCGCCTGGTTTTGCTTTAAATTTTCCGTGATCATGTGCGTTTGCTTTTCATTTACACTGATATCCAGCTTGTAGCGGCCACTACACACATCTGTAACCATGACAGCAGAGGAGACCATCAACATCAAGGAGGCAGAAGTGATCAAACTCGTCCTGGACTTCCTTAACTCCAGGAGGCTTCACATCAGCATGCTGGCCTTGGAGAAGGAGAGCGGAGTCATTAATGGGCTCTACTCTGATGACATGCTCTTCCTCAGGTATGACAACATACTTGTGACATGAGGATGAAGATGTGAAAGAGCAGATTTTTGAAGGTTATTTTGATTCCTTGTAAACAGGCAGCTCATTCTGGATGGCCAGTGGGAGGAGGTGCTGCAGTTTATTCAGCCTTTAGAAGGAATGGACAAATTTGATAAGAAAAGGTGGGAGAGGTTTTTTTGTTTGTTTGTTTGTTTTACATGATAAATGGTGATCATTTGATCATGATTTGCAACAACGGTTATTTACTTCTCAGTCATTATGGGATGTAAGACCTACATAAAACCAAGGCTTTTCCAGTTTGTGTTATCTTTAATTCCAATATACAGTAGTATTGATTTCAGATATAATAAAAGGTTATTTTACTGATGTCCAGGCTGGATCTGTCAGTAAATTAGAAGGATGGTATCCTCAGAAACTAAACTTGGTCAAGTCTAAATACTGAAGCAGTATGACCCTGTCATAAAACAGATCTTTTGTTACCGAACAGTACAAAAATAAAGCACATTTTAAACTGGTCTAACCTATTACTGATCAAAATACACTTATTCATACTTAGATTTTTATTTCTAGGTTTCGTTACATCATCCTGAAGCAGAAGTTCCTTGAAGCTTTGTGTGTAAATAATGCCATGTCAGCTGCTGAAGATCCTCATAACGTAAGATAATTATTTTAGAGTATTATCCCCTTGTCTGATCTTTTGCATAATTTATTGAACAGCAATTTTTTTCTTTGACCAGCAAATAATAAGCTTAGCTGCTAAATAACACATACCTAAATATAATCACATGACAGCCTCACCTGTTCTCTGAATTTTCTGCCATCTATAGCTGGAGCTCACCATGCAAGAGGCAGTGAAGTCCCTCCACAGTCTGGAGGGATTCTGCCCGACCAAGGAAGACTACAGCAAGTTGTGTCTGCTCCTCACCCTGCCTCGCCTCACCCACCACGCAGAGTTCAAAGACTGGAATCCGAGCACGGCGCGTGTCCATTGCTTCGAGGAGGCCTGTGCTATGGTAGCTGAGTTCATCCCAGCAGACAGGAAGCTGAGCGAGGCAGGCTTCAGGGCAAGTGGGAACCGCCTCTTCCAGTTGCTCATCAAAGGGATCCTTTATGAGTGCTGTGTTGAGTTCTGCCAGGTATCATAAGACCCTGAAAATGTACAGGATTACATCTATATTAACTGAAAGTGGTGTTTAAATGCACTAAGCTAATGCTTCCTCTCCTTTCCTTTCGAGATCAGTTGAGCAGTTTGTCATTTTCTTGAGCAAAGCTGCATAAAATTATTTGCAAAACACGATGAAACTAATTAGAGTTTTGTGTTTTCTAGAGTAAAGCTACAGGTGAGGAGATCAGAGAGGGTGAAGTGTTGCTCGGCTTGGATTTGCTGTGTGGGAACGGCTGTGATGAGCTGGATCTGTCGTTGCTCTCCTGGCTGCAGAACCTCTCCTCAGGTGCTTTCACCTGTGCCTTCCAGCAAAAGACCCTCAACATCCACGTAGACCGCCTGGTGAAACCCAGCAAGGCTGGATATGCCGATCTCCTCACTCCATTAATTAACCGCCTGTCTCCCTGCCCCACTTCGCCTTTTCGTCAGCGACCTCATTCAGCTGACACCTACATGTCCAGATCGCTCAACCCAGCACTGGATGGTTTGTCCCACGGCCTGGCAGCACAGGATAAGAGGGGCGTGGAGGCCAGCGTGAAGGCTAACCTCAGCCGGAGCCTAGTGGAGAACAATGTGCACCAGCAGGATGACTCACCAGAGAGGTGAGGTCCATATATGGAAGAAACAGGAGGTGTGTTTGGTTTGTTGCTTGGAACACTGAATTGATAGGAAATATTGTTCATGCCTCCAATGCAACATGCTAAATTTATTTGCAACCTAAAGTTTAAACCCAGTGGTAGATCTATGACTCAGTCTATAGCACTATTAATCCCATTAGCTCAACCTAATGCCTCATATGTAAACAGGGCTGAACAAAGCAGTGCAGCTTGATGGATGCAATGTCATGCGGACACACTCCTCATTATACTGAGTAATGTGAAGAAAAGATAATTTCCCATTGCAGAAACTCGGGTTCTTTGTTGAAAATTGGCCTCAAAGAGTTAAAAAACTTGAGGTCATTAATTAAAATGGTTTTAGGTCCATCACATTAGGCAAACCATCAGGCTTGTTTGCCCAATGTTAAATCAAGTAACGTAACACATAATTGTAAACAGGATGTTGTCAGTGTCTCCGTGGCTCCACCTGCTGGATGCAGGGACACTTTGTACAAATCCATGACGCTGATAGAATATCCAGAGCAAGTTTCATGCTCTGGTCAACACAAATGCATGTTTGTGAAACCCCTGGATATTTTTTTAAGTGTAGTCTTTTCAGGCAGGCCTGCCTCATAGCTTTCATTTATTTTCCTGTCTCTAGGAAACACCCACAGGGGCTGGATGGACCCAACACAACACGCACCCCTCTAACACCTGGAAAAGATGGCGGACCACCCTGCAGTACGGAAACTCAAGAGGTGATGGGAACTGCAGACCATAAATGATGCTTTAATGTCTGTGCCTGTGCAGTTTAGACTTTAAAAAGACTGCAGATTTATGGAGCAGCATCTTATCTCATCTAATGTATGTATTAGGCTTTGTGAATCTGAAGTTGCAAGGTTACAGGTGGAGAGGGAGAGTAGTGAATCTCATTTGGTTACTCAGGCTGACTCGGTTTTATGAATCTTATGAAGACTATTAAAAAGAGTCAAAGTCAAGAGATTTTTTTCCTTTTATGACTGTAGTCATGCTTCAGATTTAAAATATATGGATTTAATTCCCCCTTAACTGCTGAACTGGCTGGTCTTAACTGCTCTGTATCATAAATCTTGGCCAAATCTTTGCCACATCTGTCTGTGGGACACATGGACCCCTCTGCCCTCCCCTGTTTCAGTATAGGGGTGAAGATCATGGACCCTGGTTTGATGTTTGGTCACACCCAAGATGGCCCACTGGTTCCATCATCGCTCATTTTTATGCATCTCAGAGAAGCAAAGTACTTTAAGATTAGATTGTTTGTGGAAGGCTGGGAGAGGAGAATAACCACTGTATTACTGGTATGATATGGTGAGGGCCTTGAAAACTTATTTTATAGGGTGGATGATGGAGGGCAGAGCCTTGGGAGCTGAAGAGTTGTTTGTAGTGGTGCTTGGAGAAAAGTTTGTCAGGCAGGCATATATAATCTATCAGGATCCACATCTCAGCTAAAACAACTGCTCTCTGAATACTTTCCCAGGATTTCTCAGTGTTTTAATTCGCTCGTACCAACTCAGTCTGTTTGTATTTATCTAGCGTCGTGACTCCACCGAACACATCCAAGAATACTACAGGCAGCGTCTGCGGGTGCAGCAGCACCTGGAACAGAAGCAGCAGCAGAGGCAGCTTTACCAGCAGATGCTGCTGGAGGGAGGAGTGAAACCTCAGGATGGATCCCAACATAACCTCACTGAAACTTTCCTCACCAGGTGAGGAGGCCATGGTAAAGTCAGAGTTTGTTTTGGCTGAAACACCAACCTCAGTGCTACAAGAGATCTTTCCTTTGTCTAGATCCATTCAGAGATTGGAGGAGATGAACGTCGGTATTGATCTTAAAGGGGATGAAGTGATGTTGGGCCAGCACTGGAACGGAGTGACGGGGACCAACAGCAGCCCGAGCCCAAAGACAACCAACACACGCCAGCCCCCAGATAAAGGGCAGCCAAGGGACAAGGCAGGTGGGGGCAGCAGCACCCCGATAAACCATGGAAACCATGCTTTACCTTCAGTTACTGTGTCCTCAGTTCCTCCCAGTCAGAGGTAAGGGCCTGCAGAGTGTCTGGTTATCAGGTTTTACATAAAAATAAAAATCCACTGTTTTGATAGTATTAATGTATGAGCCAAAGTCTTTCTAATAGTGCCTGACTGAAGTAACATTTTTCATTATTGCATCAGCTGATAATTGAAAGTTGACATTTTATCTCGGCTGCAGCTAGTACACCTTCCTATACAAAGACTTTGTCGTGTTATAATTTGAAATGATTGGATTGTGAAAAAAAAAATGCAGGTTTCGAATAAGTCTTCATTAATATTGTGGTCATCAGTGCTGAAAGAATCAGAGCACCTGGGCCTGCAGTCCAGGATGATCATGCCTCTTCTACAACACGTGACACAGCAGAGGTACAGCAGCCTGCCATCAAAGTATTAGCTCATAGTTTTATTTTAGTCCACAACCAGGTGATATGAAAAGCTCCAACACATTTGTGAACTATTTTGTCTGTTTTTTGGGGGGGGTTTTTTGTAGGCAGGGAAGTCCAAAACACATTTTGTCAAGCTGAACCAGCTGGAGGACACGCAGGCGGTGCGTGCAGTGGCCTTCCATCCCTCGGGAACACTTTATGCTGTCGGCTCCAACTCAAAAACCCTGAGAGTTTGTGCCTACCCAGAAACACTGACCACAAGGTAGGCACCATCCACCGCTGCCTACAATCAGGTATTTTCAAAAAGATGATAGATTGCCTGTTAATTAGTTGCAGAGTAACTGATGGCGTTATACATCATGGAATGTTTGATGACTACTATAGTAAATGTTCACACAGGTAAACTGGAGATGAATGCCTCTCATAAGCAGTTTAAATCAAGACTAAGAGAAGAAAAAACTCTTTGGAGAGGATATTTTGTGAAGAGCATTCATAAAATAACTGTCTTTATGTAAGAAAAGGGAAAAAAAAACATTTTGTCAAAAACAATGATAAGATGTGTTAATATCTTATAGAGAAACAAGACTGTTAATACATAAATGCTAATTGGTAAAAAAAAAAAAAAAGAATTCAAGCAGCTTTTATTTTCTCTTAAACAAACAGTTTTGGGGCACCCACCAGTTTTCCATCTGTCTGTAATTTGTTTCCCTCTTTAGTGGTTCTGCTGCGATCAAGCAGCCAGCGGTGCGCTTCAGACGGAACAAACATCACAAGGGCTCCATCTACTGCGTCGCCTGGAGCCACTGTGGGCAGCTGCTGGCTACTGGCTCCAATGACAAATACGTCAAGGTCTTGCCGTTCAATGCAGACAGCTGCAATGCTACAGGTACCATTCATGTGTTTCTGTAAAGAGTACAAATCATATTTTGGGCAATTTTCCTTAATATTGGTCAGTGTTATTTTTCTTGTTTTGTGAGGTTTGCAAAGCAAGAAAGCCAAAATAAGTGATTCTTTCTCAGTGTAGACTGTTTATGAACTGTCTTTCACACTCCTGGGGTATGAACAAATGATATTAGCACAAAAAGTAAAGAAATTTGTGTTTAAAGCAACCTTTACCAATGTTGCATTCTTATACTATTTTTCTAACAGGGTAAAATGCTATAAATGATGTAATGGAACTTTAAAATACAAGACAGACCCACCATTAATCAAAATAAAATATTATTCCAATCTCTAAAAATTCAATGAAAACTTCAACCAATCCTTGAAGTAGGGTGCACCTCTAGGATTGTCCAACGGACCTGCCTGTCAGACCTTTGATTCTGCATTGGGAGGTGGAGGGAAAGAAGGGGTGTGTCTTAGGAGTGAGGCGGGACTGTTTATATTCAAATAATCTTGCTGTGCTTTCTGAAATGCAGGATCGGTAAAGGTTGCTTTAATAAGTTAAGGTGTAAATTGATGGATGCCACATTTTTGGGGCGCTACCCTCATGTTTACCTGAGTTGCTCATTCCACAGAAGCTCAGTCCTTAGAAGTAATGATTTATGATGATTTATCAGGCTTTCCAAAAAATCATAAAGCAAATTTAATTTGGTACATTTAAAAGGGAGAAATGATTGATCAAACACAGACTTCCTTACCTTTTTAGATTTTTTTTTTTTTAGCTTGAAAGTTTCTTTAAAAGATATAACTTGCAAATTAGATAAGAGGGTTCAATTATAAGGAAAGCAGCTTCAGCAGCTTTTTGCACAAAAAACAGTTTATTATTTTTTATAAAAGAAAAGGTTATGCTATCCCCAAAATTCTGAGCTGCTCCAGTATTTGGTGTAACATTTGTGTCATGCTATTTGGGATTTAAAAGTAAAAGGAGGGGAAGATTGTCTCAGCTGTGCTTTTTCCTTTTTTCAAATTCTTGCGGATTGTGCTTCACATTTTCCCTGACCCCCAACCCCCCTCCAAAAAAATACAAAAAAAACCCAAAAAACAAAACGCATGCATCATGCTTATTGCTTTGTAAAAAAAGGGAGGATGTAATTTATTTGACTGTATGAGCACACTCTGGGCCTTTCCTCACTTGGCTACATTATGATGAGACTCTGCATTTGCATAGAGCTTCCCTAGTGGTTGGTTTTGCATGCCTCAAATAGAGACTGAATAGCTGCCTCACACTCCTCCATTGTTTAAGCTGACCAGACAGATCAGACCCTCTGGGAGGATCACATTCAAGAGACAGGATCCTAAAACGGAGCAGTTTATTGAAAAGTTGATGGGAAAGAAATAGAAAACTTAGCTTTATCTTGAAAGGTAAAAAAAAAAAAAAAAAAAAGAAATTCTGAACTTGTGCATAAATATAAGAAAGTCATGCAGGCTAAAGCAGAAAATGCAGAATGACATAGCCACTATCTACTGGTGAGCTGCTTGGATCCCTCTGTTTGCCACCCAAATGTACACATCTGATTCAGGCCCAGATCTGGAGTTCAGCATGCATGATGGTACCATAAGAGACCTGGCTTTTATGGAGGGCCCTGAGAGTGGAGGATCCATCTTGATCAGTGCTGGGGCTGGAGACTGCAACATCTACACCACTGACTGCCAGAGAGGACAGGGCCTTCATGCCCTGAGCGGACACACAGGTATCTCCACCTGCAGCTGAGTGGAAGAAACCATTTTTGAGGAAACTTAATTAGTTCAGTTACAGAAATCCATCTGGTCAGGTCTTTCATAAAGCCTTGCACAGAAACTGTTAAACTACAACACATCGTCACAGGATAGGAGTGTAAAGTTTTCACTCAACACAACAAAGTAAACACTTTTATCTGTATGCAGGACATCTATTCAACATTATTGTATTTGAACAGGTCACATTCTGACTCTGTTCACATGGGGTGGTTGGATGATCGCCTCCGGCTCCCAGGACAAGACTGTCCGGTTCTGGGACTTACGAGTACCTAGCTGTGTTCGGGTGGTGGGCACAACTCTGCATGGCTCAGGTAAGTCAAATTATGACCTCACCTGTTAACCAGCTGCAGACCACAGGTGTCACAGTGTTGCATGTTACAGCAGCACCACAGTTTAAACAGAATTTGGTCTAATCTGTTTATTTCGAGCAAGAGTCCACCGCACCTGTTTAAAAGCGACTAATCACAGAAAGCCATCCAGAGTTCCTGATTAGATAACGATAAACAAAGATCATTGGAATAGATTTTATCATCTATATAGAACAGAGTGGAAGACTAAACAATATTAAGCTGAAAAATGACCAAGCTTCTTATTCAGATAAGAACTTCAGGAGTAATACATGTTACAGGAATAAACGCTCAGGTGAATGTGGGCAGTTCTAAGCTGCAGTTTGCCCATGTCTCACACAGGAAGTGCAGTTGCATCAGTGGCTGTAGATCCCAGCGGCCGCCTGCTGGCCACTGGTCAGGAAGACAGCACCTGCATGTTGTACGACATTAGAGGAGGCCGCATCGTCCAGACGTGCCGTCCTCACAGCAGCGACATTCGCTCTGTGCGCTTCTCACCTGGAGCCCATCATCTCCTCACTGGTTCCTATGACAACAGAATCATTATCAGTGACCTTCAAGGTACCAACAACTTTACAAAATTACTTGTATACACTAATTTCATACAGATATCAAAGTTTACAAAGGGAGCAAATTAAATAATTTGAATTTAATCTGAGTAGTAAAACATGTCATGTCCAAGGAGGGAATGTTCTACTGACTGAGTGTTTGCTCTTTATGCCAGCTCAGTGTGACGTTTTCCTTTTCCCTGATGCCAGGTGACCTGACAAAGCCCCTTCCTCAGACCGTAGCAGGGGAGCACTGGGATAAGGTGATCCAGTGTAGGTGGCACCCACACGACCGGACTTTCCTCTCATCATCTGCCGATCGAACTGTCATCCTCTGGGCTCCGCGCCCCTGACACTCAAAGCAGTAGAGATGGTCAGCAAGAGGAGCTGTGAGTGCTAGAGCAGTGTCCGCATACATCCCAGTATGGGATCACGAAGTGCTGTGAGCTGTGTGTATGTGTGTACTGGTGAATATACATATCTTGAGCATCAAGTTCTTCACATGTTGTGCAGTTTAAAGCTGAGATCCATTATGGGAGCATCAAGTCACGTAAAAGACAAACAACAGTTTATGTCAGTATGAGTGTGTTTGAATGCTAGTGTACATTGTTTGTGTGTGTGTGTGTGTTTGCAAATAAACCTGACACTCTGGAAATCTGTGTGTATTTGGCTAATAATTTGATTGTAATTGAGGTTAGAGAGATAAGAACATTTAGCAAATGCCAAAAAAAAAAGGAATTTTAATGTGTCCATTTGAGATCCATATGACTCTTAATCTCTTAAATGTATAGGATGTGTGTGTGTGCGTGTGTGTGAGTGTGTGTTCGCTTATTAACTTTTTGCCTGTGGCTGTTGTAAGAACTGCGTGAACATGAAATAGCAAAAGTGTGATGGTAAAATGGAAAACATGGCAGATAAGGCCTACTTCTGAAGGGACGAGTGAGTCCTGCAAGCACACTCATATTAGTAAAGTTCCTCTCTCACGGTGCCGAGAAAAATCTTTGTCAGCTGTGCTCAAAGTGCCAGTTTATAAAGGATTTTCTTTCTTTTTTTTTATCCAGCTAAATTCATCGTAGCTCTGCCACTTTCCCTTGTTTCTGTTAGAAGCGTGATGGACTCTGCTGTGGGAAGAAGCCACATTAAGTTATGCATATCATAATGTGCCTTTTTGTAACAGTCATAGACATTTTTACACGTGTCTTGATTGGGATATTATTAACTTATTTGCTTTAATGTAGAGAATAATCACCCATTAGTTTTTGTGCACACTTACATGTATAAAAAGTGTTTTTCTCTCTTGGGAGATTTTTTCATATATATTTATTTGAAGGTTAAAAAAGATACAGTATGCTGAGGTGTGGCATTTCATTGGTCAAGAAAGTAATTTGGCTGTGTGTTTCAGAAAGAATCAATTGTATATTTAGAGCAAAGTATTTCTGCAAAGCTGTGATCCAATCAGTGGGTTTACACATTCCTAAACATGAAGAGTTCAGACAAATTGAGAAAAATGATACGAATGTACATATAACACTTGGCTTGTTATTTGTTGGGGAAAATGATCCAATATTTACAATCTCACAACCCTGTTCCCTACAGTCATGTTTTACAGATGGGCACAAAACCAGAGCTGTTTGGTTTATAATTTTTCCTGCAGTGCCCATGTCTGACCATTTGGACTTTAGAAATCTGCAGATTGCTAGTAATATTCTACTTACAGAGTAATGGCTTTCCCTTCGCCATCCTGTAGTCATTGCTGCGCTCATTAAAAAGAACAGCAGCCAGTATGACAAAGGCCTGTAGATGTTTAGTGGTTGTGTGAAGCTCAGACTTCCAACCACACTTGATTGTCAAGCCATTAATTAAAGACATGTCACGTCTCCTTATAACAGGAACAAAAATAATAATAGTATTTTTTTTTGTTCACATATTTCTTCTACTCAGTCACATAACGTTGGATCATTTTCTGCAGTAAGTCAATTTAATCTAATTTGTTTCATTATGTGAAAATATGCTGATGCTTGAGGTCTTGTTATGCTTATGGAAAGTTCACAATCTTTGCAAGCATCAATGGAGTAAGCTTTATTATACTGCAGCCAAACAGTCTTAGTAACACACTATGGGAATGTCAACAGACCAACAAGTAGTTGCTCTTCGACAATAAGGCTGCAAGACTTAACTGTGTTAAATGACAAATCCCATCTTTGAATTTAATTCTTTCTTTTTGTTGAACTTGACAAACAGGCATCTGATTTTATGCTTTTACTTAGGGCTGGTGTAGAGGCCTGGTTAAGGAAGAGAGAAGCCTGTTTAAGAGGAGAGAATATCTCATGTTATCACAATATGCATTTATTTTTAAACTTGATCTGTGGCATATTTAGTGTTATCATGTAGTTGTAAAGGTATACACACAAATGTGTCACAAATGAAGAAACCAAGAGCTCGCAGTGATCCAAGCTGTAAGTCTGTATGAAGTCTGTATCACACTTGTCCCTGCTTTTCAGTAACTTTATATTTAAAGACACTTCAGAACAATCCGATAAATAAAGAAATGAAGTGAATGATAAGTTGTGCTTTTTTATTCATTCGTTTTTATACATGCAACATGTTCATCATCGTGTGCACACAGGTTCACGTTCATTTCCCTGCGACCCCTTCCTCTCTCCATGCACAGTGCCCTTCCAGAAAGAGTTTCATACTTGATGTGGTTACAAGAACCGCGCCTGATCAGCCTTATTTTGAGAAACATGAAATTAAAAAGAACTCACGCACAAGGAGAACGATCAAGTGCAGGGGAATAGAGTCAGTGGGTTGATAGAGGGATGGAGGTAACAGAAGAGAGGAGGGCAAGAGGGGGATTTACCATCACTCACATGCTGCGCTCGATCATTCCCTCTTTTGTGCCTTGGACAATGAGAGCCAGAGGTGCAGGGTTTAAAAAGGATAGGCACACTGTTACAACCAGCAACTCTGGAGAGGGACCTGCCAAACTAGAGGTATCAGGACGAAAAAAAGAAAAAAACGTGGAAATTACACAAAACCTGCATTTACTGTTTAACCAGGAAGATTCAACTTCTTTTTGAAGAGGAAAACTGAATCATCTTTTTTGGGAGCGAGAGGAACTACAATGGCAGAGAGGAGATGAAGTTTGAGAAGTTCTTATCTGCACAGCTTTCAAACAGGAACCCTGTTGCTTGCTGGTGTTACTGGACAAAAGCTGGAATTATTTGTTATATATTTGGAATTCAGGCGTTCATGTTTACCTTGGATGCATGCAGCACTTTGGTGACACCAAAGAGCTGCAGTGAGGTGTTGTAATCACTGTGTGAAATCATCGCTTTGCTGGCTGGGTGACAGAGAGCAGCAGTGCTGACGGTTCAGTTGCTTGGTATTGGTAGATTAGTTTGTGGTGCATAAAGGGGAATTAGTGGTGAACAAAGGCTCTGAACTGCCTGATAGGCAAGCCTATTGTCATACATCAGTTTGGGTCAAGTGCTTTGCTGGCTGCAACCAATTTTACTGTGTTTAAAAAAAAAAAAGACATGTTGGATTTATGCTGAGGCTTGTCTTTTCAAACTCTTCAGAAAATAGTTGAACTTAAATGTTTTTTGTTTGTTTTTAACTGGTGTATAACATATTTTGCTGCATTTACATGCAAAGGGATATGCTGAATCCATGCTGTTGGCTGTAAAACATGTTTAAGCAGTGTTATATAAGCAAGAATAGAGACAGCTGGTTTGCATTAATTGGAGTTTTAAAGCCTTTTGTTCCATGTATGCTTCACCGACTTTAGACCTGCAGCAAGTTCCAGCATGGTTGGAGTACTTTTAAATGCATAAAAAATGTTTTAATTGCACAAAAATGAAGATGACTTATACATGTTTGAAGTGAATTATCATAGTGGTAGAAGAACTGTAAAATCCAGCTAAACTTAAGTCTTTAAGCTTAAAAAATGTAATATGACAGTAAGTCATATCTAATAATGTAAAATACATAAATAAGTAGTTTTGTTTAATATGTCCCGTCTCCTCCCTGAACAGTTGCTGAATGCTTAGGAGGACAGTGTTTTCCCCGGCTTCTCCACGATGCTGTATACTTTAGCAGGAGGAGGCACTCTGTGTGGAGTGGCCGCCCTTGTGCTCCTCATTGTTTCTACGGCAACAGATTTCTGGATGCAGTATCGGTACTCGGGTAGCTCAGCCAATCAGGGGCTTTGGAGGTTCTGCATCAACCACAAATGTCATGCTCACACCATAACTGTGGGTAAGTACCTCAGGAGTCCTCTCACTTTACTACCTGTCTGCTCACACCTGAGGTTCACTGAGGTTTGATCTATAACTTCTATCAATGCTATAGCAGCTTTTAAGGATACAGAAATGCATGTGAATAAATCAGCTGCATAAGCTGAGGCTAGGATGTTTGTATCAGGATGTGTTTGTGAATGTGCTGGTGAACCTGAGCTTTATGTGTGCAGCCTTCTGGGATGCCACTCGGGCCTTCATGCTGCTGGCAGTGCTGAGCTGTTTCGCCGGTGTCGTGCTCGGCCTGAGCGCCTTCACCAATGGCACCAAGAACAGGAGAGTCCGCACTGGGGGCATCGCTCTGGTGCTTTCAGGTAACCAAGGAATCCCAGTGTTCCTAACTGCTGTTGCACTGGACTGCTCTGCATGTCTGGCTCTTCCCTACAGTCGGCTGACTTTGGGTCGCTCAGAGTTTAAGATCAAACTTGTAGCTTAGATTAAAACATGTATGGTACATGCTTTACAGATGCACCCAGATCACAGTTTGGGTGCTAAGTGAAAGAATTCACAGCTGACAGAGTTAAATATGCTAATATGTTTCAGATGTTTATGACAGGAATCACTCAGGGAAAGGCTTCTCTGAAAGTATGCGTCTCTTTTTGTGTTTTCATGTTTCATTCAGTGGATTTTTCTCTCTTGTTTTCTGTCCCAGGTTTTCTTGCCCTGCTGGCTTTGGCAATTTACACAGGAGTGACTGTCACTTTCTTTGGCAAACGCTTCCTGGACTGGCGCTTTTCTTGGTCCTACATCATAGGCTGGGTTGCTGTCATTTTGGCTTTTGCAGCAGGTTTTTAATAGATTTTATTTTTCTATTTTAAGGGAATACAGACATGTTTACTTTCTTTTTGAAGGATTTGTCAATACAAAACTTACTATTGAATTAATACAGCGGAAAATAAGAGATGGTTAAGTGTTTTGTCGGACACTTTCTACTTTCTATCAAATGTTAAATTACATGCTTGTAAATGGCAGAAACACTATGACACAGCAGTCTGAAGGCTTTAAAATAAACCTCAGGCTCTTAGTTGCACATTTTTTCTTGCAAATAGACTAAATTTTTTTAAACATTCATGATAAATATTTTACTGCAAGCTGGATATTCAAAGCCGCTACTGTCTGTACCATCAGAAAATTTCCTACATCCGTAACAACTCTCCATAATCAGTAATTCATATTTTTTGTGCTGGGATATATATACTCTATAATTGTTGCTCATATCTCAGATTTAATCTAACTGCATTTGGAGATTACCATAAAGACCTCTGTCCTTTCACTTAGGTGTGTTTCAGCTCTGTGCTTACCGGCGGACCACTGCAGAACCTGCCCCTTCAAATAACCCGGACAGCTGAACAAGATGGACTTACTGATTGGCTCCACTGTTGCAATGATGTCACTGCTGCTTTTGATGCCCTAGAATGGAATAAATAGAAATCATACAGTTATCTGTGGTTTCACTGCAGCTCTGATGCACTTTGAAAATTTCTCTCTCTAACTTTTTCATCCCAACTCCAAACCTTAGAAGGAATCTTCTGTTTCTGCAAAGATATCATTCCACTTTATGCAAAGACCATCAACATGAGAGCTACAGTATGATTGAAGGTGTGTGAACATGACTACAGACTACTTTATGTCATTGCAATATCTCCACTAGATGGTGCTATTATACCAAACGAAGACACATAACTGCTGCGGGGGGCCCACTCAGAGAAATGGTTTAGTTTTAAAAGGTTCAAAAGGTTTAATTTCTCATTCCTACATGTCAAAAACATGAGAATGAGATTTTTTTTTTGAGGCCCAGCGACTCCACAAGGTTAGCCAAAGAATAACAACACTATTATAAATAAATGACTAAGTACAAACAAAGTGTTCGTTAAGAACTGTGTCCTACACAAAATGTCCAAGTTAAAACACAATGTCAGTTAAAAGATTTCCAGAGTTCGTTTCAAAGTCTGACAGCTTCAGGGATGAAACCGAACCTCACCCAGGAGGTTCTTACCGTGATGCTACTCAGCCTCTCCTGAGGGCAGGGGGGGTAATCAGTCCATGAGAGGGCTGGTGATGTTTCTAATCCAAGTGAGGCTGTACAGGATGTGCAACCCCAGGTACCGTAGGAGGGGGAGGGTGATGGCTCCTCTTCCAGAAATCCACAACCAGCTCGCAGCCACTCAGTTAAACTGTGGGACATGACATTTGCCAACTCTAGCCGCATTATCTCTAAAAGCTGGCAGCCATTTACAGGTACTACCCAAAAAATTCAACTTAAAAGGTGAAATTTACATATTGTATAGACAAATAATATGCAAATCAACAAATTTCAAGCTTTTATTTGTTTGAATGTTGCTTATTAGGACTTGCAGCTTAAGAAAACCTCAAATTCTAAAACTAAAAAAATTAGAATATTGCATGAAATCAATTTAAAAAGGACTTTAAATACAGAAAAGTCGGGCCTCCTAAAGTACTTAGTACTTGGTTGGGGCCCCTTTTTCTTGAATGACTGCCTTAACCCGGCGTGGCATGGATGCAATCAGCTTCTGGCATATCTCAGCTGTTATGGAAGAAAAAACATGCTTCAATCACAGCCTTGAGCTCTTCTTGATTGTTTGGTCTCTTCACGTTCAGCTTTCTCTTGACAATTTCCCACGTTTTTGATGGGGTTCAGGTCAGGTGAGTTTGCGGGCCAATCAAGCATGGTTGTTGAACCAAGATTTTGTACTTTTGCCAGTGTGGGCAGGTGCCATGTCTTGCTGGAAGATGAAGTCTGCATCCCCACACAGCTGGTCTGCTGAAGCAAGCATAAAGTGCTCCAAAATGTCCTGGTAGACGGCTGCGTTTATGCTGGACTTAATGAAGCTCACAGGTCCATTCCTTATGAAGTCCTCCACACTTTTGAATGGCCCTTTCCTGACCATCTTCTCCAGGCTGCTGTCAGCCCTCCGGCTTGTACACCGTTTTCTTCCACCCTTAACTGTCCATTAATGTGCTTTGAGACAGCACTCTGAGAACAACCAGCTTCTTTTGCTATCACTTTTGTGTCTTTCCCACCTTGTGCAGGGAGTCAATGATGGTTTTCTGCACAGCGGTCAGATCAGCAGTCTTCCCCATGATTGTAAATTCTTCTAAACCAAGACAGGGACTTTTTTAAAGGCTCGGGGCACTTATGGAGGTGTTTTGGATTACTTACCCGATTAGAATGTAACACTCTGACCCTACAATACTAGAGCTTTTCACAGTATTCAAATTTTTTGAGTTTTTGAATTTGAGCTTTTCTAAAGCTGCAAGTCCTAATCAGCAACATCCAAACAAACAAAAGCTTGAAATATATTGATTCACATATTATCCGTCTAAACAATATGTAAATTGAACCTTGTAAGTTGAATTACAGAACTACATTAACTTTTTCAGGATATTCTCATTTTTTGGGTAGTACCTGAAGCTCAGCCATAATTAGACTATCGCAAAACGCTCATCATGAGGAAACAGATTTTACTGTTTTGATTGTAAAGAGCAGAGGTCACTGATGTTACAAATTCCTTAAGACAGTTTTAAAGTCCCTTTTTAGTAAAGTAATAAGAGTTAGAACATCTTCAGTAGTAAAAAATAGGCAAATCCACAGATTTACTTTGAAACCATTCTTTTATTTTGAACAATAGCAAAGCCATCTCACAGAGACTACTTTGAATTACACAGAATGCAAATAAATATATAGGAACATAGTAGAATTAAGGACATTAACAATTGGTACAAAATTATTTACAACACTCTGAATAGTGCAAAACCACACAAATACTGCCCTCATCCAGAGTCTCAAATTCAGTCATTTGAGGACAGTGGTTGTGTGTGCTGCCCCCTGATGGGGAATAATAATTACTGACAGTACTGAATATGGCGTGGCAAAAACCTTTGTTCAACATTAGAAACATCTCTCCTGAAGGAGGGTGTAGCAAAAGCTGACTCACTGACTACACCTCATCAGGTAGAGGGAAATGTTGAGATATGGTATGGATATGCGTTATGTTACTTTTAAAAAGATTGAAAGAGGGGAAGAAAGAGAAAGCAAGCATTCTGAGGAGCTGAGTGCAGGTGTATCCAAGTCAAGTGGGATTTTTTTTTCTCCTCAAAGAGATTAATAAAGAAAACATCAAGGAGATGTGAAATGTGAAACCCATCATGAGCACTTGACTTTGAAATGACAAGCTGGAACACCTGAAGCCACGTGGCAGGTAGTGCCCATCACCCCTGAGTGAAAACAATAATAAAATAAAAGTCTTAGCACCATCAGATACCACAAAACGCCAGCTTTGCCATTTCTTCTCAATCCAAAGTATCTTGGATTGTGACAGGCACAACACATTTTTTTTTAAAGTGCGCTCGCTCTCTAGAGCCATTTCTTTCACTCACTTCTTTTCTTACACCATCACTTCCCCACAAACAACAAGCTCCACTTAAAAACTGCACATAAACATAAATTACACTTTTTCCATGCATAATAACTGTTGCATACTGAAATTTCTTTTTGGGACCACTTGTTTTGCTAATTGAAAACTTGCAGCAAATGATAGAAATTTGCCTGTCGAGGTGACAAGAGCAGCAATGCATATACAGTATCAGTCGAGTGTCAATAACTGCAGACACATGCATTAGAAATATATTACTGGTGCTACTTTAAAAGAACCTGACAACGCTGCATGGTCCTCAAGAGGCCTGTCAAAGAGAGGTTTGTACTTAAACACAGGAGAGTCATCTTTCCTGGCGAAAATTAAGACACGCCTGAAGCACAGATTTTAAATCTACTCTTTGAAGACCAAAGTCATAGAACAGCTGATAAGAGAAACATGTCTATGCCTCCGAGACAACCTCCTTGTGTTCTACTGTACGAAGTACTTGTGCATTGATGAGGCATTCATCAAGTAGAGACTGAAAGGAAAAAAAACCTCTGAGCAATGATCATTAAACAGATTTAAATCATGCCAAAGACGAGGAAAGTCATACTGCAATCATTACTGATTGGAGGAAGCGAGAGAGGATAAGACCATCAGGAAAGTATCAAGCCTCTGTGGGCTGATCTGCATTTGTGATTTCAATCATTGCTTCAACCCACACCTGATTAGAAATATAAGAACCATCTGAAGTACCCAAAACTTACTGAATATAAAGATGGAGACAGGACTGATTATACAGCTTAGAAATGGAGGGTTATGAAAGAGATAGAAAAGTCATCTCTGTGCACTCATGCAAAAGACGTGCACTGTGTGCATCTTTGGCTATGCATAACACTACGTCTCCAGTGTTGAGGTGCAGTAATAAGTATTACAGCAGGCTAAAGCTGACTGGTATAGCCCTGTTCAGACTGCATGCTCAGGGAGTAGAGGACAATGGGCGACACAAGTTCACGGATGTGGAACAGTTTCTGAAAACGCCCGACAACTTGGCTAGTGCGGCACCTTGCTGAGTCCGAGCCATTTGGCTTTGGTTTGAAGGAAAGACACACTGCGACCAGGCAGCGTGAGCACACATTTGGCTTGGCTTTGTGTGACTTGTTTTCTGCTCTGGGGGGACGAGGGAATTATAGCCCTTCAAGTCAACATCTCTGAAATTGCACAGGTTAGCCACTCTTCCTCTGCGTAACAGCACAGGCCATGGGTGGGAGCAGAGTCTTGAGTACATCGAAGTGTGTCCTCTGGGTTCTGCTGAGACGAGGCTGCAATTATCTTCCAATCATGAGTCAAACAATCTCTCCTTCCGTCACTGAGTGTTATGTCTCTTTGTGATACCTGTCAAAAGGAAAGAAAGCAGGTTAGAACCGCATACCAACAACAAAGACAGACTCCTTAAAAATATTTAAGCTGCTTGACGGTGAAGCTGCACCCATGATGGGAATTTATTTTCCATTTCCTTGAAATACAAAAACTGCTTTAACGACTTAACGCAAACACAGTCGGGCTGCATTCTTTAGAAAATGAAATCATGTTAAACAAGTTTCTATCAGACATTTAGATAATGCACCACACTCAAGATCGATGAATCAATGAGATCACAGAGAATCATTTGTTCGATTGCATGAACACAACTTTACAGTTTTATTAAAAGATAAATCAATCTGTTAGTAGCTAGTTCTTAAATGTAATACTGTGCTGGCAGAGACTAATGCTGCCATCAGAATGAAAAAACCCCCACTGGAAACAAGTAAAAGGAAGCAAGAACAGTTCGCAGTATAAGATTATACTACCTGAACTGCTCCGCACAGAATAACAAAGACTGGAATCAAAAGAGGGACATCTTACCCGCTCTGTAAGGTGAACTCGGGCAGCGCACCGAGTGATGTAAGCTGTTCCTCCAGGGCCACGATACGTAAACCAATGTATCCTGAAGACAGCAGCAGCAGCACAACCCTGCAACAGAGACATATATAGGTTAGATTATATGTTCAGTCTAGCACCAGCTGGATCACTGGTCTAATCTAGCTGCCTGGCTTACAAAGATAAAATATTACAGACAAGAAGAAAAACAAGTAAACATGCCAATGTGCAGTTTCAAAGTCATGATACGCATCAGACAAGTGGACAGGTTAGATTATTCTTGTGATAAGATAACCTTGCTTGTACCCAGGAGAGATTTCTTAAGCTTTGCTTCATGGATTGTAACTTTGAAAGTGAGAAGCAAAGATTATCACACTAGGAGATAAGGCCCTGGATTACGGGGAAATGGAAAGTGATAGAACAGATGAGGGGGAGGTTATTTTAAAAAAATAGAAAAGAGGTTCTTACAAAATCAAGTAAATGAAGAGGAGGGTGTTGAGGGTGCTGGCCTCTCTCTGAACCAGCAGAGACTTTGCTTTTTCAGTCACATTCCAGACCCACGATCCACCTGAATGGGCAAAGGAAAAGTAAACATGAATATCATGGCTCAGAGGTATTTTACTTGCAAGGTTTTTAGCTATCTGCAGTACTGAGCATATTGTGTGCACAAGTGCACAATTTCAAATAGATAAAGCCTTTGGTAAATAGAAAGTTGATCTAAAATCAATGAAGGCCATTATGTTAAAAAGGAAATTGTACGCTGACTGGTATCCCTCTGTTGAATAAGTATGATGAGAAAATTACGTTGTAGTCATACATTGGGAACTAAAGCCAACTACCAGCCCCCATGTGTGTGTATGCATGTGTATATACACAAACACACATTACCTGACTCTGAAAGCTCCTCCGAGGATGAGCTTTCATTTTGCTGCATGTGCAGGCTCCTAAAAGTTGAGCCATTTCCATGAGGCACTGCATCTACAGGGGAAGAGACGAGGGAGAGAGAAATCAACGTTAGACTGCTATTAGACCTTGAACTCTTCATGTCCAATAACTGGCATTATTTCAAAGTTACAGGAGGAGAAATTGCAACATCCTGAGTTGAGCAACATGAGTTGAATTACAAGTATTTGCAAGTACTTCTCCATCCAACACAATCATTCTATGTATATATACAGTCATTTTATTTTTAGTGTCTGTTGCATAAACTATTCGTCTGCTTGGCTGGTGAAAGACGAGGACTTGGAACCGTACCTTTGTGAGGTCTCTGCAGAGTCTGGTCCTGGAAAGATTGAGTTTCAGAGCCATCCAACTGGTCAAAGCTGTCATCCAAACTGGACTGGCTGGAGTTCTGTTGATAATTGACAGAGGATCAGAGTGGTTTAGCTAAGGTAGACCATATCATGATTTCCACTTTATTTTTGCTGGATCCTCAGACACTAACTCAATACTAATTATTTAACCCATTTTAATTTTTAATGAAACATGTCTTACCACAGGTTTGCTCTTGTCAAAGCTGTTTTCGCCTGAGGAGAAGAAGGGGCTACTATTTGTGCTGCCATCCTGTGAGAGAAAAACAAAATACAGTATGATTATGCTATTACTTTGCTACATATTTACCACATTTTGATAAAAACCCTCCGATTTTCTCAGAAATATTAGACATGAGCCACTTACCTCTATCTGAGGACAGACTGAGCGCAGCAACTGGTAACATGATTCTCTGTTTCGCAGCGACACAAAGAGGTACTAAAGAATAAGAAGAAAAGGGAGGATTATTACCCATGGTTATACAACAGCAAAGTCCAAGGTCATTAAACAAGACTTGTATTTGATTTCCAGGATCATACCAGACTGTATGTCCTTAACAAGTTCTCAGATTATGTGTGGCTAAGGGTGAGAGACTGACCTTGTCTCCTTCTGTAGTACGAACTGACAAGGCATTAGGTACCAGCAACGCCGTGTTCTGCTTCTTCACTATGTGGATGGAGGAAACTGGAATCACAACCTGTAATAACAGAGGACCACGTCAATGAGAACTCAAGTTAAAAAATAAATAAATAAAAAAAATCAGCTGACACCAATGACAAGCTAGGTCTTACTGATGCCTACCTTAGTGTCTTTTAGCAAGACGGAGGAGTAGAAGCAGGCGTGGGTATCAGTGATGTACAGCCGACCATGGTAGGGCACTTCCTTCTGCAGGGCACAGATGTATGCTAGGAGGGAGGAGAAGAACAAACCTCGTCAGCTCTACCCAGATCACTTCCTTTCATCTGAATCATTTATTCTAGTTTATTTTTGTTTACTTACCATGTATCAAGTCCTCATTTTCAGGAATGTCTGGAAACAACTTGTGGAATGTTTTGTTGTGCTTTGTGAAGCTCTGAAAAGTAGAAAAGAGTGTTCTTTTAAACATACAGCAAAAGTAACACGAAGACATCTAGATCCATCTGAAATGGTATCAGGTGTGAAGCTGAAGTTAAGGTGGACTTACACTTTGTGTGCTGGTGCCTTCAGTCTTCTCAAAAGCCCTGTTGTCAACGTCAAATGTTTGTGACCTGCAGAAACAAAGACTGACAGTTAAAACTAGTCTGGCCTCAATATGATCCTCAATCTCCAGTCAAAACAGAGATGCAACATAAATACAGCTTTTTGCACAATGTCGTTTTTATGTAACAAAATACAGCCTTCACCTTCTTTAATTAAAACAAATATGACGTTTCTATTTAAAACATTTGAATCATGTGAGAGGACTGTCAGCTTACAGGCGCTGTGCAGTCATGTGTGCGTCACGACTCAACAACAGCCGAGAGTCGGGTCAGGTCTTGTGATGCATGTTATGAATAGCCAAGAGTCTCTGATACTGTATATGTGATTATAAGCTTCCTATTATGATTAAGTAACATTTGGTGACTTTAAACGCCATCATGCATGTATGTCAAGATTATCACACAGATACTAAAAACATTTAGAGGAAGTTTCTTGGTCTTCACACGTTTAATGATTTTACATACAGTTATGGTTCCTACCTGACGGCTTCTTGTCTTGTGAGGGTTTTATGCTGTTGCTGGATTTCAAGCTGGGCCGCCTCTAAACTCAAAGCTTTTCTCGTCTCTGCCTTTTTGATGCCACCATTGCTATGGCCGCTCCTGCTTTTCTTTGTTTTGGCTGGTAGCCCGCCACCACTGCCCTCCACTGGGTAACTGCTGGAAATAGAACAGAAAAAAAGAAATAATTTAGCAAAACACTAAATATTTTAGCATGTCACTTACATGTACATATATCAGGAGCACAAAGAGTGCTTCGTGGGAGAGTTGGTGTGAGGACAAGCATGTTGCAGCATGATAATTTGCAATCTCACCACTCTTAGTTGCACAAGATGTTCCAACTACTAAAAGAAACTCAACGCCTCTGTACAAAACTACAGTTAAAATTCTAATTAGGATCTGACAGGAGGCTTAACACTTATCCACAGAAAACAAACCACCACAATACAGAGTGTATTGATAGACTGACTTTAAAGAAAACAATAACTACAATCCCCCAAAAAGAAATCATTCTTCACCTGTAAGATCTAGTCACAAATACAAATTGACATCCATCCCCCTTCCACTCACTCCCCCACCAGTTTGATGTCTGGATTTACCAGATGATGGGGCTTATCTTTATGATGTGCTGGAAATGCTCAATCTTTTCCTAATGAAAAATTTTACTGCAGCCAGTTGCGTCAGTACTCCTACAGTAAAGACATACTTCCTGGCTCTTTTATATGCTGCTCAGTGTAGGCCCTAACATCAAGGAGTCTATATAAACATGACATTTCTATAAAACACAGGGGGGAAAAAATCCTATAAAAAAGGAATGATTCAGTGCAGTTGCCAAACTCTAAAATGTGTGGCCTGTCCTTGACCAGCAACAAACAGACCACCAATTCACTGAAAGAATATCGTTATCTGAATAACATGAATGTGAATTTAACATGCCAACAATCATGAAGCCACCGTCCATCTTCTCTGACACGCATAAACACAGAGCAAAATTAACAGAACAATATTGCCAGAAATTAAGTCAAAAAACGACTTACCTACTAAATTTTAACCTCTTTGAACGAAAACTCATATACCTACTGACAGTAGGCATTTCCTTTTCTTATAGATGGGGAAAAAAGACCAACTGTTCTTAATAAACTTCACTCACTGGCCCTTGAAAAAATATATAGAAAAAGAAAAAGGACAGGGAAACCAAAAAAAAAAAAAAAAAAGATGATATCCTCCCCAAAACAATTCTTTACTCCTCTTTGTTGTTACCTTCTTGTCAAAGACTATGGTTATATTTCTAGTTTTGTTCTTTGCCACATCCTGCCAGAAAAAGCTACTGCCGTGTTGCTCTATGAATGTGCTTGTAAAGAGGAAGCCACTTTGTGTTGAGAGTGGTGTGACACTTCGTAGTGGGTGACGTCAAACTCAGCCACTCCCCCAAAGCCAAACAAGCATGAAAAAGACCAGCCAATCCACATCCCCCTTTCTCCTCCCACAAAGACACACACACTGGAATCCAACACAGGCACTGACAAGTATAATAACAAGGCCCATCCCACCAAATCTTCTGCCGACAAACACAAATTCAAACCAAATTAATCTTTTCAGCCATGCAGGATGAGCTGGCTCTGTGTTAAGTGAACAAAATGAATATAAAGTCCTCAGAATATCAAACCCTATCCCCACCAGCACCCCCACACACATCTACAACATCTTATTTAACCAAGTGAAAAGCTTTGTTACATCAAGTAAAATATTTCAAATAAATCAATAAGTATAATGAAAAGCTATTCTTTCCACTGGTGGCATATTATAATATCAATAATGTCACAATGATGACCAAATGTTTAAACATCAAAACTATTATACAGCCTGGGCTCGCTGTGAAGGATCCTTTTCCCCCCTCCAGCAACACTTGTTTCATAACTTTTTTCTTTAGTCACCTGAGAACCTGGAGCAAAGGTAAGATGGAAAAGACACGGTGTGGTAGTCAACTTCTAATCGCATTTAAGATGTTTCTAGTTAATGAAAACAATAAGTCGTGTTAAAAAAAAAAATCCAAGCATATATAGAAAATCTAGTCTTTAGTTATATATAGCCAATTTCTCCACAAAAACTTGTGTAATCCATAACTTTTTATTTCAATCTCAACAAGTGAATGTAAGCAATTTCATAACCGGGGCCTATTAGTCAAGTGTGCATGATTAAATACGCTCACCTGACCCAGTTTGATACGGTGGTTACAGCAGCTTCCTTTAACACACAGGAAGCGGCAGTATTCTATGTTTGAGGAACAGCTGCATTAATACAGAAAAGAAACTTTCCATCTGTCATACAATGCATGTTACTTTAATGGCAGATGCCAACTCATCTGTATCAACACTGTCTGTGGAGTTTGTGTCAAAACACAGTCTAGCAGTCACCTACAAAATTCTACCCTTCAAAGATGTTCCAAAAAAAACACTGTCAGAGCCATTTTGCTGGCACAATAACAGCAGGGAAAAAAAGCAGGTATCCAATATAATAATAAAATTATATATATAACATATATAACATATATAACATAATATAATATAATATAATATAATATAATATAATATATAATGTCCAACAGAAAATGTTTATTAGTCTCCATAAAAGAGGCAATGAAAGTGTTCAAGGCCAAATCTGATCGGCAGTTGGACGTCACAGCTGGAAAAAAAGGAAAATGTCACCTGATGATAAGAGTATGGAGGAAACTTATCGAAGAATGAAATGAACCATGTCCTGAATAACAGTGGCGTCTCTAAATTACCACTTTGCATATACAAAGCAGGAGGAGGCCTGTTAGGGGTGTGTACTGTTCACACGCAGAACTTGACCTGTGACCCACTTCCCTGTGGAAGTGCTATGTCAGACCATCAATTCAGCAACCGAGAGAGAATGAGAGAGAGAAAGGGGGACAGGTAGAGTTTTAACATCATTCAACACTTAAAAACAAGCATTTCTAAAACAGTAGATAATTGACAAGTAAGAGGGTATTTATCAAAAATACAACTTGTCTTGTTTCTCCAGCACAGACAGCAATTTTACATGTCAGACTTTTCTGACAGATTGCTCATAGTATCAATTCTATATCTGCACTTGTTTAGCTAACATCTTTAAGTTGCAGTGTATGAATCATTCACATCCAGCAGAAAAGCTGCTAATTTGCAAATAGACTGTGGATGTCAATACAATAGCCAAAATTCTTCCAGACATTAACAAGTTTTCACCTGCAAGCGGATCAAGTGACCTCAGGTGCAGCAACAACTGCACTACACACAGACCTACTTTGCAGTTGTGTACATGTCATGTCTTCTTTTATGTGCCTTTTAAGGTACTTCTTATCCTAAGAAGTGCTCTAGCACTTATCTAACAAAGCCAGTACTGCAACATTAAAATTCAAAGAACTCACTTCACTCAGAGTTGTTTTGTAGCCCATTCAGAGACACCATGGTAAAAATTCTGGCACATATATCATGTATATGGATCCACGGCAAGAAGATTTGAATGGCTTATTCTAAGAAACTAAAAACAAAAGTATTTAAGCAAAGTGAGTAGATCTCCATAGAATTTTTTTTTTTCAAAAACCTGATTATCGAAATCAGATAAAATATTCTGAAGCACAGATGATGACATTAGAAAAAAAAAGTAATATTTGTTCTTGCAGGATGGTGAAAAATGCATATCATATTTTAAATACTGATTTAAGGCAAAGCTACTCGAACAGGCTTTGCCTTGTCTGACCTTTAAAACCAGGTTGGCATAAGTAAAAATATGTTTGCTCGTCTTACCTTCTCAGATCCACTGAGGAATAGGCATTAAACAAAGCACCCTGTTGGTTCTGCAAGTCTTTCTCTCTCTCCATGATCAACTAAGATTTACACTTCTGCTCTTCCACAACCCCCAAAAGCTTGTAACCGTTCCTGGTAGCGTATGACAGCACCTTCGTACTTATATCCTTTATAACCAACTTCAGAGGGAGCAAAGGTCTTTTATTTTTTACTGCGATTACTCAGAGCACAGTATAAAGATAAAGCCAATAAGAGACAGCAAGACAAGTACCAAATGAAGAGAGCAAAGTTAAGGCTGGCGACCGGAAAAGAAAAAAAAAAAAAAAAAAAAAGAAAGAGGGGGTCACTTAGTTTCAAATCCAAAATACACTCCCAGCCTCTGCCCATTCTGATGCAGCATTAGGGAGTGTTGTCATGGAAACAGCTACCAGTGGGAGGTAGTTGGTGGAAATGTGGGGGGCTGAGAAAAACATCACAAAGTTATTCTCAGTTCAGAAAACCTAACCACAGAATTCAATGCCCTATTCTCATTACCAACAAGGAGCACAATATGCATGACAATAGCAGGCTTAGCTTTTGTGGATGTAAAATGGAGCTACGAAGCACAAAAGAGTTGTTTGGCTGCTAAAATCTAGCAGTTAATGCAGTTATCTGCAAATGAAGTAAAGAGGTTGCATGTGCATGTCTCATTTATTAATCGACTCATTAGATTTTGTACCCATGGCATCACCGTGCACGATTTCAAGATAGTCAAATTGTACTTGTGACATCAGTCCCACTTTAATCACCACTCATAACCTACTACCTCTCCCATTTCAACACCTCCCAGCTAGTTCTTACTGGAAACATAAGGCAGAGACTTACAGGATATCAACTATGGGATGTCCGAGTTTAAAATAGGGTTGGCCAGAATTGATGTTACTGACTAAATAAGCTGATGGGTGACCATTTAATCTTTTAATCAAAACTTTAATAAATTACAACATTCCATGCAAGTTTAAGAAACCAACATCCTTGTGACATTAAAATAGGAAAAAGGTGACCTAGAAAGCTGGATATATGAATAAATGTAATGTATATTGGAGAAGTATTTGCAACATAGTGATATGGAGTGGACAAAAAGCCAAAAGCCAGTGGTGAACCCTGGTCCTTGAGGGCAGGTCCCCTCAGGTTTTTCATACTCACTCCAGCACACCTGATTCAAATCAAATGGACCAATCAAACAGCCTATCAAGCTCTGCACAGTGACTCATTTGAATCAGGTGTGCAGGAGCGAGGACATGTGGAAAACCTGCAGGATGTGGGCCACGGTTCTCATCACTGCCATGAGCCATGCCTACTCATTTTCCATTAATACTAAAACAGTAAACTAACTTTCCCATCATACACTGAATGAACCTTCCACGATTTCACATTCTGTTCACTACTTCACTTATCTATAGATAAGACTTGCACAAATTTATGAGTGCAAGGCCATTTATTTTTAGCCTTTTGAAAAACCGATTGTAGTGAAAATATTTTTTCAATTACTGAAATAAATAAGCAGCTAATTGAATACACCAGGTTCCCATTATATTTGTTTAAAGAATTAGAAGTCTTGCTTTGACTGAGGCAGAGGCCAATTTCTCTAGCACAGGGTATTCCAGTCAACAAAAAAACAACTCCTTGGGGTAAAAAGATCCAAAACTTTCATTTTCTGTCAAGAGATGAGACGGACAATCCCAGGAGCCCTGCCACGCATGTCAGCCACATCAGCTGGTCTGCAGCACTAGCTCCCTTCAGACAAAACTGCCTCTATGCAGACAGTCTCCCATAACCAGCGCTACTGCTGCTGTAACAACGTGAGCCCTAGGTTGACATGTGAGGCTTGCACAAGTTTACACCCTTGAAATTTCAAAGAATGGCCACAGCCACGTGGTGTGTGAGAGAGAGCACCACCTTCTGGACAGCCTGCAGATTGCCACGATTCCTTTAAAAAAATCAGTTGATTCCAGAGCTAATCAGATTGTTGTGACTGGGCTTCCTTCAGCCAGGTGGAAGAGATTTAAAAAAAAAAAAAAAAAAAAAACAACTTCAACACCAACTACAGGATATCTGTTATGCAAGCTAGTTTTAATATAAAGAGAATAAAGAAATTAAAGGTCAACGAATTCTATTTTGCCAGCCAAGTTCAATTCAGCACCAGAAACAAGAAAAGAAAAGACACTCAACAACAACAACCCATAATATAATCTGGGTTAGGGAGAAAATGACTTCCATGTAGTGTAAATGTGGTCCAGCTTATATAGAGCAGTCATTAAGGGCAGGGAAAGGAACCAATGGTCATGGCAAAATAGTCTGTGGCCCTCTGCCAGTGCTCCACAGTAGGAACTGTGTGCGTGTGTGTGTGCATACCAAGTGGAACAGAGACTGTAACTGTGTGCATGTGTTATTCAATAAGCAAGTGTGTGTTTTGGACTGGGAAGTCATGTGGCTGTGTGCATGCAGCATCTCCCTTAACTTCCTCTGAGCAAACTGGGGAAAAACAGAGAGGGTCTTTCTTTGGTTTGACTGTACAGTGACCAGGCATGTACACAGGCAACATGGTGTAGTGGTGCTGAGGGCTGGAATCACCTGTGAAGTTCTAATATAATTAAAGCATTGCTTCATTGTACTTACAAGCACCAAAGCTTGATAACGAATAAATAAAAAACAAAAAAAACTTTTGTTAGCCCTTCCAGTCATCTGATCGTTTTAGGGATAAAACAGGTGCACATATTTCATGTGCCAAAGCCAATTAGGGTCTGAAATAAATATCTTAAAGCCTGCCGTCTGAAAACCCTAGTACAAACCAGTTTATTATAAACATGATATCCATCTAAAACATTCAACTTTCTTTAAGTTGAATAACAGCAAAAGGGTTCTTCTATGGATCACTGGGGTTATGGGTACAAACAAACCAGCAAAAATTACAATTAATTACCAAACAAACCTATAAATTTAGTATTCTTGGGGAAATTTCAATAAAACTCACCAAAAGCAGCAATTTTTCAAATAAATCATATTGAGTCATTCAGATACATTTCTCTATATACATATATTCATACATATCTAGTAAAAAGTAAGTAACTGAAGAAATGTGAATGGCACATTTTTATAACTGCAGACATCAAGCAGTGATCTAAAGTAGATTTAGGTTAACTTCATATTTGTCCTTTATTAAGTCAGAAACGTCACACTGCAATACCAGGTGTTCTCTTCCAGGGATTCACGGTTAAGATACTTCAGCCACCAAAGAGGAGCTAACATTGACCTGATTGCCAAGGCAGTGCTGTCCATGCCAAAGCACCAAGTACATCTTGAAATCAGCATGTCATTAAGAGTAAGTGATCAGTCCAGTCTTATGAGCAGAGGCATTGGCTCAAAATAAAAGGGCAAAATTTTGCAGCTGTGCAAATAAATCACGTTTTGTCCGCATCTGGAACTTCAAACTGACTTCTATTTTTCTTTACGAATATAAATCTCTTTAACAACCATGCAAACAATTTTCAACACATTCACAAACTTAAATTTCTCATGCAGATTTTTTTTTTTTTTTTTTTTTTTAAAATAGGGTGACAAAACTCACCTTACAAATGCAAACTCAACAATTATTTGCAAACATTCATTTACAGCTGCAAAATCTTTATGGCTTTAAATTGAGCCAATAGAGAGGAAGTCATTTCTCATTTCTGAAAGGCACAAATACACTATTGTTCTATACTTAAAATTCTATAAGAAACAAATAAGCTTTGTGACACTTTTAGATTGCCAAATAAAGCTTTGCGTGTCTGAAATAAGACTGACCTATGTCAACCATTTAAAAGTAGAACTCAGCCGCAGATGTGAGCACTAGGAGGAAAAGAGGAATATAACTTTTTCCCTTGGCTTTAGTCTTTAGCAGCACTAGCCTGAGAGACGCAACACATAACTCTGGCTATGACCAACTGGTTAGCTTGCAACCCTTCATTAAGCGATAAACAAGCGGCAGATGTGGTTTTCATCCACTAACTTGCGGTTTCTCTTGATGCCTGGACACACATCATAATTTAGACCCACACAGTTTTCACAGCCCAAAACAGCAATGCAGCTCTGTCCTGGGAGCATCTTCCTGGAGCCAAAAGGACGCCTGTAAAGCTGCCCCACCCAATCTATTCCAGGATCTTTCAATTCGAGAAGACTTGCAGCTCCACCAGGTTCTTCCCTGTGACCATGCAATTTATAATTCATGCGGCTGTAGCTAAGGTGGAAGAGCGGTCGTCTATCAACTGGAAGCTCGGTGGATCAATTCAAGGCTTCCCCATGCTACATCTTTAAGTGTCCTTGGGCATGACACTGAGCCCCTAGTTGCCTCCCAATGTGCCCATCAAAGGATGAATGTGTGTGTGTGTGACTGGATGAATCTGACGTGTAGTGTAGAATGCCGTGAGTGGTCCGCACATGACTAGAAAAGCATTATTTGTTCCTGACAGTGTGCTGTGCAAACCTGAATGCAAAGCAGTTTTTCAAATAGCTTGCTAGCAGATGTTAAGTTAAGGCCTGCAGTTCATTCGGCATCCATAACTGTGTTTCTGAATGCACCTTTTATTAAACTTTAGCATTAATTCTAAAGATATAAAAAGGTATAGTAAACAGATTAGATGACAGAGGGGATTAGGTGACTCTACATTTATTAGTAAGAGCGTTAGCTCACTAAAGCTACTGCCACATGTCTGTGTGTGTGTTGTGGAAACTGATAATCACCCTCCATACCATACTGCAGACACACCATAACTGTACTGATAACCAGTGGGTCTCTTCTGATTGGCAGGGCTCTTATACTCCAGCAAATTGCTATCTATGGGGAGGAACGTTGAAGGCATAGCTCAGAGGACGAAGAGTCCTAACAGAGAGGTTCCGGAAGCATTTATATAACACCATGTACCACCTGTGGTCAAGTCATGGGGCCTAAAAATAGACTCTTGAGAAAACATAAACTTGCTAGTTCAAAGTTTGACAAGTGACTGTGTGGTTCCCTGGGGGGAGAGGGGAACAATAATACACTATGTGTGAATTGAAATCTTAGAAAGAGGTGTGTGAATGTGGTGGTGTTTACGTGAGCTTGAGCAAGGCTGAACTGTGGAAACTGGCAGGCCGGAAATAGCCTTTATGGAACAACAAAATGTTGATGCTAATCCGACCCACTTGTACAAGGTGGATGAAGTCATGATTTGTGAGCAGCAGGCAAAGGCAAGATTAACCAATCAAATCTGGACAAGCTTTTCTATCCGCCAATTTTTCCACTTGTCGTGCTGTAGGGTTATTGGATTATCCAGACATTGGATTACCCAGAAACTACTTCAAGACAATAAGACAGATCACACAAGAAAAGCTAATGTGGGTTTGTCAGTTGTTGTGTTACTGGAAATGACTAATTGAGAATATAAACAAACAAACAAGCAAACTACCTATGCCAAATAGCTTTTCAAGAATGATATTGAACCTGAAAGAAAAACATAATTTAATACACCCTTTTGATAACATGTAATTGCATTGCACTACTGGAACTCGGGATTCTTGAGATGTCCGTGTAGGTCTTTATTCTAACTCTATTCACACATCATCGGGGTCAGGTGGTTGGGTCACAAGCTCGGTCACTGGTTATCACCACACATGAGTCATGCTAAGGGACAGTATAATTTCCCAGTGTTACTTGCGCTAATACACACTAAATACAGAGATGCTGCTCTACAAACATCCACTGACATGTGCAACCAAGATATAAGCTCTAAACTTGCTGCAGTTACGTGATGACATTTAAATTAAACCCACAAGTCTGTGACTTTATCTGACTGTGACTGAAAAATTACTGCAGGTTATTATAAACACATCTCTGCTGGACGGGGCTAGCATGCTAGCAGTTTGTACCACCAAAGAACAACTTAATTTGAGACGTTACAGTTACTGTAATTTTACCAAATATATTTCGTAGTACTGTCTTTAAAAACATTCAATCCGTCGCCTAAGCGATCTAATCTTGTCAAATAGATTATTGTCCGGTCAGAAACGCTACGTAGGATGTTAGCATCTATCCCTCTGATGATGTTCACCGGTAGATAGCGGTTCAGCTAGCCACTTACCTCTCCTTCATGAAGTGCTTTATTCTGACGATTGCTTTCTCGTCGATCTTTCTGAGAAAGGTTTTTAACCTCTCTCTTTTATTTTCAAGCATTCTTCCCTCAGCAAGTGGCGGTCGATTCTTGTAGAAACGACTCTCCACGCCAAACTCCACCACTCTTGTTTAGCTTCTGCTTTTTTTTCCTCTCACTTCATCCACGGCTGATTAGGATAATGAGCCCAAATCGGACCAAGTACACTGACCAATCAGAATCAACAACAATCTGAGAAAAAACGGTCATGTCAGGCAGATCATCCAATCATATTGGAGAAGCTGGCCTCCATTGTCCGCCCATTTACCTTATATGGTATTTGGGCTGTACTTTTCTAAACCCATATAAAGCAGGGCCTGTTATTAAATTGCCAGTGTGGGCCATTTTTTAAATCAGGTTTTTAGGGGGGGGTTGTAACAAAGCACGTGTTAAAGGGCAAAGGCGTAGTTCTTTACCAACACTATCCCATGACACTTCTGATAAAGACAAACACGATATACTGTCAGTTACACCTGGGTGGGGCAGTACACATATACATGTGTATACAGTCGTCCTCATAATTAGGCTATTCTTACCCTCCTATTAAAGAAAGGGCAAAATTCATAATAGTTATTCAAATAACAAGAAAAAAGTTATAAGTAAAATTTGACTAAATTGTATTCAGTAAAAAAAATTATTGCTTTTGAATTGTGGTTGAAAAAGCAGTTTTGTTCAAAACAAACAAAACTGTTTTAGACGTGTCAGAGCAAATTGCTCATAAACAGTGGTCCAAATTTTGTGAATTCTCATTGACTACAGAAAACACAGTGATTGCCTCAAAGTATTGTTCAAAATATATATATATATATATGTATATGTATATGTATATATATATATATATATATATATATATATATATATAGAGAGAGAGAGAGAGAGAGAGAGAGAGAGAATATATTGTGCATTTTGTGTGCGTGTGTGTGTGTGTGTCTGCTTGTTCACATTGCAATCACAAGAGATGCAAGACTTGCGTCTATTAGTTGACAAAAAATGGAATAAATTGCGGGGGATATTGTACTGTATATAATATACTTAAATGTATGTAAGGTAAGCATGGGTTTAAGCTACCTGATACAGAACTAATTGAAAGTGACCTTGAGGAATTTGTGTGCTTTCTGTAGTTGACCCTGAACTTTGGCTTTTCCACTGAAATTGTGAAGAGAATGTTTCACTCCATTAAGACAGAAAATAGATCACATGAAAAAGATTTCATTTTTAAGAATTTCTCTCACTAAGCTATGTTAAGCCAATACAAAAAAGATCCCACCCCTTTTTTTCCTTCAAAGTTTAACGTCAAATTCCTCCTATCAAAACAAAGTAAATTCCAACACATTTTGACATTTTCAGATGTATTTCAAGCCAGAGAGAAAGACCTGAAATAAATAAAGATCATCAGGCAGCAGTTTAGAGAAAAGCACACAAATATTTGCCATGAAAGTCTTATTTTACCTCACCAGGCAGCTCAGCACTGCCACACCACCAAGAACAGAAGAAGCAGTGTTTGCCACATGACACAGCAAACACACCACCCTCACACAATCTGGCCTACACCAACCACTCTCCAGTCTATCCTCACGCAGGAAACAAAGCAGATACAGAGGAGGAAATCACGCTTCATGAGGAAGTGTGTGGCGTAGATGCAGCGTGGGTAGTAGCAGGCTTTTCTGACAGAAATCATCATCGTGAGTGATGAGTTATCAATTGGGTAAAAATGGTAACCGCCCAAATCTTACAAAAGCCCACCTTCCAGTGTGTAGGCTTATTAAATTTGATTCATCATGAGTGTTTTTGGTCATATGAACCATAAATCTATCTGATTACAAGGGCTAAAGAGACAGTGTGAACAGTATTTTTGTTGAAGAAGCTGTAAAGACATTTATTTTTTGCCATTATGTTACAATCGAGTATTTCAGTGTATTTCTGGATTCCACTGGAATAGGGCAGGAAATCATCGCCTTTCTCCAGTTTTAAGTGAATGTTTTACAAAAGTGGTCAAAATAAAAATGACAGTTTAACTTTTCCTAATCGACACTTAATGAGTCAAATATGACACCAATAATATATATTTTATTGCTTCATGTACACACAAGTAAGTATATCATATAAACTACAAAATCACTACAGACAGAATCACTACATTTATGGAGTAATAATTTACATATCAGCACCACAATCTTCAAAGAGTTACCTGCAACTCAAGATAATGAAATTCACACCCAACGCTGATTATTGCTGTTACACAACAGTAACATCCTGGAGGACCACACATTTAGCTAATATTTACAGACTGAGAAATTATATTGTTTGATGTATGCATATAGATGATATTTGAAAATGGCTTTAACAGTATGAAAAGAAACAACATCATTTGTCAGGACCCAGTGAAATGTGCACGTCCGAAAATAAATATATGCTTTTGTAAACACTTGAAATACATTGACTTACTTTCATTTACTGGTTATTGCCAAGTGCCGCAGTACTCTTATAATTTTATTCAATACTAGAGTACTACCTGGCTTTTATAGTTGGGAGCCTTTAATGCCTCATCATTGCCTTTTTGCAGAGGTGCAAACCAAGGCAAACACTAAAACTGAAATATAGTTTCACTTTTAAGTGAAATAATGCCTATAAATCAAACTTATTATAAAACAGTAAATATAATAGACTAAAGAAACAAAAAGAAAGAAAAAAACCATGAAATAGTACATATTAGTTTTCTAATAACAGAAAAAAACATATGTGAAATAAACCCACATTAGTTTTTTTCTGAGCTAGTGATAAAATAAAATAAAATAAAATAAAATAGAATAAAATAGAAAATACATAGAATAATAAATAATAAATAAAAGAAATAAAATAATAAATAAACAATAAAATAAAAAGCTGATTTGTTTGTTTGGACTTCCACTCGCTGGATTGTTTTGCTAAACAGATTCTCATTATCAGCTGCTGGAGGAAAGACTCTAACCTTGGAAGGCTAGCAACACCTTGGCCTGGAAAATCAGTGCTATGACGCACACACAGCTGCAGTCACGCACATTATATCACAGGTGCAGAGAAATGCTTATGAAGCAGAATAAAAAAGGGTATTAGAGGCTGTGCACCTACTGGATCTTACAGTAAGTGAATGCATCTGCTGACAAATATACACAATAATAATGTACTGTAAACAATGCAGCATATGTTCAATACAAGTCATTTTTTGCGAGAGCTAAAAGATTTTAAATGCCAGACCAGTTCAATAGGAATGAAAAACAAAAACAGAAAGGCTATGTAAAAGCTTATTTATCACATAGAATGTGCCATTCAGTTTAAAAATGAGTTTATCATCAGGAATTCAAGTTAGTCAGCTTTGTGAGCATCACATCACAAAGTAGCCAATGGACATTATCTGATGCTGGTGACACACTGGCATGTTTAAAATAACATTAAACTCTGTCAATTTGTTGTATCTTGAATGCAAAAAGCTGCATTTACTGCATTTTTTAAAATTGTGAAATGAAAAAATTCCCTCCATTTTTGTGGGTTACACATCACATGGGAATAATGTAAGACAAATGTAGCATCATGGGCAAATGCTCACCATGGCAGAGTTAATTGGAAATGCTAAGCATGACTGTCACGGCTGTTTATGACAGCATTAGTGTTTGTGTTTAGGCAAACATCCATCACTTGTTTTCCTGTGTGCTGATGTGTTAGCTCCAGGTCAGGTGATGAGTGGAAATCCCCACACCCAGTTTCCTCTGTGTTTCATCTCTTTCAGTTCTTTAGAAATGAAATGAAATGAAAAATACTTTATTCATCCCAGAAGGGAAATTCAGAATTGTAAAAGCTCACTTTTTTTTTTTTTGTTAAACAATACAACATTAAACATTATATGAAATTATAATATAACAAAAATCAGTCAGTCAGTCTTGTTCTTTAGGGTGATGGCTGCTGGCAGGAATGAATTTCTGTATCTCTCCGTCCTACATTGAACCTGACGCAGCCTCCCACTGTGCACACTCTGTTGATTCTTCACCGTGTTGTGGAGAGGATGGGAAAAGTCCTCCATCATCTTCATCAGCTTGTGCAGCATTCTTTTTTGAACGATCAGCTCCAGCGGCTCCAGAGTTATCCCCAGCTCAGAACCAGCTTTCTTTCTTATAGCTCATCTATTCTACAGTTGCCAACATGTTATTGTTTTCTGGTCTGATATTCATAGTTGGATCTTACTTAAAATTTCTAATATAACTTTCTTCACATCTAAAGATGTTCTCTACTTCATGGACAATCTGGACTCTGATGTTTCTGATGTTATTAACCTTGTGATTATTTTGTGTAAATACTTTATTCATACTGTATATGTAAATGGAAAAATGCCATCCTGTTATTCATTGTCTTTATGAACTACTTTGTTGAATATTTCAAATCACTGAAATATGTCTCTAATATAAATAAGAAAACTGCCATAATTTACCAAAACATTACCCAGCCTATGCCATTATCTGCTATTTTATTTTTTGTTTTCTTCTGTTTACAAAAAAACTACTCACTTCACAGTCTGTTCAGAAAAATGAAATATTATCATTTTACTTTCCTGACTTGTCTTGTACACTAAGACTTTGTTAATAAAGAAATTATATATATAAAAAAAATCTCTTTCAGTTCTTCCCATTATTTCAACTGACTGGACCTGTAGATCTACTTTTACCAAGGAAAGTGAGAAAACCAGTTATTTAAGTCTCTACCAGTAAAAAGTGCATCAACTACCTATGAAAATGAAGCATTTCTTTACTGGCTTATCTCACGCAATTGTTGGTTGGGTCAAAAAGGTCAATGCATCACCAAGGGTTCACCCCAGCAGCAACCTCTTTCATTCAATGAGGCCTGTGGGCAGGGGGATCTTACTGCCTATCCAAAGATATCATCTTCCCACTAACACTGGGACATTGTCTGTGACTGCCCAGGAGCAGTTGTTTTGCAGACATTTCCATACTTTAGTGGGATGTTCACACATTTAAGGTCATGTGTGCTGTGTCATGCAGTTTGACTGATATGGGGATTAGAGTCTCCACTGTGTCATGTATGAAGAAACCTTTACCTGGTATGTTTTGTTTGTGTTCTCTGTGCGTGAGCTGCAAAAGGCTCAGGTGTAACACATACAATCCTCAACTCAAAGGGTGTTGGGTTTCTACCCAGCAGGGCCTGGCTGGCCTCTTTCAGCTAATGTTACTAGGCTACACTCATCACTAATTTATCTGTGATCCTCACCCCAAAGCTCTGGGTGGTTGGCCGCTTTGGTGTTTGGTGAGCCAAGTGTGGGGAGAGACAGGGTTTTTCTTCTAGCCAGAACAGCGCACCAGCAGGGCTCCCAAAGAAGGACCAAACCTGAGCTGGTGCCGATGCAGAACGGGGAGGCTATGAGCCCGCAGGACTCCAAGGCAGCAGGGGCCGAGGCCATGGAGGAGCAGAAGGCCCAGACTCAGGACCCAAAACAGGGTTGCGTGGAGCCCACAGCGCCTCCGCTACCCCCTCCTTCACCACCACCTCCAGGCCCACCAGAATACCCAAGACCTAGGCTCATCTTCCACACCCAGCTGGCTCACGGGAGCCCAACAGGCCGCATCCATGGATTTACGAATGTCAAGGAATTGTATGCCAAGATCGCAGAGGTGTTCAACATCTCTCCCTCAGAGGTATGAATGTAACAAAATTATGATGCAACTTTTCCAATTCATCTCAAAATAATGAAGACACATTTGCATTTCTGGTCCATTTTACCAGCAATTAAAAGGTGTAAGGTTTCAACTCCTTTCCCCCCATTATAATGGATATCATTTGCTTTTACGAGTGTGTGCTAGACTTTGTCCTCTTCTGCGACTTGACCAAGATCTATAGCAGAAACAATATAGTAGATGATGTTTCATAATCAGTAAACATAGCTACACATCTTATTCAGTAAGGTATGGTTGTGACTTTAGGGCACAACAAAACCAGCTGATAATTATTTTCACTCAAAAGCTCTTCAAATAACCTGTTATGTTGGAGGGCTATCATGTTAAAATAAGATATTGATGATTTTTTAAAATCTGTTTCTATCAATAAGCTTACAAACAACTTCTGAACCAGCAGAAAAATAAATAATGCATTTTAGGTGTTTTTTTTTTTTTTACTTTTTTACTCACCGAAGACCTGCTGAGGGCCCAAACTGTTGTGTGCAGTCAGGTTACAGCAGGCAGTTGCTTACAAAGCCAAAACCTGAGAGATCTCCGTACTGAGCCTTGAATTAGGGGTGGTCAGACTGCACACTGCAATCTGATTCTGCTCTTAGTGCAAAACATAGTCAGAAATGTCCAGATATCACAACTTGTACAATGTTTTAGACAAGAATTTGTAGATCACTATAAATCCAGAGTAGCTGCTGGTAGGTGCAACAAACCATAAGATAAAAACTATAGTGCAATGTAAATTGGTTCTATGGGCACTGCAAGTAATGTCATGCAATCTAAACTGAAAATAGCAGCTTTGAGAAAATTCAGATCCCATTGGCTGCTGACCTTTTACAGCAGCTACTCTTCCTGGGGTCTCAGGTGATTGCTACTACTCTGCGGTGTTTCTAGCTGAATCATATTAGCACACTTCGTAACAGAACAATGACCATTCAACACTGGCTTATCAAACACTTATCAGGATTGAAGGCCAACATGAAGGCTTTTCCTATCTTTCTCTATCTGCTTTTCCTATCACAGGTACAAACAATTATAGATGAAATGATATGGACCATTGTACATTCCATAACAACCAGGGTTGTTGATCTTCTCAGGCAACAATCAACTATAATTGTGTCTGCTGCACTGCTGCTTCCTTATGTTATACAACCTGCAATCATTAAAAAATAAAATGCACACTGATAAATGATGATAATAATAACTATAACGAATAACTTCTGCCATGGTTGTGATTCTGCTTTTGGTTTGACCCACAGAGGCTGTTATTCAGCTCAAATACAAACTTTGATGAATTTTAGTGAATATGTATTTTTCTCTCTGGACACCAGTCCAGGATATGTGCTCATTAGTCTGAACAAGAATACAGGCCACCATGGGGGAAAAAAAAAGAATGAATAGATTTATAAACAGCTAAAAGCAATGGAAAGATAAATAGTTTAATGATAAATAAATTTCATGGGTTGAATTGGTTTCAGATACAAACATGCAACAAACTGATGGTGGGTTTCAACCAAAATATTCTTAAAATTTTGGTCTCTTTACTTTAGAAATCACTCTATCTACAAAGCCTTGAACTACACACAGACTTCTTTATATAGCACATTTTATTGAAGAGAAATCAGATAATTAAGTGGTGATAATGAAAATGCATCAGTTTCCTTGACCTGCTGTGGACTGAGCTGCAGCAGCAGTAGTTTACAGTTACTCTGCAGTCAGATGCAGAACAAAACCTTGAACTCTGGTCCGGCTGATGGGCTTGAAATGACTTATCAGGAACCGCTCCAAGATAACAACGCACTCATTTGATCTTGGATTTTATTCAATAATGTCAAGCAAAACTTCTACTTTGACTGTTCTTGAGCTGTAATTTTACAAACAATGGCTTAGAAATGAACGGAGATCAGGTGAAATAAGATGAGTTAGGTTTGAGAACTTCAAGCTTATTTTGATTTGAAGTTTCACTCTGATTACGTGACAAAAACAGCTTTTTATGCTGTTTTTGATTTTCAGTTGAGTTTTGAGTTATAAAACATGTTCTAAAATATACAAATGCTCTCTGTGGCATCATCACTGCACTATGCATATGACTAAAATGCAAAGCTACTTTGATTGTGAATAATTTGGCTCTGCTACCCTCTGCTGGATAATGATTATACTGCACAGCTAAAACAGTTCTGATAGTGATGTATTTCTGTTCTGAATAGAAGTCTTTGCTCTGTAGTCATCCTGCTTTTAAAAGAATAAAGTGCTATGTTGCTTAGTGATTTGTAATTATTATGTAATAAACAGCTTTCTGGGTCTTTATTCTACAAAGTGGTTTAAAATGTCTTCTACAGTAAGTGATTTGGCCTCGTGGCACCTACTGCATAGATATTTGTGATAGTGCTGCCACTTTTTTGTCCATGTTTTCCTCCCAGATTCTTTTCTGTACCCTAAACTCTCATAAAGTGGACATGCAGAAGCTGCTGGGGGGACAGATTGGACTGGAAGATTTCATCTTTGCCCATGTCAGAGGGGAGACAAAAGAAGTGGAGGTGACAAAGACAGAAGATGCATTGGGTCTCACCATCACAGACAATGGAGCGGGCTACGCTTTCATTAAGGTAAATAAAAGCAGAGCAAAACAAAAACTCATGCTTCTCATTGGCTATTTGCAAAAGTCTGCAGTGAAAGCTGCAGTCTTCTTTTGTTCGACTAATCTTTTAGTCCATGGTACGGTATTTAAAAGAATGTAAACATCTTTACAGAGAGGCTAACTTATCATTCACTGTTTAGGTTTCCACACTATTGCTAGAAATTGCCACAGTCATATCCACAAATGTAACCTTCAGAACACACATTGGTAGCCTACTAACGATAACAGAGGCACAGAAATCAGTCCTTCAAGTCAGTAACATTTCATTTTTCCAGTGTGGCTTGATATATTTCTATTTGGAGATATCTGGTTAATTTTCCCATCTATCTTTCAGAGGATAAAAGAAGGCAGCACCATTGACCGCCTGAAGACAGTATGTGTTGGTGACCACATTGAGGCTATCAACGACCAGAGCATTGTAGGATGTCGACACTATGAGGTGGCTAAAATGCTAAAAGAGCAACCAAGAGGCATACCCTTCACTCTTCGACTTGTGGGGCCCAAGAAGGCCTTCGGTGAGTAAAACATGCAAAACACTTTGTGGGATTTACGATCATGTGCATCTAAGACTAGATTTTGATGTAAAAAATGCTGATTGAGAAGACACTAACTGATCAGTGACACTTATAAAACAGGCACAATTAAACTCGACAGTTGATTTTACGGTGTTACTGATGGAAACAGAGGCCCATTGGAAGGAGAATATTGCATGTCAACTCTGTTAAAGTTTTTACACCAAAAAATGATAAAAGTACAAGGACTTGGAATCAAATTTCAGACCAGGAGACTTTTCATCAAGACCCTCTCTAGCAGATTACATTACTCACCCCCTTTACTTTAATGCCTAACTTATAAAAGGGGAACCCAGCTCAAAATTCTACATTAAAGATGTGTCATCCTTTCAAAAAGGTGGCCAAAAAAGTCCTTACACTCATTTGTGAGAACGATTTCTTTTTATCATTTATCTTTGTCGCTGAAAGTTGAGGGT
Source organism: Atherinomorus stipes (assembly GCA_023101725.1). NCBI lineage: Eukaryota > Metazoa > Chordata > Actinopteri > Atheriniformes > Atherinidae > Atherinomorus > Atherinomorus stipes. Next base: position 1,461,821 of record JALJCO010014596.1, on the reverse strand, counting down.
CCTGTCACTATAGATCCAACTGATCATACACCCTGGCTACTTGGCCACATGGATGGCTTTGGCTGAATGGTCAGCATGCATGGCTCTTACCTTAGAGACTGGGGTTCAAACTCTGCCCAGGCCCTCCTTCATTCTGCCACAATTACGTAACTAAAGTAAACCCAGATAGTAAGCATGTTTGGACTGAATCCATTCCACTAAAATGGCATGGGAGGGTAAATTATAAAAGAAATATTTATTTAGCCTTTTTTAATTCATTTATTTATATTCTTCTCCTTTCCTTATTGTGCCCTTATTGTGCCCTGGGCATTTGGCCACTTTGCCCATAACCAAAACCACCTCTGCCTAAAAGTAAATGATTAAGCGGACTGACTCCCCATACAATAGGAGTTCTCACAATGTAACACTATAAGCATGTGTTTAGTTCAGTGTGAGAACACTAAGGCAATCTTACATGACCATACAAGGAAGAGGAAGAAATGGAAAGGTAATTTTTTTCATGTTGGTTGCAGATCTAAAACAGTCAGTGTCAAAGCAAGAAAGTTGTGAACAAATGCTCTTTTGCTTTCAGGGATGACCTGATTAGATTTTGAAGGTCAAAGACTGAGCCCCAAGGTAACTTTATTAAACAAATTTGGCCATAATTCAAGAGCTGATTAACAACTTATGGTAAAATTTCATATGCATATAGGTTAACATGTGATCACTACTCAGACACTGCAGCAGGGACAGCTTTAAATGTAAACTGCAGCTTGAGCACATCTGGCTGAATTTATTCTGACCACCTCCCAGGAGAGGTGTTTTGGACATGTCCCACATGGAAAGACCCCAGGAGTCACTGCAGGATTTACATCTCTTGGTTGGGAAAGCTTTGAATGTCCCCCTGCGGAGCTGCATATGAGACCTGAGGAGAGGGAAATCATCTTGCCAGATTTGAGATATTGTATTTTGTCTTCTATAAATGTGAGAAATAGATATGCAATTCATAAATATTCCCAAAATATTTTTAGATTTTGATGTGTCTGATATATTACATGATATGAGCTACACTGCTACATCTGAACACAACTCTTTACAGACCCACTCTTTGTACCTGTCACAGTTCATCTCAGGATTCATTTTCTATTTCTTTTCTAAGAACCTGTTTACCTTTCAGAATTTCTACAGGAACTGTATGTGAAGACAAAGCACAGAAGGAAGGCCTACTTTCTATGTGGAAATGTTTGCTTATCAGACAGGAAGCCAAATCCATGGTCAAGTGTCTGACTTCCTGTTACTGATGAGTGTGTGTTGCACTGAAGTGTTACTGTAGGAGAGACAAACTCCAGTTTGCAGTAGTAATGGCCCACCATCTTATTTTTTTTTGTTTTCCTGAAGAAACTGTGCTCAATAGGAATCTGCTTTTTGGGCAACTGGGGTCTCTGACTCACCACAAATAAGACAACTTAGTATCAATACTTCATCCAGCTCCTTTTATACATTCACTAGTCCTGCTCTAGCCATTTCACATGAAGTTTACAGCCTCCAGCTCTGTATGGACAAACTGTCACTTTGCGGTGTGATCATTGATCTATTCTCTACCACAGGGGAAGAGTAGTGCACAACCTCCCTCACTTTCCCATATAAATGTGCCAATCAGAACTTCAGTTTCAGTTCAGAAAGAACAAAATTGAACATAACACCAGAGACACTTGTCAACACATGAACTGGGTGCCAAATCTTATGGATTAGCTTTAATACAAGAATATTTAGGTTATTATCATTTTTTTCTGTTCACACCTGAAAAGGATCTCAGGAAAATGTTGAATGAAACAAACTCCCATATATAGATATGAAAATACAAACGTATTATTAGAGTAGGGAGATTTACATATGATTTTATTTTATTTTTTTATTTTTTTTACTGTTTATACTGTAGCAGGATCCCTGTATGTTACAGGATCAAAAATAAATTGATAATGTGATTTTCAGCATATGACTATTCATAAAAGTTTGCACATGTAATTTCAGGTTTGAAGGAAAGACAAGATTGTTACTTACTAAACCATAAACCCTCTGGGACAGAGCTGATGCTGACATCTAACCAGCTTCTTTTCCCCTTGGAGTCATTGACCTGTCATGCAAAAACAGATATCCACATCCACACAAACCCCAGCGTGTGAACTTGTTAAAAATATCCCTCTGAGAAACAGTTGAGGATGTAGCATGCCATTAAAAGAGGTTTAAAAGTGTTTAAAGTGTTTTTTATTTTTGCTTTCTGTTTCTTTTCCAAAGAAGTTAGAGATGTGCTGTAGAAAGTGATGCACAGATAGAAGAACTTGGAAATGTTTCAATTTCTTGGTAGATGATAGAGAAATGTTTCCCTTGTTCTCTGTGAAAATGTTTCTGGTTTGAAAGGAACAGGGAGATTAATCAATAAAAAGGAATCAAATCTGGAATGAAGGCTGTACTGAAAAAATGTCACCACTAAATAAACTAATGATTAAGTTTTTTAATGGCTGTCACCTGTGTGTGTGTGTGTGTGGATCAGACATGATTGGAATGAGAACTAGAGCGCCAAAATCAAATGAGGGCAAGATGGTAAACGGGAGGGAGACGCTACGACTTCGCTCCAAAGGTGCTGCTACAGTTCAGGAGGTGGTAAGTTTCCCATGCACTGCTGGACAATGACTACCTTAACTTCCTGACATACTCATCAAATGCCCAAACACACATAAAACTTGTGATGGACAATTCAAATTAATTATTAAGATTCATTCATTTAACATTTTCAGCCTAGTATTACCCATCTTTTGACTTGGGGTTTTTGTGTGTGTGCTATAAAACTCACATAGTACACTAAAGAGTGGACTGACCTGACATGAACCAAATAACCTTAACTGATCCCACCCATACACAAACAAACAAACTGAACTTGTTTAGAGGAAGTCGTTCCTTTTCCCTGAACTTCAGTGCACAATATTCCATATTAATCTGACCTGTAAAGTGAACTCATGGACAATATTGTTTTCATGAACTTTGGAAGCTGAAAAGGAAAATTAGTTTTCAATATGGGTGTTTGACAAATTAATGTGAAAAAGCACATCCTTCCTCATTAATGTGATGAAAATCTGACATGTAGATCTTGTTTGGTCTTTATATGATCACTATGACAGTACAGGTACAGTTAGACTTTGAGGTAAACTAACTGAGACTTTTAATCCTGGAAAGATTGGCAACTTGTGAATGTTTTCCACTTGTAAATAATCTTTTTTTTTTTTTTAAACTATAAATAGATGGAAAATGGGCTTTTAACCTTTATCAGATAAGAAGTACCAGATACTTTGTTCTATGTCCTGAAAAATAAAAACGTTTTCACTTTCACACTTTCTTTTTCATGTAACTGCATCTTGTATACACTATTTCTAGTCTTAGCCTCTAGCCATCTATAAACTTAGACATATTAATATTTTATGACATCAAACACAACTGAAGGTATTCCAGGCCCTCACATGTTTTCATAGAAGAAAATCTCTCTGACTTTATGCCACCATATCTCCCCAAATGCCTCTGTGATTATCTGTTTGCTCTGCTAGCAGAATGAGTTTGAAGAGCGGGCCACCCGGAAAGTGGATGATCTGTTGGAGAGCTACATGGGCATAAGAGACCTGGAGCTGGGTAAGATGATGACTGATTAGGATGAAGACCAATTTCCCCTTCAAAACATGACCACACGTCATTGCTGACCATAAAGTGTCCCCCTTGGGAGCAGCATTTAATTCTTTAAGACATGGCTTCTGATTTATGATAAGAGTGAGATTGGTGTTTTTCAATTGGAGCTTGAATTGATTTTATACTCTTTAGCAACTGGAGCCTTAAATAGACCTTGCTTCAGTTAGGGTATGTTAGTAACACTAATCTGGAATGGCTTAATTCTGTTGGCACACTGGAGACTTGAACCAGACCTAAGCCCACTGCAACCACTATATTGATAGTTTGCCTCTCACTAAACATCTTAGTGAGATGCATAACGACAATAAGTGGGGATTTTCTGTGCCAATAATTTGAGCATAATATGTATAATCTTTCCCAGAGTTCTGAGCCTCATTTTCTAAAATTACTTTTGGCCTTTTGACTTTAAAGAAAATGATTTATAGATCCGTTCTCTTATTTTTTGTTTTGTTTGGATTAATTTCTAAGCAAATACTGTATTTCTGTTTGATCTAAATATTTTGGTGGGAAGATGGGATATTTGGGAATAAAAGTATCTGTAAAATGCACTTTTTCATTTTACAAGTCTGTTTGATGTCACTGGGCAAAAAGGATTTCCTTACATAATACTAAAATTCAAGAATTTTCTCAGTGGAAAATATGTATTTGCACTTCCTCTTGGCTGTTTTTTCATGATGCTTGACCAGTTAATGGTCTTCTCAGGCCAGCTAAGTGAGTCCCTTCATGACGTATGACATGGAAGCTTGATGTGGCTGGCCTTCCACTTAAATTGCTGAGGTCATGTCCACAGTAAATGGCATTTGGCCCTTTAAACTGAACAAAACAAAGCAATCATTATCAGTGCTGCAGTTGGTAACTGATCAAGACAAATACCTATTATGTCATTAATTTAAGTGGAATGGATAAACTCAGAAAATATTGTGAACAATACAACATAGTCCATGACCTTCTGCTCTGACCCCACTAGTTATTTCTTTATATGTATGTCTATTATTCATGATACAATGTATGATCTCAATTAAATCTGGTCCAATTTGGTAATACTATGTTTTGTTGAAAAAGGAAGAAATCTCTTGTAATAAAAATAAAGTTACAACAAAAACCCCCAAATTAAGTGGAATGCCAAAGGCTGTGAACCATCAGTTACTGTCAAACAGGATTTCAGCACTTAAAGACCCACAATGTAACTTTTCAACCTTAAAAATATGCATTTCTGACTCGTTTAGATGGCACAACTGACATTCATTGCACGCATTTGAGCTGTCAATGTCCAGCAGCTTCCCGAGGCTGAGAAACCGCCCTGGGACGTGGCCATGACATTACAGCTGACTACTGGTTGTGCACCGTGTCACATGCTAGCAAACGGATATGAACCAGACATGAACACAGCAAGTGTTTTGAAAGTGCAAGAAAACTTATCTGGAGTAAGAGAGGAAAAGAAAGAGAGGAAGGGACAGAGCAAGAGATAAGACCAGACTGTCTTTTGCTGGCTTTTTAGTGAGCTCACAGTACAGGTACAATGCAAGATGGATGCCAGTTTAGCTGTTGATAGGGGGCGCTTCTCTGAAAAAATTGCTAAAAGTAACATTGTGGGTCTTTAACTTCCATGATTAAAGATGGAAAGATCAGAATGTTTCCTGCGTGGTTTCACCCGTATGGTGTTCATAACTAAAACCAACAAAAGAGTGATCAAAATTTCTATTAACAGATACAAAATAAGTAACTGTGTATAAATAAAAAACTTTTCAGTAGAAACGCATATCAGAGAGCTTTATTGAGGCCATCCTTCCTGCATCATGCTTTCTGATAAATTGGCTTGAATTTCTACATTTTTTAATAATCACGCAAAATCTTTTAAAAAACCTATTTTAAACATGAACTGTTTGAATTTATGCACAAAAACTTAAAGGTTCAATTAATTTAAGTTAGTCTTTTCGAAAATATTACACATAAAGTAAACTAATTGCAAAGTACCACAATGGCTCCTTATTTGACCCATTTGGACCAAGGATAATAAATGTTTCGCCAACATCAAAGCGAACAATTATTTTATCATAAATGAATAGCAGCGCTGATGTGGATGTTTCTTGCAAACTGTATGTGAATAGTTTTATATTCTTTGATCTTTGTTGTATGTGGGAACAACTGATCCATTTTTAATCAGCAATAATGTTAACTATCCAATCCAGGAAGCAAGAAAATAGTTTTTTGCCACAGTTAGGGATTATACTTTAAGTATGTCATCAAGGGTATGAACAATCTACTGATATGACTTTTTTTTTTTTAATTTAGAAGACTTGACAGTTTAAATGGGGGTTGTACATTTAGGTCTAATTTTGAATCAAAGTAACAAAACATTAAGCGAGAAGGTAATGTCTACTTTAATAAACCATGCCCTGTAAAAACAAAAGCTAAGAAAGCCACCTCCCAAAAATGCCCCCTAAAATCTGTTCAACTAGTCAGCATCCTGATCAACAGCACTCAAGCTTAAACCTAAAAAATATATAATTACACGCAATCATAAGAAAATTATAAAGAACAATCATAGAGGTTTGTAAAAATATCTTATATTAGGATATTTCTCAGGTAAAATCCACTTAGTGTGCTGAAAGCCAAATTTGCTCTATCAGAGTGTAAGCATGAAAATATCAAGAAAAATTGCCCTAAAATTAACAGCATGTTTGCACTGTTAATGACATGCAACAAAATACATACCACCCAAAAAACTTTGACCTTAGATTTAACATTAGTATGTTGTGTTTTAAAATAATTGTAACTTAGCTTGCATTTGACTGCTTAGACAGAAAACAGATTTTCCCACAATGACGATTTAACTGTTTGATCCACGATTAACCTAATCAACCCTTATGTTGTCGTTTTTATTTTTGCAGCAACCACAATTGTTGAAGCGGGCAAAGACAAGAAGAATCCCGATGACTTTGCTGAGGCACTGGATTCAGTTTTGGGAGATTTTGCTTTCCCTGATGTGTTTTTGTTTGATGTATGGGGAGCTATCGGAGATGTCAAAAATGGTCGAATTTAGATATAAACACAACAGAGAGAAAAAACTAAATTCTTTGGTACATCCAGTTGTAAAAAGAAGAAATATGTAGTGCTTAAACAGTTTGTGCTTTCATTTCTATCACTTTCGTCATAATCACGATAAAGATTATGTATTTCTTCAACAATATGCTTTTGTACTATCATATTTGTTCTCATCAGACCATCACTCTATATGTAATAAATGGAAAACTGAAAATGGCAGTGTTGTATTGTTGTCTGAGCTGGTCCTCTTTTCAAGAGGTGCAAAATCAAATGACAATTTTGATATTTGCAAATTAAAAAAAAACATTAATATTTCATATTAAAGTTAAAAGTTTACAAATGTCTCCAGGGCCAGCTTCTTAAGCATCCGGTGTATATTTCAAAACAAGTGGAAAACAGCATGTTACAGGAGAAGTGGACATCTGTAAACCATTTAAGAATCTGGGAAGTGAGATAAGCACTAAGATATTCTTCTTTAATGAAAATTGGCACAGAAAAACAGGAAAAAGAAAAAGCAGTAGAAGGAAGGATTTAGTTTAGTTTTTAATTCTGCTATTTTTTTTGTAATATGTGCTCCAAACTTCTACTTTCCCAAACTTATATAGGAATATACAAACTTGATACTTGTGGGCACGAATAAACAAAGTGGCAAAGTGGGCCCAAAATTACAGAAAGAAAAAAAATCCTTACCAGTACTACACTTGGCAACATATTGAAACAAAATAGATATTGATTTAACTTGTCATGAAAAACTGGAATGCAAGCGCTTTTATCTAACTAAATTACCCGTAATTACTGTCCAACAGGAATCCAGTGCTTTGCATGATTAAAGTTAAAGATCAAAACATTTCCTGCGTGATTGCACCCTTAGTTTCTGTGCATGAAAACTGCTCCCTCAGAACTTCAAATCGTTTTTGTCTGAATAACAAAATCTTCATGTTTAGTCCTAATAGAAGAGTAAACAATAACCCATTACACTTATGTCAGGTTTCACAGAAAGCCGAGAGGCAATTTTGTTTCACAGTGAAAGTAAACAAGCAGTTTGTTGCAGCCATTATGTCACTAGTCTAAATTTGCTCATTGCGTCTTTAAATTGGAATGTGCAGGATCCGCTGTAACCAAGAAGGAAGTTCAAGAGTCATGGTTCTTGCTTACAAATAGCAATGTCTCTTTCCTTGCCTACAAACTGTCTCTGAGAACTAACAGGAACCTTTCTGTGAAAGATATACAGCTCCAATCAAATGTTTTAGATGCTGTAAATATGCTTTCTCAGGATGGAAGTATTAGAAAATATGAAATATTTGAGCTGATCATTTATTTGACTGAAAAACAAAATCATCAGCGACCTATATTTTTGATGCATCAATCCAGATTAAAAGGACTACATACATACGTATACTTTCACACTTACTTTTACTTACAAATGAAACTCCAGCCGGTTACTTTAAATTACCACATTTCTGCTAACTTTCAGAGGTCAGTTTTCATGCACGTAAGCAGCACACATGCATTCTGAGAAGAAGTGCAAATAACATGAAAGTGTTTCCACAGTTACACAGCAGCAGTAGGAAGGAAAAATGAAGGTAACGTGGTTATTAAGGAGAGTTTAAAATCACAAGTGAAGAAAAGCAAACCATATCTGCAACACAATGAGTAACTTTAGGTAGTAACACAAAAAATATAATGCAATATGATGTGAAGCCATTCTAGATAATACGGGAGATACATCGTCAGAAAAAAGTTCTTCTTTTTTCAGCTATCTATTATCAAGATCAGGTTGTCACTGGCACCTTTTATACAAGATAATACAAAGAAAAGAAATTTGTTGATTCATTATATATTATACTTAACTCCATATATGTTCATCAAAATCTATCGCTTGAATTATAATAATAATCTGATATCTTTTTCTGTTTTTACAGTATATAAGCAATAATATTTTATAAGTACAACATATTTGCTGAATTAAAAATCCCACATAAACATTGTTAATAAAAAAAAACTAAACTTTTTTTTTTTTTTAACATTCTCAAATAAATCTGTAAAGTTCAGTTCAGTTTAAAGTAAAGTCCTACTGTATTGATATTTCTTTGAGAACTCAGTATATCCACTGCAACATTAATGCCAGCAGACATGAGTACATATAGATTATATCAAATATAGTGAGGGTGTATGATCTTCTCTTGGGGACATAACATTTAATACAAACCCATTTTTGTCATACAAAATGAAATAAGAAGTCAGTGGTCAGACGTTGAGGCTCTTGAGAATCTATTGTCCCAAATATTGAAGGGTTCCTCCAAAATACATTCATGGGCTAAACTGCATATTGTCACAGCAGTTTCAACAACTCATCAAAACAATCTGCTCTTCTAATGCCACATATTTAGCATCCAAATATCATAGAAAAACTCAGAGGCACGGCATATTTGGAAGAAGCAGTGCATTTAGGCAGCTTTAAATATGCTCTGGCTGACATTAGTGCTAGATTTAATTTGGTGACAGGATGTTTTCTATTACAGGTTTGATCCTTGTATCTAAAATAATGACCTATCCGAAATATTAGTGCAGTACACAACAAAAGGAAATCCTCTCACATTGTTGGCAAAACTTACAACTTACTTCACATTTGACATATAAACTCATTAAAGAGTGGAAATTCTGTCATGCTGCTGTCATGGCAACTCAAATCAAACCAATCATGGAGAAGGAGGTGGTGGCTTTAAAGTAGTTGGAGGTGTCACATTTGTTTTGTCCGTCTCTCCCTTGTCATCTGAGCCCAAGTTGCTCCCAAGGGAAGCTTGTGTGAACCTGCGGACGGTCTCCCGAAAAGATGGGTACATGGTCATGATGGAGCTCTCGGACAAGTCGAAGCGAGGGTACACTCTTTTCAGGACGGACCTGCGAAACAGGATGTAAACCCATGGGTCTAGGATCTGGTTGCAGGTGGCAAAGCGTATCCATAGGACAAGGTATTTGACCTGGAGACGACTCCCGGACAGAGCAGTTTGCGTAATGAAGACCTGGTTGTAGGGAGAGAGGAATGGCGAAAAAGGGCAAAAACAGAAGATAAAGAGAGGAAACACAGAAAAGGAGTGGGTGAACAAGGACATCATTAATCACAATTAAGTCAGAGATGAGAAACATTTAAACAGGCTAACAACTGAAACATTTGAGAGAAAGGGGAATAATAAAACCACAGTTAAAAGATGTCTTTGGTTATTGCAAAAGTGCATGAACAATTACTTTAAATCCATTTAGGGAATGATAACTAATTACTAATAACTAATAATTTTGCCATTGCCCTTCTAAGGGGGGCTAAAAAAAATCCAATTATACCCCCTGCCTTAGTAAAGTTGCAGCCTTTTATGCAAGGCACTATATTTTAACATCTCCCAAAACATGCTAACAAGCTTGTAAAAGCAAGCTTAAATCAGTGTTGCTTATTCAACATTCATCTGGTGCTAGAAATCAGCTTTTTTCTTATGTCATTCAAGCAGTGTGAGGAAAACTTTGACGTGATCATTTAGTTAAAAATCATAACATGCAAATCTGGAACTCATACATATCACAATCTTTGTTTGGTACATTTTTCAAAGCAGCAGAGGTGCTCAAAATATTGACAACCCAGAGTCATTAGAAATCCTATAAAGTGTAGATTTATCCACTTTTCCTGGTAACTTGCTCCTAGATTATCTATAGGGCAGTTATCATGTGACATTTATAATGTGTGAACTGTAACCACGTGTATTTTTGTCACTGTCATACCATAAATTTTTAAACACGTAGACCTCATTTATATTTCAACACTAACCATGTCTAAGTCCTAACCAAAGTGTTTTCAACCCCACCAAAACCAAAACAGCTATTTACATTATATTGTTTTTTAAATAACAGTTCACAAGTCTACCAGACTGGCCTGACCCATCACGTTTTTGATAAACTGCTTAATAAATTTTGTTTTGATTGCTTAAATCGACCGATATGTCTTAAATTAAGATAAACAGATATTAATGATCATTTAATAGTTACATTTAGTTTAAGTATCCAATCTGTGAGTTGTTTGAATGTTCCTTACTAGTTATAGAACAAGGCAAACAAACAGGACCTGCTTGGTTTAGATTGGTGGGTGGTCCCAAAAGTAGCATTGTTAATTTCAGACTATTTTTAAAATTTTGTCAGAGACAAAATGCCTAGATCTGAGGAAAACTTGCAGCTTGATTGGCAATTGAGTGTAAGACAGGGACATGACAGAGTGAAACCTGGAAAATTAAAAAATAAACATACAACAGACCTGGCAGAGAGCAAAGAATGAATTATTGAATAAGCTATGGTCTGCTTAGACAACTGAGAAATATTTGGTTAAATGTTGATGAGAACAATTTTAGAGTACAATATTGTGCAAAATATGAGACTGGTATGATGCAAACAGCCACTGCAAATTGTCTTCCATAACCAGGTAGGCAGAAAAGACTTAACCACCATGAACTACATACATTTATTCCAACATGACAAGAGAAAAAGGCTTGTATGACAGCTGAAACTGCTTAATGGAGACCCGCAGACATGTGAGTCAGGGGTTAAGTCTGCAGTGTTTGACTCTGCTTCACAACAACAGTGTAAAATGAAAACTCCACAACTTGAATACTCACAAATACAAACTAAGTTTGTTATGTAGTGTGAGCAATTAAGTGATGGACAACAATGAAAATCTTATTGTGTGAACTTGTCTTTAAAGTTCCAGCAATTATTCGGGAAGGTCTTGGCAGAAATGGAATTTTTAAAACTATGTTCTCATTATCTAGAGTTATTAGTGTTACATCTTTAGTAAAAAGTCATGTTTTTTACCAGCTCAGAATGAATCATTTGTATCCAAAGATGCCTTGGCTTTCATGTTGTACTGATATATTACTCTGCTATAACCCAGAAGAGGCTGAGAACATGCAGGCTTTGGAGCAGGACTTTCTTATTTTTCACAGACAGACAGTTTTAGTACTTCAGACTCAAAAATGAAGAATAACTCATTCACTCTGGAGTGGTTTGTATTTTAAGCTACAAAATTTTTCTGCATTCTAAACACTGGACCTTTAACGGCTTATTGGTATTTCTTTTAGAGTGTAAAAGTAGCTGAAAATGAGGGAATTCAGTAAATACATATGTAACAAATCGTTTTAAAGTCATCATTACTCTATATGGTTTTATATCATAACTAAAAAGGTAACACCTTTAGTTATTTAAAGACCAGAGTTCTCAGACAGGCCTCAGTGTAAACCTTTATTGCAGTTATTTTTTTCTCCAGGGCAGATTTGAAAAACTTGATGTTTACCCTTTGTAGGAAATGACTGCTGAAGCTTTGCTCTAAAGAAATGTTTGAGTAACCTGGTGAAACTTAAAGCCACAAATCAATAACCTTTCTGTTAGTTTAAGGAAATAAAATGTCACACCAGTGTGGAAAAGGACTTAAACTAGTTCAGTGAAATATATCTTTTTAAAAAATGGAATTTGATGAGGTGTAAGCAGCAAGCCAAAATGGGAAAAAAGCACTATCAAGCATGCTCTCAGTAATGCTGGATATTTATGGGATCCATGAAACGGCAATGTGCAAATGAGTCTATCTGCAGGCTTTGTTAGCAGATGTTGATGTAGCCGGCCAACAACAGCCCAAAGCTGACTTACGATGGGGGTGATCGATGACATGGTGAGCTGTGATTTATTAGTGTTTTTTATTTTTTTTTAAGTGTCTTGATATTAGCTCTTGTCTTTACTCGCCTTAGTCGGGACACTTGAAACATGATGTAAATCCAGGGGTCAAATATCTGGTTGAGGGTGGCCATTCGTATGTAGAACAAAATCGTGTCATCACTTGCGGGAGATGTCACTGCGCTCCTCAGAATATATATCTGTTCAGGGTGTTACACAACTAAGGTTAGACAAAGAATTATATTCCAGTCAGGGACTTTAATCCTTTTTCCTAAATCAGATGTGCACACTTCGTGGCTTTTGGTGGAAATGCAAACAAACTACAATCTAGTAAATAATGCAACAACAACAAAAAGTAAGATGAAAACAGAGTTTAAGTGGGGTTTTTTGTGTCTTTTCTTTAATAATAATAAAAAAAGTGACATGGAGGGATTGTACCAAGAATAATTTACTTTAAAGCCACGCTTTAAAATTCATAGTCGAGTGCTGAAATGTGCTATTTCAAATTGGGCACAAAAGAGATTTTAAATGGAGAAAAAGACCGGTAGGCTCTCAGATCAGCTTGTTAAGAAACTGCATCATTAAGAATAAATGAAGCTTACACCAGGAAGCAGAGAAAGGGAGTTCAGGGTCTTGAGAGACCTCATTAGAAAAATAAATAAATAAAATAGAACAGAAAAACCTGGGAAGCTCAGGTCAGGGTGAGAAGCTGTCCTGAGTAGAGACAGTAAATTGTTAAAAACAATAAGAAAGACGGATTGAAAATATTGTTGATGTACAGCATTTAAGAGAAAATTAGACAAAGTGTGTAAATGTTGCTTATTTATCTATAACAGAAGGCACACACCTCCATCATCTATATCAGCAAAACAAAAAAACACTGTCAGATAGTACACAAAGCTGTGAATGAAAGACTATCACACGCTTTTGCAGGTTAAAACCAGGTCAGAGACTTTCCTGTAGTGGCCAACATCAGTTTAAAAAGAGCAGAGCGCTCCTGTTTATTCTGCAAAGTATGTCAGTTTGCTCAGCACATTGTAAGAGAATCGGTAGCAAGCCAGTTTTTGTCCCACATGATGAATGTCTTTGGGGAAAATGACAAATTTTTCTTCCTTTCTCTTACAGTAGCAAAATCAATCTGCTGAATTTTTATCTATTTAGATTAAAAGATATATTGAGTAACTAAATTTATCATGAGAAACAGTGCTGAAAGCTAGATTCATATGATAGTAATGAGCTGTACCAATTCTTGAAACCTGTCAGAGCTATCTGTACAAGGCATCACAGCTGGTTCCTTATTATTTTCCAAAATGAAAAAACTAAAAAAGAAACACAGATAGCATTTACATATTAGGAAGAAATAAACTCACCAAAAGGGGGCACCAGCAAATAGTTGCAATGAGCATGATCAGGATAAGCTGCACCATCATTTCCACTTCATGGTCTCGGCGCCGCTGGATCCTGTCTGGCCCACAGCACACCTTAAGCAGAGTCACCACACTCACTGTGTTCAGCAGAAATGACACAGTGATGCAAATCAGTCCAACCAGGGAGAAGAGCAGGGAGAAGGCCACGTCATTCCCCTCTGAGCTGACGTTGAGAAAGCACCAGGAGCCGGGCGTCTGAATGTGATAGCTACCGAAGCCTGCTAAGGGTAGCAGCGATATGCAGCCAGCAACAAACCACACTATCAGCACCATGGACACGGTCCGTCCCTTAGACATGCTGGTGGAACGGGCAAACGGATGGTTGATGCCAATAAAACGCTCCAAGGCCATGGTGGCACTCAGCAGCAGTGGGCACAGTCCATAGAACACCATAGACATACCCATGAAGTTGCAGAAATGGCAGGTGGGGTCCTTCTGAGTCCAATCCACACGTGTAATGTAGAAGGAAACTACAACAGTGCCTGTGACCAGAAGACCCATGAAGTCAGTAACAACCAGACCGCCCAGGAAGATGAGGAAGAAGGAGCGTGAGCGGCTTCGTGCTCGCTGGCAGGATTTGATAAGAACAATAAAGGCGATGAGATTAGAGGTGAGGCCCAAAGTGGTGAAGGTGGCTGAGTAGTAGACTTTACCCATGTTCGGGTCATACTTATATGGAGTGCTGGTGTTGGAATAGCATTTTGGGGTGTTGTTGCTGGTGTCACTCATGGTCATCAGTTGGTGTGGAGTTTCAGATCACTCAGACGATACCAATGAATGAGCCCTCATTTCTCCATTTAACCCTTAAAAAGATGAAAGAAGACAAGGTGAATTTCAATAGTGTTCTAACTTTAGACTTGTAGCAAAGTCATCATTAGGTGAACATAAAGAACATTAGAAGAAAGTGTTGAGTTGGACTGATTTGTAATGCACTTCAGTTGTGGCAACTTTATGATATTGTATTTGTTCAAATGACTGCAGAAAATGCTAGATGTTAGCTCATTCATGAGATAATATTCACCCATCCATTTTAGACATATCCTTACACTAATTTAAAGCCAATATGGCTGTCATGAAGTTTATCTGGAAAAATAGAAAGAGAAAGAAAACATTACAACCATTACCACATTAAAAGAACAATTTTGGCATACTTTTTTAATGCATATATTTGCTTAACATCTTTTTTATCAGACTGTCAGTCATTTTCTGTGCTGCTTATCGAGTTCAGGGTGGCGGGGGTTGCTGGAGCCTATCCTGGCTATTATTAGGTGGGAGGCAGGGTACACCTTGGACAGGTCGTCAGTCTGTTGCAGGGCCAACACAGAGACAGACAACCACTCATGCTCACATTCATTCCTAGGGCCAATTTAGAGTGACCAATTAACCTAACATGCATGTGTTTGGATGGTGGGAGGAAGCTGGAGTACCTGGAGAGAACCCACGCATACACGGGGAGAACATGCAAACTCCACACAGGAAGGCCACCGTTGGAATTGTTTAAACCCCTTCCCCAGCCGGGATTTGAACTAGTGACCTTCTTACTGTAAGGCTGCAGTGCTAACCACCATGCAGCCCCATCTGTTTTTATATCATGTCATATCATATTGTATCATATCTTATTGCATCGCATCGTATCGTATCGCATTGTATTGCATCGCATCGAATCGCATCGTATCGCATCGCATCGTATCGCATCGCATCGCATCGCATCGCATCGCATGGCATCGCATCGCATCGCATGGCATCGCATGGCATCGCATCGCATCGCATCGCATCGCATTGTATCGCATCGTATCGCATCGTATCGCATCGTATCGCATCGTATCGCATTGTATCGCATCGTATCGCATCGTATCACATCGTAACGCACTTACCCTATCTTATTCTATTGTACCGTATTGTAATGTATTATACAGTATTGTATTGCATTGTATAATATTGTATTGTGTTGAATCAAAATGGTCATATAATCTTGTGCCAAAATTAAAGTAACAAATCAATCAATCAATCAATCAAGTTTTATTTATAAAGTGCTTTACAACAACCATTGTTGATGAAGGTGTTGAATAAGAATAAAAGTAAGTGTTAAATTTAAAACATATAAAAGTAGCTGATCAAAACATTTCACAATGTGACACCTTTCTCAGGTGTCAAAGGCCAATCTGAACAGATGGCATTTCAACCTGGTCTACAGGTCCATGATGGAGCGTAACACCAGGGGAAGAGTACTCCATCATTTTGGCCCCACCACTGCAAAGGCCCAGTCACCCGTCTGTTTACACCTGGACCGTGGGACCACCAGCAGGTGTTGTCCGGTGGAGGGCTCTGCTGGGATGGTGAGGGGTCAGCATGTTACTCAGGTAGGGAGGTGCAAGACAGTGGATGGAAAAGCAGACAAATAGTAGAAGTAAAAGTACTGGATAAAAGAATCTTATTGTACCAGATCTTACTTAACAAACTACAAAAATAAGAATTTGGTTCTTATTTTTAACTAGAAATGTCCTTTAAAAATTTCCAAATAAAGAGCACACAGATAAATGGCAGCTGAGATGCAGCCTGTATAGTAAGTAACACCCACACAAAACACACTGTGCAGAAAGAGATGGATAGAATGACGCATTGCCTTTGCTAAAATAGAGATGGAGGGCTGGTATATCCTGGCAGGAAATGTAGCTCTGTGAGTGGTAATGACAGAGTCACTAACAGGAAATACATGCTTCAGCCCATAATTATTCTACCATATTGTCCCCAGTGGTCTGTCCCTAGTACAATATATGGCGTGTAATCGTTGAAATTGCGACCTAGGAAATCCTACAACATTATGTTATATCTCCTAGTGAAATCAAATATGGTGTTAAAATTGGGGGTGTGAAAAAATATCGATACATTGAAATATGATATTTTCATATGCTGATACCATATTGATATTTTAAAATGTGGTATCGTTCTATTGTACGTTTTAAATCGCTCCGTCACGAAATGTTGCTGTTTTTTGTTAAATCTCGCGAGATTTCGTAAGAGAACGATGAAATCTTCAGCCCCAAGCTGAAGTTACTGAATTCTGCTTTAAGGTTGTGCTAAAAGCAATAGAATGCAGTGTGCTGATAGTATACTGTATGTAAATTCTAAACCGCTTTGGATGTTGAGGGCAGTTGGAAGCAGTTCATTAGGTAACGTCAATTTCAATGCCCAGAAATTGTGTCATGTTAATGCTATGGAAATATTTATCACCAGTCAATGTACTTTCCTGTTAGCTATTGTTTAGCTTGCTCACTTGAAACCGAAACAAAGGACAGTTCACCAGACAGAATACTGGGAGCAAACAGCACAGAAACTTGAGTTGGGAAGCAGAAGAAACTTTCTACCTTAAGTTTATTTTGCACTCATAATATGAATGTGAAACAAAAAAGCTATTTTGGTTATCTCCTTCATTTGTCTTCACATGTGAAGATGGTACACCAAAGTTTAGTGCAAATCCATTGATTTGTGTTAACCATTAAAACTGGTCATGTTGACATAATGAAAATGTTATCCTTTCATTTAAGAAATTATAACTTTTACCAGTGGATTATCTTGAAACTGTCACAATCCCTGGGTTAGACCAGATGAGGGATAGGATTCAAATGCATGACAATCAGAAGGGGAGCAGGCGGATGGAGACTTTATTTAGAATAAACTAAAAGTGCTGTTTCTTCATGCTTAAGAGGGTGACAATTGCTGCCACCAAAGGTGAACGCTGAAATACATAATTCTCATCGTTATATTAAAATCATAAAAACAACAACAAAACACCCCAATCTGTGCATTAGCAGGCATGCAGGGATTTTTTTTTTTTACCATCAGAACAGGTTGCCATGGCAGCATTGCTCAGACTCACATGCTTGATGGAGCACATAAACTTGTCAGGTACGCCGTGGCTTTGTAGTTTAGGGAACGAGAAAAGCTTTGGCCATTTAATTACACCATAAAAGCACAAATCAGAGGGCTGGTTTATGTCTAATAAACTTGTGGAATTTAGCCACAGGCAAATCACAAAACTTGGTGAAAAGTTTGGAGAAAAACACAGCACATATGGAAAAAGAAAAGTTTGTATATCTTACAAAGATGATTTATGTGTTAAAGTCGGACTTTGGCAGGCTTGTTTGCCTTAGAACCATTGACACATCTGTGACTGCCAGGGATTGAGATTATTGTATCCTTTGTTTACAGATATCAAAAACAAAACCATTTTATTCTGGTAACAGACTGTAACAGCAGGTCATGCAATTCCCTTAGTTATTTTTTCCCATTTAAAAAAAGAAACATCTTGATGGGAAGCATGATTATTTGCATTATAAATTTTTCTTTCCCCTCATCTACAAATTGATTTTATTGCCATTATGGGAAATTGAGATCCTGTTTATATATTGTAGTGGCCATTATTAATGTAATACTTAAAAAAAAAAAAAAAAAAAGATTTCCAACTCCAAAGAATGATTCATAGATAAATCAAAACAAACCTTTGCTTCTACAATAACAACTATTTCACCAGATCATTTAAGTTTAAGTAAATGATGACATAAGAATGAAGTGGCTTTTGAAAGTGCAATTACAGTCAAAAGTGGCTTTTAGGATGCTGAGTCAATTTGTAGCACTGTGCTTTGTGCCACTAAGATAGCAAATGGTTTTCAATTAAACTAATGGGTTACCCATTAAAACTGATGGGAAACCACAAAAACATCATGTGTGTTTGGCATAAAAGCATGGAAGCAATGAATATATGAAGAGTTTTTTTTGCAAAAGCAGTTAACTCCATTTTTTCTAAATGGTGTTTGTCTGTTTTTGCAAATGAACTTTTCATATGATTGAGAACCAATTAGACTTAACTGGATTAAACTTAAAGATAACCTAAATAATAAACAATACATTTTAAATTCCTTTGAACTACATAGTTTACACTTTATGCTGCACAAATGTTAATATTTTCTATTGTGGTTACGCAATACATTATGCGCTAATAAGTTGATTTTCTGATTGTTTGCTTCCCTGACGGATGTGTGGATGTGTGTAAATATGTACATATATATATATATATATATATATATATATATATATATATATATATATATATATATGTACCCCAAAATTGAGAATATCCTGAAAAAGTTCATGTATTTCTCTAATTCAACGTAAAAGGTGCAATTTACAGATTGTTTAGATAAATAATATGTCAATCAATATATTTCGAGCTTTTGTTTGTTTGGATGTTGCTGATTAGGATTTGCAGCTTCAGAAAACCTCAAATTCTAAAACTCAAAAAATTTTAATACTGTGAAAAGCTCCAGTACTGTAGGCTCAGACTGTCACATTCTAATCAGGTAAGTAATCTAAAACACCTCCATAAGTGCCCCAAGCCTTTAAAAAAGTCCCTGTCTTGGTTTAGAAGAATTCACAATCATGGGGAAGACTGCTGATCTGACAGTTGTGCAGAAAACCATCATTGACTCCCTGCACAAGGTGGGAAAGACACAAAAAGTGATAGCAAAAGAAGCTGGATGTTCTCAGAGTGCTGTCTCAATGCACATTTATGGACAGTTAAATGGAAGGAAGAAGTGTGGAAGAAAACGGTGTACAAGCCGGAGGGCTGACAGCAGCCTGGAGAAGATGGTCAGGAAAGGGCCATTCAAAAGTGTGAAAGACTTCATAAGGAATGGACCTGTGAGCTTCATTAAGTCCAGCATAAACGCAGCCGTCTACCAGGACATTTTGGAGCATTTCATGCTTGCTTCAGCAGACCAGCTGTATGAGGATGCAGACTTCACCTTCCAGCAAGACATGGTACCTGCCCACATTGCCAAAAGTATTAAAAAAAAAATCTTGGTTCAACAACCAACAACCATTGATTGGCCCCCAAACTCAACTGACCTGAACCCCATCGAAAACATGTGGGGCATTGTCAAGAGAAAGCTGAACGGAAGAGACCAAACAATAAAGAAGAGCTCAAGGCTGTGATTGAAGCATGTTTGTCTTCCATAACACCTGAGATATGCCAGAAGCTGATTGCATCCATGCCACGCCGGGTTAAGGCAATCATTCAAGCAAAAGGGGCCCCAACCAAGTAGTAAGTACAGATGCAAGATTTTACTACAGGAGGCCCGACCTTTTTGTATTTAAAGTCCTTTTAAAATTGATTTCATGCAATATAAATTATATATTATATATATTATATAAATTATAATATGAATTCCACCTTTTAAGTTGAATTATAGAAATCTGGTAGAAATACATGAACTTTTTCACAATATTCTAATTTTTTGGGTAGTACCTGTATATGTATATATATATATATATATATATTGTCCGTATATATGTGTGTATATATATTGTTATTTATTGTTGAAACATCAACACATTAAAACAAACAGGCTGAGTGAGTACTGCTTCAGTGTAATAATGCGGCGTTGTGTTTGCAGAATTTCACTTAACTGAAAATCTAAGAGCTCTATGCAAAAACTGTGTTGTTTTGAAAAATATCACTGAGTAATGGAGGTGTTATTATTCTGGCTTTACGTTGGATCAGTGGAAGATTGTCTTCATTTTATCCCTACAACAGGTTTTATGCTGGTAAATACCAGAAGCAAACTGAAAATAATTGCAGCGGATGGAATATAAAACCCTCAAAGGTGTAATGATAAATAAGGAAATAAATAAGTAATATTAAAAAAAAAAAAAAAAAAAAAAAAAAAAAAAAATCAAATATATAATATTTAAATTGAACTGCACCAGGAAACAGAAGTCTATTACCATTACTAAAGACCCAATTATAGACTTCAGTTTGTGCCAAGGCTCTTCTGTTTACATACAAATAAAAACAACATAAACAAATGTTTTCAACAAAATCTACTGAATAATTAAGATTCATCTTACCACCACTGTAGTGCTCTCAAGGACCGAGTTAAATCTCAAGTGAATAAAATTAGTACTCCCCCAAAAGCATTTCTTTCTTTACATGACTGTTTGCAGCAACACAGACAACAACCACAGGAATGGGTGGAGAAAATATCATGCAAAATGTGTCCCATCAGATGAAAAAAGAAAACAAAGTTCTATGCAACAGCAGCTGGGCTCGCTCTGAAGGCAGCTGAGATATGCATCTTTCCCCTTCTGGTTGCACTTCCCAGTGCTTAACTTGCTCCTCCCCGGAAAACAAAGGGGAAGGGCTCTATGAAGACACTACATCATCTTTTAGTCAAGGGAATGAATGTCAGTGAAAGGGAGCAATGAGGGGACATAGCATGCTGTTTATGATGGGGTATATCAAATTCTAATGAAAGTAAAGATGACCTTACAGATGGTTTGCTTTATATAAACTCTGTCAGTGGGGAACGCTGCAGGTAGTGTTTGTTTAAATTGTGAAAAACAAAACAAAAATGTAAAACAAACTACAGGCTCAGAAGTTTTGTTGCCATTGTGCAACTGTAAACAGGATGAATAGGGATGTTCTGCATATAGAACAGAATAATACAGTTATAATCTATTTTCCACCCTATTTTCCCTTTTCCTGTATCTAAATACGGTTGCACCAAAGTTTGTGTCACAGTGGCAAATCCACCAGCATACTGTGCTGTATTTTGTACAGTTAAAACTAAAAATGAAGGCTCACAGTTTGACTGGTCTGACATCAGCATACTCTGCTATTCTTTCTGATAAGAGTGTGGGAGTAAAATAAGCAGTGAATATAGAATTACACCGTCTGAGATTGGAAACTAGGTAAACATGAGAGTCAGTAAAACTGTAAACAAAAATAGCAGCAAAGCTACTTTTGACTTTTCAGGGTTTATTTTGACTATCAAATTTCCACATTTCCTGATTTGCTTTGTTATTTATTGTGTTCATGAGTATATTTGCTTCATATGCACTTCCTGTTTTATTTTAGAATACTTTTCCCATCAGAATTTCAGTTCTTTCTTGGGCCTCTCTGTGTTTTCCACCTGTTTTTTTTTTTTTTCTTATAAACTTGATTACTTTACACCATTATTCTGCTAGATGACTCTTATGATGCACACCTCTAATACTGTACATCTACGCACCAATCGCTCCAGTTGCTATTATCATTCATACTGTACTGTATGTCATTATTATTTCAGGGCCCATCAGCAGTTCTCTGGACGCTGAAGTCAAAATTTTATGTGCCACTCAAAACAACACAAACAAAAACAAGTTTAAATCCACCCCTTTGACACTGAGCAGCATCTTTGCTGCCATTAGCAGAGTGCTATGGAGGAAGACTTGTATAAAATGGCCAGAGACTGATAGATTGTTTCCTTGCACTTTCAGGGATGTTTCTATAAATGGAAAGCAGTAACATACTGCCGGAAAACACATTTTTCTGAGCCCAACAGCAACCCCTGGAAAATAGGTTTTTCCTGGATGTTTGGACATAAACATTTGATTTGACCAACTGCAAAAAAGGTAGATCATCAGTTCTAAAATCACATTTGAGAACAAAGCAGCAGGTCTAACCATTGGTAACTTGCCATCTCATTATTTAGCAGCAAACGTGGTCCACTGCATCACTGTTATTTTAATCTTTTAGATGTTCTCAGTAAGAGTTAAGAAAATATACATAATCTCAGATGTAAGAGTAACAACAGTTTGAATCACACAACACATAAAACAACATGCAAATCATATGTGTGCTGTAACAGTGGGGTTGGATCTGAATAAGAAACTCAGATCAAATTCTTCTCAATCAGATCCAAGAACAAATGAAACCAATATGTCATTCATTGCTAGTACAGTAATTGAGACAGTATACAATCATGTGTTAGTGTACTTGGTAAATGTGGCTCATATCCATGAATTTTAAAAAATGTTGCATGCTTTGTAGTTTCATGCATGTATGCAAGGTACTAGAAAAATGTTTCAGTGTATGGTGGAGCTCTGATAAGCATTACAGATTGCTTTCATTTTTCAATAGAAACACAAGCTTCCTTCTTTATGTATTGTGTTGTTGTATTAGTCTGAGTATGTGCTTAACTGTTATGGTGTGGTTTTTTTTTCCTGTACCTGAGTTCTGATTCAGCAGCACTCGTGTACATGCTCTTTTTTTGCTCACCTACCCAACTCTCCTCATGTAATCATTTTCCTTCTTTGATACCAAGGAAGCGCGGGCATCCGTCGCATCCTCAAGTCTTCCTGGTCCTGTATGTTATGCTTTATTTTTTTTTTCCCCCCTTTTATGTTTTCTGTTGTTTGTCCAATCTGGACGGGTTGTACTGGAAGTCATTTCATGTAACTGGGACGCTGGTTATATGACAATAAAAGCAATTCAATTCAATTCAAGTTCAATTATTATGCTTCTTTAAGCCATATATTTGTTATGTCTGCTGTGGTTTCTGATCCTAATTATGTAAATTTGAGTGTGCAGGTACCAGGCTGGGATGCTCTTGTGGCCCTGCTGTGATTGGTGGTCATTGGAGTGGATTCCCTATAAAGCCTTGTCTGTGGCCAGAGGAGCCACTCATCTCCCTCTCCTTCCAACCAGCCACAGTGTGTTCAGGAGCAGGTACAGTAAGGGTGAGCACCCATTTTGGGGGGTTTTCTCCGGTGTTGTTAGTCCAGGAAGGTAAGTAACTTGTATTTCTTTTCTTTTGTTTTGGTAGGTTATTACTTTAATTTCAGATAGTTCTGTTGTTGTTTTGGCCTTGGCCCACCCTGAAGTTACTAATGTTCCTCATTTTTCAGCCATTTTGTTGTTTGTTAATTTGTCTTTTGTAAAATCTTGGCTGTTGCTGACACCTGATCCACTGTCTCCATGGCTGCTGGAGAAAGATTAATCATTTTCATGTTGAGTCTCAGTCACCCCTAGATGGGGCATAACATATTCCACGAGTTATAGTGTGAACTGTTGCTTTATTTTAACTTGGCATTTTTTTCCTGAAATATGTAGACAATATACTTATATGTTTTTTATATTTTTTTGTGGCATTTCAATGTGCGTGGAAAACTGATTAGCCAAAATTTAAAGTATCTTCTCTGTGTTTTGGTTTTCTTCCAACCTGCAAAGGACATTTTGCTAGAACATCATGGCATCTGTTTCAGACATTACTAAAAACCACTAGAAGAGTTCAACATAATGATGATCGAGTGTTCATAAATGATGAGCTGAAGTGAAAAAACTCTGTCAAGTAATGTGATGTTATTTTGACGACTTCTGTTTTATCAGTTTACCTTACATATTGCCCCAAAAAGACATTCAATGACCAATAAGTGAGCATACCTACAGTTTTAGAAAGCTGCATTTTCCTCCCAAAAACTACAGTACAAAGTTACAATTACCAGATTCCTATCACTGTCACCAGACTTGTAACCATGGGAACCAGAAAAGAGAATAATGTTCCAGACAGAACACATGAATGAATGAATTTTTCATTTTGAACATTTTTTGACAAAAAGAGACAAATCAAAGCAAAAATATGAAGCAAAACAAATAGTAATCATCATGTCTTAACATGCGGGAAAATGAGTTGAGGAAGCAAAGGCTCATTCAAGTTTACCTCTTCCCACTATAAATGAACAATCATCACTATTGCTTCATGTTTATATTTCACACAAAACAAGTATTTAACATTTTGGCTTCATTTAGAATGGAGTAACTAAAATAGAACATTAAGGAAAAGTTTATTTGTACATAAACATATACACAGAACGTGAACTATTGCTGTAAAATGTAATTTTATTGCCCCCCCCCCCCCCCCCCCCCCCTTCTTCCAAAGATTCAAGAGATCTAGACATTGCCAGTTTTCCCCATGCAGTACTTATCAGGAAGATTCCTGTTGCAAAAGGAGCAGCCAGTATATTAAGATGAACCATCTTGTGCTCAATTATTGTTTGACATGAGAAAGTGTTGAAGGAGCTAAGACTCTCTGCGCCACTGTTTACACGTATCTGGCCTGGAATCTAATCTCAGGAGAGCACTTTCTCCTTTTCCTCCATCATATTTCCGGATTTTTCAACAGCAGGCCTGAACCAGGACACAAATATAACATAACTGCAAGATCATTTTAACATTGTAGATTCTTCAGAGCCTCACAGTTCTAGTGGCCTTTCTGCCTGCTAAACCTATTTTAGCAGTTTGTGTCCTTTAGTTAAACGCTTCCCGTGGTAGACTGGTTCTCAGTGTGTTCTGGAGTTGGGCATTTTGTCAGTTATGTTTCTAAATTGTTTCTCAGTAGCCTGTGATAGACTGGAGAGCCATTTAAGCTGTCATCCTCTTCTCAGCCAGTGTCAACTGCAACCTTAGCCAACACCTTGTTTCCTTATTTATTATTTTTTGCAATAAATTGGCTTATATGAGCACAAGAATTATAAATTGAACTAGTATGGATCATAAAGGATTGAAAGAAAAGTCTAATAAAGGAAAGATTTAGTTTAATTGGAGTATGTTGGACTTTGTGATTTGGAGCAATACAAAGACAGCTGAATTGAATAGAATTGATAAAGCATTGAACCCAAAGGAAGAATGGAAATGTCACGGTCTAGAAAAACCCATAAGAATTAGTCAGTATAAGCAGAGATGATGCAAAACCTACATGTAGGAAGATTGTAAAAACTGATGTTTCCAGGAAATAGGAATTTATGGAACAGTCACAGCCAAAGTCCTCCTGGACCTGCACATAAAGTATTTTTCATCATATTTGACTGACCTTCAACTAATCAACCTCAAACTGTTGCCAGACACAACGCTGTAACTCAATGTCAAGAATATACTAAAAACTTTCCAGTCCTGACTCTGAAATGACATTTTATCAAAGTGTTCACACACAATGTTCAAGGACTTCAGTCTTAAATTCAGCCAAAAATGATGAACCAAACTCACTGAATGGAGCATGAGCAGAACAATCAAGCAAACAGCATCTTCATGAGGAGAGTTGGGAAGGTGAGCAAAAAAAGGCATGTACACGAGTGCTGCTGAATCAGAACTCAGGTACAGGAAAAAAAACCACACCACAACAATTAAGCACATACTCAGACTAATACAACAATACAATACATAAAGAAGGAAGCTTGTGTTTCTATTGAAAAATGAAAGCAATCTGTAATGCTTATCAGAGCTCCACCATACACTGAAACATTTTTCTGGTACCTTGCATACATGCATGAAACTACAAAGCATGCAACATTTTTTTAAAATTAATGGATATGAGCCACATTTACCAAGTACACCAACACATGATTGTATACTGTCTCAATTACTGTACTAGCAATGAATGACATATTGGTTTAATTTGTTCTTGGAACTGATTGAGAAGAATTTGATCTGAGTTTCTTATTCAGATCCAACCCCACTGTTACAGCACACATAGGATTTGCATGTTGTTTTATGTGTTGTGTGATTCAAACTGTTGTTACTCTTACATCTGAGATTATGTATATTTTCTTAACTCTTACTGAGAACAACTAAAAGATTAAAATAACAGTGATGCAGTGGACCACGTTTGCTGCTATATAATGAGATGGCAAGTTACCAATGGTTAGACCTGCTGCTTTGTTCTCAAATGTGATTTTAGAACTGATGATATACCTTTTTTGCAGTTGGTCAAATCAAATGTCTATGTCCAAACATCCAGGAAAAACCTATTTTCCAGGGGTTGCTGTTGGGCTCAGAAAAATGTGTTCATAAAAGTAGCTTTCCGGCAGTATGTTACTGCTTTACATTTATAGAAACATCCCTGAAAGTGATTTTAATTTGTCTGACCTTTAATTGTTTGCACAAGTTAGGGAGATGCGAGGGCGGGGGAAGTGCAGCAAATTCATTTTGTAATGTCCTGGGCATTGTTAAAGATGTTGATATTGAAATAAAATGTAAAAAAAATACCTTTACAAGTAGTCATGTCTTGTATTAGTTTGTCCTCCTGTTGGCATAATACTCAAATGGATATTTGAATATATTCTAATTGTGTTAATTCTAGACAGCCCTATTCTGTGCCCACTGTAAAACGAAGAATGGTGTTATTTAAGGTTTGTTCACACTTTTTTCCTCCAAAAATGCAAAAATGTCCTGTCATTCTGTTCTCTCTTCTGCTTTGTGGAGTGATTTATTGGTTAGATTATGTTGTTTGTGAAATAGGCTTTTTTTTTCTCACCAAATTTGAACTTTTTGGCATTAATTCTAAGTGGTATGTGTGGAGAAAACCAGGCACTGCTCACCACCTGCCCAATACAATCCCAACAGTGAAACATGGTGGTGGCAGCATCATGCTATGGGGGTGTTTTTCAGCTGCAGGGACAGGATGACTGGTTGCAATTGAAGGAAAGATGAATGCAGCCAAGTTTAGAGAGATCCTGGAAGAAACCTCTTCCAGAGTGCTCAGGACCTCAGACTGGGCCGAAGGTTCACCTTCCAACAAGACAATGACCCTCAGCACACAGCTAAAATAACAAAGGAGTGGCTTCAGAAGAACTCTGTGACCATTCTTGACTGGCCCAGCCAGAGCTCTGACTTAAACCCAATTGAGCATCACCGGAGAGACCTGAAAATGGCTGTCCACCACCATTCACCATCAAACCTGACAGAACTGGAGAGGATCTGCAAGGAAGAATGGCAGAAGATCCCCAAATCCAGGTGTGAAAAACTTGTTGCATCATTCCCAAGAAGGCTGTACGAGCTCAAAAGGTGCTTCTACTCAGTACTCAGCAAAGGGTCTGAATACTTATGACCATGTGATATTTCAGTATTTCTTTTTTAATTTGCAAAAATTTCTACCTTTCTGTTTTTTTCTGTCATGATTGGGATGCTGAGTGTTCATTAATGAGAAATTGAATGAATTTTTTTTTTATTTTGGCAAATGGCTGCAATGAAACAAAGAGTGAAAAGTTTAATGGGCTCTGAATACTTTCCTTACCCTCTGTAAATCTTCATGATCTCATCTACCTGTGCTTACTAACATCTGGGCTCAACTTTCTAAAACAAACCCATTAGCTTCTTTGCATTAGAATTCAATGTTCTCAACATAAATAGATTGAAGAAACTCACTTTCTATCTGTGCATGTGATGAAGAAAAAAAACATCAAGAATTATGGGCAACTCAATGGAGACAGGTTGAATCAACTCATTTGCAATCTAACCCCTGTGATCTCATCACACTGACTTCATTACTTTGTCTTTGTCATTGTAAGCTGAATATTGTATCCATTGTTCAGCTACAGAGGAGTCTGAAACTCCCATTAACTTTACAATTAGTTTGCATGCAGCAGTCCCAATCATTCTGCATAGCTGCATTTAAATCACCAGTTCTCCTCCCTGTGCTCCCTTTGCTTACATGCTCAAAACCCCATTTGTCTCTGGAGCTTCTGACATCTTAGTAGGTTAAATTGTGTTTTTCTCAGACTAACCCCCTCAAACAGATTCAGAGTGATTTCTCCAACATTACAATCAAGCCTGACTATATTAGGGGGACCGGCACCCAGTCTTTCATTTTTCCACCGCAATTATTCAAAATCTCCCACATATCTTAAGCATTTTCTTCCCTTTTCCTGTATCTCTTCTACTTCTTAAATCATATTGTAAAGCTTCACATGATAAAACATTGAAACCAAAATAAGAATCTGCTATGTGTTTTCAATTTTACATGTCAAGAATGCTTTTTATACATACACAATGTTTACCTTAAGATGTACATGCATAATTAGATATAGAAAAATCTGTATTTATATATAAATATTTTACCTTCCCATTGTTATCACTGGGATGGAAAATTCAATTGCTAACATTGGAATTGTCTTCATCATGTCATTTTGATTTATAGCTGACAGTGCCAACTGGAACCGAAGCCTTTTTCACTACAATTTTGATTATTTACCGAGTATACTTGAAATATGTCACGCAACATCAACATCAACTGGGTAAACCATACCTGTGTACATTCAGGGACAGTGGGTTTTCATTCACATCATTTACGTAGCAGAATGCACATTTTCTTAGCCTTTTTTTAACGTTTCAAAAAGACTTCCTAGAACAAATCAGTGATATGACCAAACATTCATTCAGGGATTTTGGTGGTTCATTAAAAAAAAAAAAACTTCACCTCACACTGCTTATAAAGCCAAATGTTTGATTCATATATATGTTTCTGAGACCTGCTGTACTCATCAGACAAAACATCCATCCATCACCCACAATCTAATTCAGGGTCCCGGACTGTTCACCAGTACATCACAGGACCAATACAGAGACAACGACCATTCACACTCTTTCTTAAAACCTGCTCTACAGTTAAAACAGTTCTCCATGATTTTATATGAACTGCTTTCATCAATTGTTCAATGGAACTTCTTTCAGTCCATCTATGAACACAAAAATTGTGCATTCCAATGTAAATGAATTATTGTACATGTATTTACCAATAGAAAACAGATACACTACTTTTAAAAGAAAAACAAGTTTGATCCAATGTGTTATGTGTTTAGAGACCGGGTGGTCATAATTTGCCAATCTGGATTGAAGGATAATGCTGGCAACAGTGTTGTGTGTGCACTAACCATGCCAATGAACTGCATCATGCAGAGCACCAAGTCCACAAAAGCATTAATGCACCCAAAATGTTTGGTTATACTGTAAATATACCTTTTGGTTCACTGAAAACATGAGTGTGTATATAATCATCACACAATACAGATTTTTTTTTTTACAATGATCCAATTAGACATTTTCCACCGCACTTCTATCCATCTTTCTATCATCAATAGAGTGTGGGCTGGACCCGGTCACCAATGTTAAATACAGGCTAGCACTTCAGCAGATAGGATACAAATAATTCCACTGGTTTAAGCTCATTTAGTTCAGAACGTTTAACATTATTTACTGTACATTCATAC
The DNA here is from genome assembly GCA_023101725.1 of Atherinomorus stipes. Classification (NCBI taxonomy): domain Eukaryota; kingdom Metazoa; phylum Chordata; class Actinopteri; order Atheriniformes; family Atherinidae; genus Atherinomorus; species Atherinomorus stipes. Next base: position 1,432,080 of record JALJCO010014596.1, on the reverse strand, counting down.
ACACATGCCAACATTTTTGCCAGTCTATTGTGACGGCATTTTAGTGGTGCATCATAAGAAATTAGTCCCGAGGAATCTTTTTTGATACAATCACCAATTTAGGATGAATGAGGACAAACAGAAAAGCAGGAATAAAGTAATAAGGAATATGCAGAAATCTGCAACGTTTGAGAGGCTGCTGGGCATTTCAGACAAGGTACAGAAATATATCTGCTAAATTTGATGTCTGCGCCACAAAATAAAAGATTGCGCTACTAACATGATGTTATTGACAACACAAGGCAAAAGCTAATTCAGTTCTTCACTGAGCCTGTTAAACCAATCAATAATCAGAGGATGTGCAACTTTATTAGTCAAATCCAGTATGTTCTCTGCATATGAATTGTTACTTAATATTACTGACAATGTACTGGTACCTCTTGATTCAATAAACAAGGAAACACTCAACCAAATGAAGAATAAAGGACAAATTGATTTCTATTCACAGGTGCAATCTGCTGTAGGAAATTTGATAATCTATCAGCCCATTTCATGTTTTTGCTGTCTGAGACTTTACTGCTTCAAACAATGATCCTGATCCTTTGCTTCATGAGCTTATTAATTTACACAAAACTCGTGTACAAATGTGATATTTTAAGTGCTACGTTGACTGAGTTTTTCCAGCTAAGACCCCTCCTTTCATGCATTTCCTTTTTTTTTTTTTTATTTATTGAAACAGTCTTAAAAGCCATACATAACCACTTTTTAGGAAAGTGTTTTAGTTTGAACTTGTTTTTAAATAACAAAGAACTATAAATATTCCAGTGAAGCTATGATAAATGGGCTCTAAGGCATTGTGGAAAGTAAATCATGCAGAGTTATCTTTGGATAAAACTCATATAAACACATGTAGGCAAGAACTCAAAACAGAGACTAAGTCTTTCTTACACGAAGTATATTTCTAAAAGCTTGCATGCATCTATCAAAGGATACAAGCCCCAAGCCTGTTGTTTTGATTTTACTGTAAATGTGGGGTGTGAGAAATATAGAGCAGCAACACTGCTAAAAACTCACTGAACTCAGCGAGAGGGTCATACCTGTGGCAAATGTCTCCATAGATGCTGTGCAATTTTGTTTGATGCACAGAAAAAAAAAACCTCAAATATGTCGACAGCACATATCCAATAAAAGATTCCCTGAAAAAAGTTGAAACTGACGTCTTTTTGTATACATGAGCACAGCTTGAAAAACAGTTGAAAAGTAAAGTCTCCTTTTAAGTAATTCTCATCTGTCTGTAGGGGCATGTTGGAACAGAGGTGGCTAATTACTTGAGGTGAAATGAGTGACACACCCTGCTGGAGTCTTTTCTCAGGAAATACAGAAATTTTTAATATTCAGACACATTAACCATTTCTCTGCATTCAATATATTCTACATTTTCTTCCATTTTGCTTACTGATGTGATAAAATAGACATGTGGTCAGGTCATGTTGTTGTTTATGACTGTTTACCCTGCCAATTTTATTGCACCTTCATGTGGTTTTGAGAGGTTGGAGGCAATATGACATCAGCCTTCAGGTCAAAGGTTACCAGCACAGCACCAGTCTAGCACGATGAGTCAGACATAGCCTGGTACACCAGCCTGACTAACGTCATGTATGAAATACAGGGCAAGTCAATCTGGATTCCCTCCAGACAGTACAAACCACTCCACCACTGTGTTTTGTGCCACTGTAATTACAGTGTTGCCTGAAAACTCTGCATACTGCATACTTTCTCCAGATGATAGACATGTTTTATATTACAGTGAAAACCTAGATTACTGACTCTGTGATCCTGAAATTAGGCGTGCAGTGGCCTAAAAATGACCCAACAAGTTAAAACATAACTTAAACCCTGTTTCCAGCAGCGGGTCTGGGTCGGGTCGGGCTGGATCGGTCCACGTTTTTTGCGTCTCCACAGATAAAAACTGGGACGGGTACCCTTATATCCGACCCGGCCCGGCCTACTTTTTTGCAACCCTTCGGTAGGGGTACTGATCTAACTGATCTGGACCAAAGAGGTGGAGCTAACACAAAGCAATACATTGATTCATTGAAAAATTTGGCACTTCCCGCATGACCCGGCGTAAAAACAAAGCAGGGGTGACTCCTTTTTGTCTGTCATGTGTGGTGCGGTGCTTTGGTTAAAAGGTGTTGCACAGCAATGATGTCACCCGATCACGTAGCAGCGCTATCCGGCTAATACTCCGCCTCCAGGATAAGGGTAAAGTTTGATGTGGGGATGCAATGTGAAATCAACATATCCGTACCAAAACCCACCTGACCCCACCCGACCCGACCCGACCCGACCCAGACCCACGGATGGAAACGGCTTAAGCAACTTCAGCTCAGGGCTCCCCTCCTTTCACTATCGTAAAGTTTGTACTCCCCCTACACCCCCACAGCACACAGGCATCTTCTCTACCTGTCTTTCCCCTATTCTGATCCCTGAATATATTTCTAAGCTTTTACTAGCTTGTTGATGCTACTTTTCTACATTGGTAGCAGCAGCTCATCTCCCTCTGCAGCTGCTCAAAGCAGAGTCCTGTGTCTCCTGCAGCAGGACATTTTCCCGTGTTTTGTGGGTAAATACAATATGTAATGGGTTATATTTTTTTCTGGTGCTGGCAGGTCGCAAGAATACAAATTTTGTTTCATTTTTGTTGACATGTTTGCTGAGGCTAGCACCTGGGCGGCCCATGCAGCTCAGGGATACGCTCCATCGATGCTAGTGAGGATTTTCCCCTGCTGCCTATGTGTGTGTGGTTGAGGAACAGAGAGCAGAGCTGAAAACAGGGATAATGAATGTTACCCTATCTGAGACATGAGGTCTTCTCGTCAGCTCAGTTTATTTTCTAATCCATTGTGCTGCTGGTTTGAAACACTCCGTTGGCCAAGTACCCCCGCCCCCAACCCCTGCCAAAAGCTACAAGAACCTGTTCTTCGTGCTGGCCCAGCAAAGAGTTGGTGACTGAGCTGAACCAGTTTAGAGACCCAGGAGCCAGTGTTTAAGTGGTAGAAAGCCAAAGAATTGGTGCTTAGTCTGGTTCTTGTTTAAACCAGCACTGGAAGCAGCTTGGTGCTAAAGGGGCCCCAGTGTCTTATGGCAGTTTGTGTTGTCGCAAGATATGTGTCGGGCCTGCTACAGGCAGACTTGCAAGTGCCGCTTTCAGGCCAGAGACACCAGGGGGGAGACGGGGAAACATCGAATCGCCCCGAAAACATTTAGTTTAGCCCCACAGGGATTCAGAAAAGCATTTATTAGGGTAAAAAAGTTACTTAAGTTTGCTTTAATTCCTGCACAGAAAATTCTACAAATCTTTTAATTCATCAAATTTTGTCATTGGATGAAAAACTATTGCTCGGGGCATAAATTTAAAATATAAAGACGTTAATCAATGAGCATTTCATGGTAAAGGTTAAGTTGACTGACTAAGGTTGATTTGGGTTTTATCCTTAAACGATACACCATCCTTAAAAAGATTGATAAATTCTCATTAGTCATTATTTTACTCATGTTAATCCAACAACTCAGCTCCTTAACTGCTTCCCCTGAATTTCGCATTTGTCATTGCCAGAAAAACTTTCTGGGTGCTCCATCTGCACCCCGCTGTAATGCTTCACTGTTTTATGTAAAGCATTTCAAATTGTCTTGTACAAATGTGCTACACAAATAAACTTGCCTTTTGTTGGCTTGCCTTGCGCCGGAGAGCAGTTGCAGCCTTGGCCTTGACGAAATCCCACGCTCTCAGTAAAAACACTGGCTAAAATCATGAAGTAAATGTGTCACACAAGTCCACAAGGGCATTGTAACAGAGGATTTTATCCTCTCGTGTTTAATATGAAACACAGCCAAACTAGGCTCTCTTCCTTAGTAGGCTCACTTAATTATATTGGTAAAGCATATAAGTCAGCACCAATAAATAAACAGACAATTGACATGGGAGCCCTTGATGGCTTACAGTAGCAAATAAAGAGACACTGTACTTTACATTTTACAAAGCATCTGACCTTCTTTGTAACAATACTGGATCCAGAATGGCAGTTTTATATGGTGCTGCTTTGTTTGCTCAGTTGAGTTTGGTTTTGTCTTAAAAGCTTAATATACAGAAGGGAAAATGGAAGCACATTTTGCTTGTAAGCTGTGTCAAAACAAAGCTTTGACTCTAACAGCTGATTAAATGAAAGGTCGCCTGTTCTTTCCTTACAGAGGGAAAACTGTCAACAGTAGCTGATATGCAAGAAAGACTATAATGCCATAAAGGGACAAAAAAAAACAAACAAACAAAAAAAACCATAGATCCTTAATATTTTTCTTCTGGAAAATGCAGATGGTCTTGTCAGTTTCTTCTACTGTGAGAACACGTTTCCAGCTCATGTCTTTTTATTACAGGCCTGAGTAATACAGTCTAATCTTACAATGTTTGACAACGAGCAAAGTCTGCTTTGATCTTTTCAGTGCACAAATACCTATTTTACATCTTTTATTTTTTTCAGCAACATTTTCAAAGTTAACTGCAAAATTACTTGATTGATGCTACCATTTCTTGTTGCATCATCAGCAGCTGAAGCCAAAATGGCATCTGGAAGGATGCGTGAGTGGATGGGCTATTTTCTTCATGGGAAATTTAAGTGAATGCAAATGCAAGTGACTTCAATCATGCGTATTTGGGCTGGAGATGGCTGAGTGTGCATCCTGCAAAATTGAGAGCATGTATTCACCAGAAGGAGAGGTTGAGCTCCGTTAGAGGGCCCTGTCAGTGTTGATTCACTTAGAATTATAACACACTATCATCATATTTCAGCCCAAACTCAATTTCTGAGCTTCTCACTGTGCTGGAATGTGATATCATTGTGTTCAAATGGACATGTGTACAAGGAAGCTTTAACAGTTCCTGTGCAGATGGTTTCATATATCCTTAATCATTCCTGTAAAAATCACTTGAGAGCACAACAGAACAGATAGTGCTGTAGGATTTTATTTGCAGCCATCATTCTTATACTGTTTCCCATTACAGGAACATTATCTCTACTGTACCGGGCTTATTCTGTTAATGAACTAGTGTTTCAGATGACATTTGAGACCAAAGTCCAAATGAGTTTTTAGAAACAACAATAAGAAGAAGTGTTCTCTTGCAACACAAGGCAAATTTCAAAGACTTTTCAACTTGACTTTACAGCTCTTGTAAAACATAAAGTGAATGATGACTTTCTAATCAGAGCCAAGTCATTACATAACAGTAGGTCTTACCAGTGACATTCCTTGTCCTTGTATGGGCATAGATAGAAGGGAAAAAAACATCTTAACAAGAGATATGTGTTCTCTTGTCAGCCACTGAGCTAAACTTATTTCCAACTGGATTAACCAGATCAAACATCTCATGTAAGGCTGATTCCAGGAACTAACATTAGAGGGAATAATGCCCTGTGTGTAACACCTATAGCTTCTATTATTATTATTATTTATTTATTTTTCTCTCTCCAAAGCTATCTTGAAGCTAGACCTGTTGAAAATGTTTCGGATAAATGTAGCTGATTTCAGAATGCTAACAAATCAAGGTCCCACTGCCCTGGAAATTTGGACGCCATTATGGAAAAACTTGTGAGCACAGTTAGAGGACCAGATAAGAAAATAAGCAGAAGGCATGAGCCGTGCTGAAACATTCTGAGTATTCCTGAGCCAAGCATTTTAACTCTGTTTAAACTTCATTCTCTTGTGAACCTAAACAGAGGCAACCATCTGGAAGTTTTTTTTTTTTTTTTTTCCCAGAGAGTGGTGACAATTACAACAAAGTCCAAATTAACAGCTCTGCTGTAAAATGGTAAAAGTGTGACCTGTTTTATGCTGCTGTCAACATGCTATCTGTGTTGCCCCAAACCAAAAATGGAAAATATAAACAAGTTAAAATAAGAAATAATGGTTGTGTACATAGGGGATGGGGAATGATAAGGGGATAAAACATGATAGAGGGATGGGAGACTGGAACGAGTAGCCCGTCTTTCCTTTTGAGCAGGAGCCTGTTTTTAATAGCAGCAATCACTCAGTGGTAGAGCTCTGGCGGCACACAGAGCCGGTAGAAAGGAACCAGAGAGCGCAAGACAGATTATAGGAAACAACCGGCCATGAGCACAAGAGTCATGTCACTGCACTGTTTTGAAATGCCACCGTTTACTGCTGACAGATGTTTGAACACAGAGTTCACAGCAGGGCCTTTTTACATTTTAGTTATTAAATAATGTGGCAGCACAAAGACATTTCATTTAACACAGTCAAAGCTCCAAGTATTTGTCTAAATGCACTTTCCTGACGTTTGCATGGGGCTGCTACACAGCATCACCAGCAAAACCTCATAATGGTGTGATTAGCATAGAGAAAGCAAGAACCTCTGGAGATGGCTATGCATTTCAATAGATCATCTATGTTAATCTCTGAATTAATTGAATGGAAATTGCTCTTTAGTGGTGTCGCCATGACAATTAAATGCCAAACAATATCCTGCAGATGGCAGCAAAGTTCTTTAACAGTTATTTTTTTTCTTTTTTTTTCTTTACAGTGAATGGAATATTTAAGGTGAAATGAAACACATCTTTTACATTTTCACTTACAGAACACTTACATGTTTGAGCAGTTTTACTGTTTATAAAATATCTATTCTCTCATTTTCTTCAGCCATTGTGTCTTTATCTTGTACTCCAGTCATGTATGCTGACATCAGTTACACTGATTTTGCAGGTTGATGGACCGGATCTGTTGCGCGCGCTTTGAATAAAGTAAAAGCGATGTAAAAAGTTAGCAGAGATCCTCCTGTCTCTACATTTTATTTATCGGTGATCCTTGGATGCTCATGTACATCATCAAAGCAGAGCTGCTTCCTTCGTGATGAATCAGTAGGCATGTGGCACAGTAGCCCTCTGACACCTTTATGGTTCTGGCTGCAGTTCAAATGTCAGTAAATCTCCTCTTATAAATGGCAGTCATAAACATCTAATGGTCTGTCATGAATATTTTAGAGCCCTGAATATAGTAAGGAAATGACCTCTGGAAAACTACACCCTTAACAAGACACATCTCTCAGATGGATAACCTCCCCAGCCGGTGCAACACAAGGTCCCCTTTTCTGGTTCTTTGGCTTTTTTCGTGGCATGATTGGATTGATTTGTCATTTGCAACAGAAGGAGCTTGGCCACGGGGCTGTGGATAATCCAATTTATCGCTTTGCCATTTATTACAAATTTCTGTGGCTTTTGGGTCCACTGTCACATTGATTCGTTGATTGCTTGCTTAGCTGGGTCCTAATGAGCTGCTGTCTGAATCACTGCATAATCGCCGCCCTAATTCACTTCCTCGCCTACCCTCACACTCTGTCTGCTGGCTCTCCACTATTAGAACAGAATGGACTGAAACATCTTTCTGAACAGACAATTAGTAACATCTTCATTGAAATAGGGTGTCATTCTGCAGATATTACCCTTTAGAAAATGACAGTCTCAGCAGAACGTCATCACTGGTTGCACTGTGAGGTGAGGATCTGGTTTGCAGTGGCACATCATCATCTACATGAAAATGAAAGCAGCTGTATGATGGAGCTCTCAACACTATTCAGTTAAAGTTACAGTCAAAGCAATATGTTATGATGTATAGTCTACTATTATTACTTTTTAAGCTCCTATGAGGTACCACTGATATAATCGCTGAGTATTAATGGTACATCAGAAGAAACAGAGAGATAAAGTGGGTAACATGTTTCCACTTAGTGGAGACCTAGAAATAAGTTAAACAGGGCCTATAAATAGCTCTCTAATTTCATCCTTCATACTCAATAACTACTAGCCTACATGTACTTTGAAAAAAAGGACAGCGATTGCTTTGGTTTATGGTCTATAACAGCACTATAATTAAAGTGAGGAAAGAGTGAACAATGTACCAATTTATAATCCCTGTAACTGCAATAAAAGTGAGTGGGAACCATTTATTTTAAAACCAACTACACAATATAGGCACATTAGACAGTAATCAACATAGATATGCTGTAAGATGTTTCCCCAAAAAGCCCCCCCCCCAAAAGGGTTATTAAAATAAATAATTAAAGGCTAAAATATTGAGCTGAATTACACATTTGTTATCAATGCCCTGTGTATTTCACTGCTCTGTCGAACAGTTTTACGTATTACACAAAAATATCAAACTCCAATAAGCAGGGTGTAATGTAAAACAAGAAAGCTTGTGTAAGCCAAGGGTTTGGCATCAGCATCAACACATCCCCGACATTTTACTTTTAAGGTTAGCTGATAACTGAAGAGCCACTCTTGACAACAGATGAGAGAGCAAATACCACCAGGTGAGGGTTTGCCTCTTCACCAATATCAGCCTCTCAGGGTGGCATTTATCAAGCTTGAAGTGGGGCTTAAGGACACAACAGGATATGTTTGCTAAGAGGCTGCTGGATAAATATAGGGGGGAGCTAATCAAGCCATCTATCAACAAAAGGATGCACCATCTGTTTCCTTCACCACTTTTCCTGTGGCACAGATATATTTTCCAACACATCTTCCAATCTGTTGAGTGATAAACAAAGCAAGTGCTGATGCAATTGAAGTATTTTAGAAAAAGAACTTTACATATTTTTATATTACCACATGGGGATTTTTTTATTTCAGTTGCATACTGTGTCAAATGTAAATAATAATACTGGAAATACTATAATTTGCAACTAATGTAAACTCCATTTATTTGAAAATGGCATATGTAATTATGTAAAATTTTGAGGAAGCTTGGTATTAAAGTAGTAAGCACTGTCAACTTAAACTATCCACAGATATTAATGATAAAGTATGTTTGCTGTAGCTCTGTACTGTAAGGGAGTAGTCACTAGTGTCAGAAGGATGCTGCAATTGCTGACTCAGATAACCACACCTCATTCTGTGCATATGAAAATTAGAAGCATAAAGTGTTGGTAAATAAATGTGACATTAGAGATGTACCCTGAAATAATTGTGACATGCTAATAAAGTATCCTGAAATAAATGAATGAATAAATAAATGCAGCATTCCAACATGAAAATGCCCCCAAAATTTCTTCCTTGTCTTTCTAGTTCTTCTGTATGCAGACTTCTTTTATTCATTTGTTTTCTAAGCTGTTTATTCCCATGCAGGATGTGGGTCAGCTTCAGTCTATCCCAGCAGCTGAAAGGTAAAATCACAGGTCCTTCACAACAATACTGATTGAAACAACCATATGGGTAATTTGCCCATATCCTTGAATGGGAATCAACAGCATCCCAGCGAGTACGGCCCCTACAAGCAGCAAGAGGAAAATGTGGTTCTTAAGAGCATTTCAACATTGGTTATCCTTTAAATGAACTTCTTTGTAAGGAGGCAGTAGAGGAGCTGGAAGTGGTGGTTCCACATAGTGCTTTTGTTGTCAAGGACTGAGCAAAAAAAGATGTGGTGTAGTTTTTTGTATCAAAAGTGGATAAACAGAGTAAATCATCTGAATATGTTGGCATTTGGTAATCTGGGGGGACAAGTTTAAAGCTAATAATACAACTTATCATACTGTAAAAGGAAACAATCAAGATTAGGTCCTCACTCAAGGGACTTCTGAGCTCTATTAAAGAAATGGAATAAACAGGATAGGGGTCCTCTGATTCTGCTTGTACATTTATATAAACCTAAAGGGATTGTTTTGCTGCCAGAATCTTTTCTTCATAAAAAATGAAAGTGTTGTGGGAAGCTGCAAAACATTAATGGGAACCTTCAAGTTCAGCTAATAACACTTTACTGAGACACTTGCTACATATTTAGAAATGCAAACTAAGTGGTGAGGATTAGAAACCATTTTTGGGGCTTTAAATACATTCTTTCAGAAATAGGACAAATACTTCCATAGACACTATTTTACAAATCACACACGCACAGTCGCTACCATGACCATGAGATGGCATATTCTTTAAACATTAATAAAGGTTATTCTGTCTGAAATTAACATATCAGCAGATGTATGTGTGGAGGAAAAGAAAAATCAGACTTTTCAGACAACATTTCTTTAATACAAAGTCAACATATCTACATACACAGTGGCTTTAAACCAATTATTGTTTCAGTTAGAAGTAACAGCTTTAAAGTGATAGCACTTGGCCCTCATACAAAGAAAAACTGTTTTGCTGAGTTGGAGTTCTTTTTCGTATGTTGGTATGTACTGTATGTTCTATTCTTTTGATGTCATCTTTTGTTCGTGTTGTCCTTCTGTTAATCCCCCACCCCAGTTTTTCGTGACATACCCCATTAAATTTGGCAGATGTTTTCAAAAGTCGAGCATCTTTACATGAAGTCAAAAGAGTAACACATTGCACAAGCTTTGAACGACTTCCATGGTTTCAGTTTTGGCCTGGGCCCTTTTATCAGTCTCTTTGAATCCCAAAGGATTTTAGTTCATTATGAAACATCTCAAGGTTCCCACTGTTCGAGAAGGACATGCTGGAAATGTGAATTTGCAGCAAGTTTTTGGTTGTCTCGGTCTGTCCTTGGTTGCATCACGCTCCTATATTTCACTGAGTCCTGATTTCCTTCTGCATCCCACAATGAATCATGGTTAAACAAAAACACAGCATGGTTCTATACAAGGCTTAAAGAAGCACTGAGAAGAAAATAAATCAAAGTGTCATGTTGCATCTGAGCCATGTATGGCCTTTAGCACAGCTGTTTTTCAGCTAATGATACATTTATAGATTAACACCTTGGCATTTCAGGTATTTGGACCGCTAGAAATCTGGGGATTTGTGGAAACCGTTAAAGAATAAAAAAACACCTTTGGGTCTCAGAGTAGTGGACTCACTAAGGGTCTACACTCTTGCTGGTTATAATTTTTTCTGATTTAGTGGCCAAATTGTTTTAACACAATGGTTTTTTGAACCTCTTTAGTATCCGATGTCCACGCTGTGAATGAGAGATGATTCAAATGATCAGCCTCAGCTAAATTCACCCATCAGATCACTGTTTCAGATTTTTGTGCCTTTATTGAGGCTATGGGTGTTGGAGCAGAAGCTGGCATGTTTCCCAGTTTAGCTGCTAGCAGGGGAAATTAAAGGTAGAAAAAAAAAAAAAGATTTGAGAGGTAATTAAAGATCAGGGAGCAGGGCTGGAGAAAGGGGGATTCAGAAAACAGTCTTCACAAACACCAAGAAGCTGGATATGAGCTGAACCTTGATCTGTGCATTTCTGTTCCCACTTAAGGTATGAGATCTCGAGGGTCAAATGATACAAATACATATAATCTATATATTTGTTTATTTACAGGTATACTCTAGTTCATAGTGGATTTCTAATAAAATGAATGGCCACAATGTCTGAAAATATGAACAAACAAAAAAGAAAGAAAGAAAAAAAAGAAAATCTGTGAGGGTCAGTCTGTACATAATCATACAGGTACAGTACGTCAAGTTGATTTGATATAGATTACAAAAAATTGTGATGTCAGCAATGAAAAATGAAAATCTGAGTCTTTAAGACAGCATCGCCTCATCGGCACAAGATTTACCGACTGGGAGGATGCTAAAGATTGGTGAGTGGAGGCAAGAGATTCAGGCATGGTGCCGACATCCCCTCAGTTTACTGTAAAAGACACACAGGGTGTCTGGGATAACATAGAAATGTAAAGAAAAAAATGATAAAACATAATTAATTAATGAAGAGCCATTGTAATTTCAAATGTGAGAACTGACAGGCATGAAAACAAAACAAAACAAAAAAAAAAGGAGAACAATTAAATTCATACTAAGTGTTTGGATATATCTTCATATTCTGCATTTAAATATATATGCATGTGTGAGTGTTCAGTATACATGTATATATGCAATTACATACATACATATATGCATTCGTACACACAGGCATGTTATACTTAACATTTCTACAGTGAAAAAATAGAATGTCTTTTAACATAATATGAACAGATAAGCATTTTTCTTTTCCTGCTAATTTAAAAAAAATGTCATACAACATCTCTGTTAAAAAACTAAACCAAAAAGAAAATAAAAAGTCAATTATGTAATGTAAAATAAGTCGTCATAATACAACATTAATGTTTTTTATAATGTTACAATAACAATAAGGCTTTTTTGGAAATAAGAAAAGATTACACACAGTTCTGTCCATCGCTCTGGCTTTTGTGCACACCCACTGGAAACCATCACAGAATCCCAGCGCTCACTTTTACCAAAGCGCTGTCCTCAAAATGAAAACCTGGAGATTTCAAAAACTTTTTGTTGTTTTTCTTTAATCCAGACACATACACATTAATGTGTCAACCTGCAGTTGTTTTAAGAGAATCTGTTTCAAGTTTAGTCTCTTTTGTCTTCTGGATGTGCAAGGAAATGGTGCTGAAGAATTTCTAGAACACACCATGGCATTGAGATCCAACATGGCTGCTTGGTCTGGCTGTGTTACCCACAGAGACATCATCTAGAAAAATGGAGGGCAAACAGCAAAGCATCTATTTTGTGTATCCACCAGTTACCAAACACACACACAGTGGAACATTGGGCCAATTTGTCAACCACATTAACGTACAGCTTTGTAATTGCAACAGGCCATTGTCACTTTTGAGTGTCTAGCACAATGAGATAGATGATATAGAGGAGGCTCAAATAAACAAACAAACAAAAAGGAGCAGTGGACGATGACGTCACGTGGATGCGCTTTCAGTCATGCCCACCTGGGTGCGAGGAGTTAGCAGAGCTGGCATCTTTTATTCATCAGTTTCTTCTCCTTTAAGAGTCACATGTCATGTACAGCATACACGAGATAAGCAGCATGTTTGGTTTTGACAGAAATGAAAACAAAAATAGAACGAAAACAAAAGATAGTTCCTCATAAGACAAAAAAGTTCCAAACGACGATGATGAGCGTTGGTCACTGTACACAAAGAAAGCCGCTACTTTGCGGCAATCCTTGTTTGGTTGATCCATGGATCGAAAGCCTTTCGCCCCACCAGACTGAAGGTACATGTTACTGCCGCAGCCCCATAATGCCATGGTGCCAAAGAGAGGAGTGCTTGTAAAAAAATCATGGGACATGGTTGCCATTTCTCTCACCTCGGCCATCCAGGAAGAGACCGAGCGCAAGATTCTTGGTGGTTTCCTTGATTTATGTGGTGACTGAAACACGAGCTTCCTGGAGAACGTGTCACCACAAACACACTGTGGTTCTTCTTTACATCACCGTGGTTACCTGGTTTGGGGTTCTGATTTTACACAAGTTCACAATTCATAGAACTAACAGATTTTACGATATGTGTTGCTGCGTTCTTCCTGACCACGACTGTGAGTGCCCTCTCAAAGCTTTTACTTTACAGGCAGTTCGGTGACATGTACTTCAATAATTGAGTATTTTTCCTGCGCAAATTATGCATAATAATAGAGGAATAGTGAAAAAAAAACTCAATTTCTATTTACTGCCAAATGTGAGCATTCTTGTTCTATTCCAATGTGTCTGGATGACTGGAGTCTGGGAAAAGTCCATTGAGTTAAAGAGGCATTAAGTTGGCTATTTCTCTGGATAACACTCACAAAAAAACTAAAAAAAAAAAAAAAAAAAAAAAAAAAGTTTGATAGAAATACTTGAACCCCTTTTACACCTAGAAACAAGTAAGTCTCTCAGTCTTGGCTACATCCATCTGCATTTCATTGATTTATGCTTTCCTTTTCCTTCATTTTCTGTTGCTTGTTGCTGTTGTATCACAAAGATTTTTTTTTTTTTTTTATGAAGAGAAATGTCCACGAATGTTTACAATGTCCTCCACATTGAAACACTTGAGGTAAGGTAAGCAGTCTGACACTTTGATCAATACCCGCCCCACAGTTTGAGCCACAGCTTCTTGCTCCTCCCCTGCAGAGGATGTTCTTCTCCTAAAATTGGGCAATTTTCTCATGTCTCAATTGGAATTATTCTAACCTTGTGGGTTTGGGTGTTATCTTCTAAAAAATCTACAGGATCCTGTTCGATGTGTCTGAATTAGGGGCAGCAGAATTGTTGTCTGCAGGCGGTGTTTCAAATTTCAAAGTTTCTATGGCTCAGGAAACTGTTGAGGTGGGTCGGGGCCAACAGGATTCTGGGGGAAGAGATGGCTTTTTACGTTGCATAGTGATCAAAGCTTCCTAGGTACTCCAGAGCTGCATGATAGCAGAATTGGTACTCATCCTGTAGATAAAAAGAAAACACAAACATAGGTGAGAGACGCCAAAGAAATGACCCCAGCTGAAGTTTACAGAGTTTGCCGTATGAAGATTGTGATTCCTACTGTATCCTAACCTCAGTCTGGACCATAGCTGGCCTCTGTGTCCGGAGCATCTTCACTGTTTGGAAGATGTCAACCACACCTTCATAACGCATTCTTTCCAGGACTATGCTGAGGGTGATGAAGACTCCAGTCCTTCCCACTCCAGCACTAGATAAATATAAGCACAAAATTGATCAAAAAGGGTCTAACTTGTGTCATGTAGAAATACCCACCTTTTCTAAAACACATTTTTCTGGTCCTTCTCCTGTTTCAAATTGTACATATGATGTAAACCTTAGCAAGACCTGCAAAAGGATTTCACACTTTCAAAAAAAAAAAAAAAAGCTAAAAATGCATGGGATGACAACAGTAGGATTTTGTTGTAGCTAGTTTGCACATCAGCAGCTCTAACTGGTTGACAGAAGTCAACATGTATAGTCAGAATACTGCTGCAAGGTAATAACAGCCACAGCAAGGAGGCAATTTACATGCAAGAACCTTGTGAATTCACTTATGTTTGCCTACATTGTCATTCTCAAGGACACACACCCACTTCAAATTGCACATACAAACATTTAATCTCCAAAGCCCCGCCTCCTTTCTGCCCCCCCTCCCAAAGGAAAAACATCAGTCTGCCGCTGCTCTCCAAAAATACAGTCTGAGTCTTAGCTCAGATCCTGAAATACTTGAGACTTGCTTCTCTAAGCTGCTTTGCTGTGAAATGACTTCCACTTCACCAATGGAATCAAAATTGATATGACAACAGATTTATTTGGGCATTTTCCAGCCTGTGATGCCACTTTGTTGAATTAGAAGTGAAAGTGATGTCTGCAGACACTTTGAGTTTGTGCATGAGTATGCCGAAAAGGACGTGTGCACGCTGGAGGACAATGTTAGCCTGTATCATTTGACTACATTTGAATAATAACAAACACAGCTGTCTAATCATGCAGAACACGCAGCCACCCCACCATGTGGTAGTATCTCTCAGCCCACCCAAAGCTGCTTGCTGGGAGTCAGTCACAGCCCGTCACATGGGCTCTTAAACTCAGAGCTTCTCTCTCTCTTTCAACTTCTTTCTCTCTCCAGATCCAAATCTTAAAGCTTGACGAGCCGCTGCAGACTGAGAGGATTTGGTGTCCCCATTCACAGGAAGTAATCAGGCAATTAATAACAAAAAGCATGTGGGTCTGGTAGATAGAGGCTGAGAAGAGGAGAGGAGGAGGGGGTGTGGAAGAAAAGAGCTTCAGGAGAATGGATGGATGAATGAGAAGGGGAAAAAAAAAGAGGGGAGAGGATTAAGAAAATGGCAGATGACAGACGAAGAAGTCCAGTGATAGAAAACTAAAGCGTATAAGAAAAGGAAGAAATAAGCTCTTCTCTCTGAGAGCCCAAAGAATGAGGCATAAAGAAAGAGGAGGAGCAGGAGGTGGTTGTTGCACCAACAGATATGGGAAACAATAAATGTCACTCTGCATGAAAAAAAGTCTTCCCAAATTGAGACATCTGCTGTTTGACACTTGTTACTAATCATCACTGTTGATCAGGGTAACTACTTTGGATGATTTCAGCAACCCCCCCAAAATGACAAAGTTCATCAAGATGTGTCCAGAATCCTTAAACTTCACAATAAACTGCTGAATATGGAGTGGTCATGTGACTCTTGCCTTTAAAAGGCGGAGGGTGTTTCCTTCCATTACTCCAGTCTTGCAATAACTAAGCCTTACACTTCAAGACAACCCCCTTCCAATAACGGCTCCACAGAAGGGGAGAATAACTCAGTCTTATTGGAGCTTCCCTGACACATATTACAACTCCCGGAGGGCCATTTACTGGCTGGTGACATCATTTTACTTCTTATTCCGAGAGAGCTGATGTTATGTGTGATGATGTCATGGCGCCTGTGTGATGAAAATGTGGAGCAAAAGTGACCTTCTGTTCCAAAGATAAAACATTTTTATAAGGTGGAAAGGAAATAAATCAGTTAATACTAAATAATCTCATCCAAAAGAGCAGTCGTACTATATAAGCTTTTTTTCTGAATTCCTCTCAAACAATGAAAACAGATGTTAAAAATTGCATCATTCCCACACATTTCCTTGTTCTTTTCTGGTCTTGCAACACATTCAGAACCAGAGGTATAAACAATATCTATTTCTTGACGACTCAAAGATGGAGCTTATTGAGAAGGATCCCTTCTGAAGGTCTGTTAATGAATATAAATAATCTGAGGACTTGATGGAAACCTTTGGCAAATATCAATTTTTACCTTCCTTCAGCACGTCAAGTTAATGATGTAAGTTACCTTGGAAGCTACACCTGAGGTGATAAAAATGCATCACAAGGCGATCATAAAAACCAAAAGAACGGCCGTATCGTTTCATAGGTCTCTTCTTTGCAAATGCCAAGTCACATCTGAGCCTCATCAATTATGGAAGAGGAGGGCCTGTGGAGGTGCAGAGGGAGTGCTCCACAGTGGCAGAAAGAAGAGGAGGAATCATGTCTGATGATCCAGTTGGAGCTGCATCTTCGGAGAAACTCCGTAGAAAAACAATAAGCATCTTAAGAAGTGATTTAATCCCGATATTTTCATCCTTTCGCTTTACGTCCTAAGAAGAAAAGCGTGTCTGAGGGGTTCAGCGGAAGGTAAAGAGAAATAAAAGGCATTGCCTTGATGAAAAGGCATATTCCTACGCTCTCTGTGTTTTAGAAGGTTTAACATCAACATGACAGGCAGACATCTTACCTGCAGTGGACAGAGATTGGGCCATCTTGTCCAAACTGCTCCTTAGTTTTATGCACCTGGCCAATGAAGTCAATAAATCCCTCCCCGGACTTGGGAACACCTTGCTCTGGCCAATCAGTAAACTGGAACTGCCTTACTGTTCTGGACTGGCCATCCTGCAAATATAAAAACAAGGATAAGGTAGATATTAAAACAGCATATACGAAAAAGGAAGAGCATAGGAATGTGTGTAGGGCAGGACCAGAGTTAAGGGCTCATCCAACCAGATGAGCAGATTCTAAGCACCAGTGAATGATGAAAGCTATGCAAGGCCCCGACTTTCACTCATTAAATACTAATCTTAGGTTAATTTTAACACACCAGCAGATTCATGTTAGAGTTACAAAGTGTCTCCTGCTTTCCTACTTTTCTCCACTACCTTGTACTAAAGTGTTTCAATTCTCTCTCCTATTGTGTGTGTCACAACGAGGTTCTGGTTTAAGCTAATCAATAGTGTATCTGCCACGACGAGCATCTTCCAGATGCCATGTTTGATGGGATAATGCTGCGATTCAATCAATAAAGTGACCTGATGGATGAGCAGAGCGACAGAGGTAAGAAGCAAATACAGAGTAATAGCTGCACAGGAGGGAGAGATTGGACAATGGAAACTGGAAACAAAGACCCCAAACAATCAAATCTTATCCAGAATCTTACAATCTCATTATAATGGTGGCAACAGCTTCCAATTCAAAGAAAAACATTTGACTTTTCTGAAGTGGGGTCACACTGGGACAAAGGGAGGTGATCTGCTTCATTTTGAGAGAGTTTGAGGGTGCACAGTTGATACTTGTGTCCTTGCAAAGAAAGTTTGCCTTGAGTTGTCACAGGGAGAACAAATTCGTCAGGAAAGTCAGCAGAGACTTGCAGTTTTGCACACGCAGGCTCTCCGCTTGATGCCACCAGCAATTAAGACGACCAGGTGTTCATTTCTCCAGTTGTTTCTCACTTCTCTCCACGACAGACTTCAGTTTAGACATGATGTGTCATTCTCACACATTCTCTCTCCATACGAATACTCTTCAACAGCAAAATGGAATGGATAGTCAGCTGGTGACTGGGATTTCTTTCCTCCCACCCGACTGAAAAATGTGTTTCCAGAAAATAAATCTTGATTGTGACAGATTTATTTAAGTAAGAAACATTTTTAGACACGCTCTTTTAAAGCTGTTAACAATGAACTTGAAATTTTGCATGCTAAAATATGTGAATGCAAAGAAAGGTGTATGAAATAGACCTTACTTAGAAGCTAAATTGCATGTCAGGTATCCTTTTATCCTCAAACAATGTAATAAAAACTTAAAAAGTCCATGTCATGACTTTAACATTCTGATTTTCGTCATGAACTAACTATCCTCCTCTGTGTAGCTACTGTATGCTAAAGGATATACATAATCTATGGACTGCCTGCCAGTTTTCCTGCTGCAGATTCGTTTTTGTACAGCCACCAAGATGCACTCCTCTATGTAATTGTTCATGACAAATACAGTGATTCTAATAAGTTAAGCTTCATGTACCGGCTCTCTTTGTTTATCATCTCATGTTTCCCTGTTTTATGACACATTGCATATTTTCTTTCTTTCACTGCCTTTGTTTTTCCTCTCAGAAACATTTAGCCTCAGCAGGGGGATTAAAAATGAAAGAGGGGCAAAGACAGCAACACAATAAACCAAGCATGCCAAAGAAAGAGCAGGGAGAAAAAAAAAAGGAAAAAAAAAAAGGGGAAATTTAACACACAACCTGAGGGCCCACGTGGCGTGTCAAATTGTGTGATTAAATACGTGACTGGCTCGCTAGATGTGAGTGTTGAGGCGTGGAGTCTGTGCTATTACTGCGTGGAGTGTCTGCTATTACTGTGCAGAGGCATGCAACGACACACGCATACACACTTTATGCAAAAAGACAAACAGGCATCGATCAACAATACGTGAAGTTGAAAGCAATTTTACAAACACTTATATGTATACACAACCTGTAAAATGAGCTCAAACCTGTTAAATATACATAATATACTTAAAACACACAACCCCATATTAGATCATATGCTGAACGATCATCTATTCCATCTCTCTGCATTGTTTTATAACAGAGATCATAATCTTAGTATGTCTGTTTGCTGCAGATGTGCACGTTGATTCTTTTGTACAGGCAGGATTTTTTTTCTCTGTCCTCTCAGATATGTATTTCTGAGTACATACATTCATTTTTCCATTACTAACAAATGTGTGCTACTGCAGCCCCGTTGCTGCGCTAATTTAATTCATTTTAAGCTGTTCAAAATACTGAAAACATTGAAATTGCTGCACTATTTTTCCTGAAGAGCATCAAAATAAAGAGCTCTTTGATTCTAAGGAACCATTAAAGCCACTTTAATATAAACCACTTAAATTTGAAAAAGGGGACAACATTATAGCAGAAACATTTTTCAATATGTTATGATAAATATACATGTTAATGCCACAGCATCAGCAACAAAGGTCTCTCAAAAAGAGAGATGTCACCAGACAGGCTTGAAAGTATCTTCAATAAATGATTTGTGATGCTGTATTGAGGAGCATGTTAATCTCATCTCAGGCGTAGGGTTACTTGATAAGGGTAAAAATCATGATCATGAGATGAAGATCATTTGATGCTATGAAAGCACAACCTCTACATAAAGCATTTATCTTTTTAAAGTGAAGAAGTGCCAAAACGAGAAATGTATTAAAAGCTGCATTCAATTATAAAGTGGAAAAACAGAAAAAAAGGGGCAAAAAAAGGGCAGAAAGAGACAGATGAAAGGCCATACTGTAGGTTGGACTTGACAAGGACTTCTAACCTGCACAAGTTCAGTTGCCTGGGGCCACAATAGGTAACTTTTTAATAGTGAATTCCCTCCAACTTGGAGTGCAATTCAACTGAAATATCACACAACGGTGGTGATGGGACACAGGATAATCCGGCTGACTGGGGCTTGTATTTTGTTGAGATTCTGATCAAAAAGTCTGTCTTGCAAGAGCAACCTTCAATCAGCAGTACCCTCCAGGGGTAAGCTATGTGTTTGGACCAGGTCTGGGGAGGGTGACAAGAGGCCTAAATGCAAGGGATGAATTTGGGTAAAGCTGAAAGAGGCCCAAGGTATTCTGACAATGAGTTGATGCTTCACTCTTACAGAAGTGAGACACCCAGAGTGATACAGAGACAAAGGTGTCAATGATCCTTTAATTATTGATTTTTCTAAAATTTTACCAGTAGGATCCTTCTTATGACTTTTTCCCCTACTATGTTGGCCCAGTCCTCATTAACACTAAAATCTAATCAATGTAACTCTAGTAAGTCACACTGCAGTGCTTCGATTCGTGAACTCAATGGGACTGGTGCAATGTGAAACAGGTGAAACAGGTCTTATGAGAGAGGTATTTGGATTTAGTCCTTGTTGACCAAAGAATCGCTTATCATCATCTTGGCTGGAGATAAACTCAATAATAATGGAGTTTGGGGTTTTACAGAGGGCCAAAAGCTCACTGCTGTGTAGGACAGGAATGTGTTGGATTTAGAAAACAATACGAACAAGAAGATTGTGACAATAACTTAATCTTGATTATCTTGTATTTTTATCATTGCTGGAGGCCAAAATTGGAATTAAATCTGATCTCTCACCAAGACTTCAGTGTTTCTTTTCTTTCTGACATCTTTCAAAATATTTAACTCCACAAACTTTGCCAAAGACCCATAAATATCGTCTGTCTCACCCTGGCATCTGTGACCTTGAACTCTCGCAGGATGTACTGAGGCATGTTATACTCCGCCATGGGATCCACCACGAAGTACTGATACCTGGCAGAGCGCTCTGCTGGCCAGTACTGGTGACACTTTTCCTGTGTGAACAAAAGAGATGACAAAACATTTGTTCAGAAAATTTTGAAATTATGAACTTTAATGATATTCAGTAGTGTTCTTTTGTCTTAAATGACTAAATCTAAGTCCTACCCGTCCCATTTCTCTAAGTTTGGTCAACATGACTACAATAGTGGAGTTGTTCTCCCAGAGCATTCTCCAGAAGTCTTCTGTAGTCTCTGCCAGAGGGCCCTGTGTAGCGATGTAAGCCCTCTGCTGCCTGTTTAGAATAAAACCATGTTAAAACTCTTGTACGTTTTGTTTGTGCCATGTTCCCCGCTATCTCAGCCCTCCTACCTGTATCCATCAATGAAACTGGCATTGATGTAGTCAGATCCTTCCAGGCCTCTGATTGGCTGCAGGCAGACACGCGTCGTCTCATAGGGCATAATGTTGACCAGCCGATTCTTGAACTTGTTGCAGGGGAGATTGGCACTAATGAAGCGCGATGTGTGGGCTTTGGAGTTGGCCAAACGCTGGTGTGGAGAGAAGAAGAGATCATTTAATACCTTCACGGAAGTAAGAGAATCAGGCAAAAACAAAAAGCCCATATAGTGACATTTCTGGCAGAGTAAATATCATCAAAAGAGAGGACAGTGGTGTGAAAAAGAACATACAGTTGACAAAAAAAATGGGAGAGGAGACATGAACAGAGAAGAGAAATAGAGGATGATGAAGCTGGAAAGAGTGAAGGAGGGAAAAAAAACAGGTCTGAGATGGCTATTACTGCTCAAATATCTGAAAGACTGTGATAAAACTGAC
This sequence comes from Atherinomorus stipes, assembly GCA_023101725.1. Classification (NCBI taxonomy): domain Eukaryota; kingdom Metazoa; phylum Chordata; class Actinopteri; order Atheriniformes; family Atherinidae; genus Atherinomorus; species Atherinomorus stipes. The sequence continues at coordinate 1,410,361 of JALJCO010014596.1, read as the reverse complement.
CCAGTTTAATCTGATCTTTCACCCACGCTTAAGCAGCAGTGGCACAACTTCAGAGAGACATTTATTATCAAAAATATACTGTACATTTTTAGGAAGAAATTTAAAAACCTTGCCCCCATTTGCAACATGTGAGGTCCTGCAGGGTCATATGTAATGAGGGAAAATACGCCATAGACCCTGACTAACAAGCCTCTGCATCAAGTCTGTACCAAACAGAAAACTCCTCTCAAAGTGGGTCACTAGTGCCTTTGATAATGGCAGTGTGGTATGTGTGCATAAAACATAGGGGTGCTTAGAAAAACACACACACACACACTGATCAAATGAAAAGTGGTACTGCTACATCACCATTGTCATAAGGACCTCAATGGGAGTTTGTGGGTCAGCAAGTCTTATGATCGCCCCCTTTTTTGCTTCGATAGCTCAACAAAGAGTGTTTGTGTATGTGTACTTGCTTGTTAGCCAGTAAACAGAAGACACCTTTGTAAGACAGTTTTTAGCATCTTTAGGACAGAGAAAAGCACGGTTCACTGCAGACATTTGCAACATCATGAAAGACGGTAAGAGATAAGCTACAACTAACCCCATTGAAAATCTGGATTTACTTTTTCCGTCTCTCACTGGCTGTCAAAATACAGAAGCCGTTTCTTTAATCTATATTGGATGACTTCTTATTTTCTATTTTTTTCCCCCCAGAGTGCTCTCGTCTTCTCTCCATCTCCTCTTCAACATTAGTATCTCTTTGTCAGTGGTTATTTGCAATCCATCCAGAATTTCCCTTCTCCTCCGCATATGCCTTCACCCCTGTATCACTCCTCTTTTGGTGCATGATTCACATAAGCACCTGGAAAGGCTTGAGTTGGCCTGGCTGTGCAAGAGTGCCTCAGCTACGCCACCAAACACCACACAGCATGCAGGGATCAGAGCCAAACCTGGCAACCAAGGAGCCACAGACACCTTGTAGTTACGGTTGCCAGCTACCTCCCTTTTATACTCCAGCACGTGTGGTCAGCTGGATGATCTGCATACATTAGGTAAGTTAAGCCACAGCAGGGAAAAGCATAAATGGTTATTTAGTGACATGCAAATAAAGAAATTGTAGCTAGTGGATCTGAGCTGTTTAGTATTTAAAGGTGAACAGATCTTTGACAAGCTGATCAACCACTCAACATTTGAAGCAATATTAGCAAATCGTTTGTGTCTTTCACACACGATATAAGAGCAAATCAAGAAATACTGTAAGCCTAATTATAAAATTTAGGAACCCAAATTATTTTGAGATTAGGGCTCTGGCTTTGCAACACAGATAAGGAAGGTCGGGTCAAAGTATATTTTAAGGCATTATAAACACTGACACCTAAACTCATGTTCAAACAACCAGGAGCCGAGGGTTCCTCTAACAGCTGCTGAGCACACTGAAAATGATGCCCATAAAAGCTACTCGAGGCATTTCCAGAAAGCCATTTCTGTAGTTTGTAATGAAGTTAAGGAATGTCTGTTTACAGGAATTGTGGAGGTCAAGCTAAGACTCAGAAAACCGTCCAAGAGAACCACTCATAGAGCTGTTAGAAAGGCAAATTAAAGCCCTGGTCGACAGCTAAAGACCTTCAGGAAGATTTAACAGTCTCTGGAGCTGTAGTGCATGGCTCTACTGTGCAATGACTCGTGCATAAATACAACCTTCACGAAAAGACGGCCATGCCTGCCTTCAATCCTCAAGATTCAAAATCAGAATTTGAATAAGTCTGCACTCAAAAAAAAATGAATCTTTGACTTACATAATTTTTTTTCATGTCAGTAGGTTCCACATAATTATAATATGTTACTTCAACTGAAAAGAAACAAGCAAATCAGTTTGTTGTTCACGGTACTCAACTGAATTGTGTTCATGCAACACATATATATTATGTAGGGACAACATGAGACAAAATCACATTAAGATAACTTAAAAAAATTATTTAATCCAACAAACACCTATTTATGTTAACTGAACATCAATTGAGGTCAATGCAACCTACTTAATAAAAATAACTCTCTTCCTGTAGATAAGTCATGCTTTTTCCTTAACCCCACCTAAATTAATTAATAAAAAAAAAAAAAGGTTTAAGACAGGGGGTGTCCAGTAGAAACTGAGCCTTAACATGTCATTGTGTTTAAAAAGAAAGCAGAATTTCCAAGTGGGGTGCTCAGGGGACATATAACGTATTTTTCTGTATCTGAGAGCAAATATTTGAGTGTATAAGGGTCACTATCAACCTAAAACCACCTTTATATGGAGCCCTCAGGTCTGAAAATATCACAGAGTTATTCAGATTTACAGCAGACTACAGTACACGCTACACTCCCACAGAGCAGAATTATCCAGCCTCCTTATCTTTACCTCCACCCAGCTTCAGGTTCAAATTATGCTGCACTCACTGTAGCTCAGAAATAGGAAGTCAAAACTCTTTTGCTTTCTCTGTGGGAATTCTTACCAGCAATTATATAAGAAATGATCTAGTATATTTACCACTAGTTTTTCAGAATATTTTATCACTTAATAAGAAAATCTGACCCCTAATAAGCAGCTCTAATTTCCTGATTTGTGACTGTTTTTAAAACCTAACCCACACACAAAGGAGTGGAAAGACCAAGACATGTCACATGTTGATGAACCCTCAAGAGATGATGTCAATTTGTGGATGAGAAATATTAGTAACTACTATTTTGCTTGTGCATTCTCAGAATTGTGTACTTTGTAATAATTAGGCTGATGTGAACTTGGAAGTTACCGCCATCATTTTTTGGTTAAAATGAACAAGGATCTTGTCTTCTCGTTTGAATCCCAATTAAAACTCTACAGTTGAATTCCAAATAACTCCTTTGCTATTTAATTAGAAATGGATCACAGTAGCCTAGTTGCTCTTTATTTTTTTTGCTTGTATTGTAATTCATGTAATGAATTTTTGAAGTATTTTCTGTGAACACAATGTTTTTGATGAACATGGTTGTTATTCAGCCACATACAATATGCAAGGCAGTAACTGTCTGACAGCCTTGCTGTAAATCCTTCATCTGGAGTAATTCTCTGTGCTGTAGCCCTGCAAATTCCTCCAGTCATGGATTAACTGAACTACGCTGCATCCAGCCTGAGAGTTAAAATGCCCTCCTACCCATCCCCATTTTATAGTCATCTGTGGGATTACTCCCTTACCTCCAAGTTAGCATATAGTCGTCCCTTTGTTCATTAGCCAAACGTTCCTCCCTCCGCTTGCCCTGCCATCCACCTCCATTTGTCATCATCAAGTATTAATTACTTAGCTCTCCCACCCTTCTTCACACAAAGCTTACTCCTCTATCCTGACTGTACTGTGGACGTTATTAATCCCATTTCGACTCCTGACGCCAGCTCAGCATTATCCTTGTTACAAATAGCGATGGAGATTCGATCACTGTTTTGCACCAGTGACTTTTTTTTTTTTTTTAAAGAAGGAAAAAAAAAAGTTGAAACGCACCAGCACTATTATTGTTTCTTGGCAGGGGGCTGTGTTGATGAATTGCAATGGGAAGATGACGGATGAATTGAGAGTAAGAGTGTATGCAATTCAAGGTCGGTAGCTAGTGACTGCAGCACAGAGCTGTGTTTATGAGCTGATAACTTTTGAGATTTTTACTGGATATCTATTTAAACAGTGTAAACACTTTGCCTTGCTGTCCATTCTCACCTCCTGCTTTGTCATTAATTTCTGAAAGGATGCATCTTAAACTCAAACCCATGATACCCTTGACTAAAAGTAATTTGAATTATGCTGTGGGATTAAGCTCAGTTTCTTTGTCTAGTCATGTCATTCAAAATCCTCAAAAAGGCCTTCAACATTTCCATTTTCCACAAAGTAGCTGCGAGAAACAAAATAATTATAATTATAATGACACATTGTGTGCATAAATGATTCAATTATTAAGAAAGTAAATGTGATCTGTTTATATTTCACCTGGAATCCCATTACCAAGACAGCTTCTATAAACTGCAGGAGGGCGGCATTGTGAAGTGAGGTTTAATACTTATCTGGGACTAAATGGTATTACATCTTCAAAGAAGTGTCTCTACATTAAAGGCGGATCCCTGTAAGCTTACACTGTGTTGCTGTTTCATCTGTATCAGGCTCATGATAACAGAGACATCCACCAGGCATTTGTCTCGGCCAAATTAAGTTTTTATAAGGTAGTGACTGTGGATTTGCTGTAAACTCATCTACTCCTGACTGAAATGTTATCCTTCCAGATTCCCCAATTAGTGACAGTTACCAGTCATTGGCAATGTGTCCTTGCACAGCAATATGCCAACTACAGACCTTAATCAAGATAAGAACATATTCAAACTATGTATTTACAAGTTGTACTGAGGATATTCCATTTTTACTTCTGTTTAAATGTCCCTGAGAAACAGGCTGTTTAATGTTAAATGAAAACCTAAACAACTGTAATGTTTGCGCCCTTTCAAAGTCTTAATCATATTTATATTTCTCAAACATGGAGCATCAACCTAATCAGGCTTCTCGTGTTTTTTTGGGACCATACCGTATCTTTCCTGTTCTACACTGACCTCCACAGGAGCAGTTGTTGCCAGATTTTGTGACATAAACAAGCAACCCGATCAATGTAAACAAGCCCCAAACAAACAACAGTGTTCTTTAAAAATAAGCTTGAAAGTCACTTATAAGTGGATCTGGAATCCGCAGAGCTTAGTGCATGTTAGTAAAGGAGCAGTTTTCCTTGCACCATGCCGAGACATTTCAGTTGGATGTATAAGATGCAATTAAGGTATACATGTTTGCATAATGTAATTGATATTGACGTAGTCCAGAAAATATAATTTGATTATTGTTTACTCTGTATATGACCTTATTCAGGGTAAGTTAACCAGAAAATGCTGCTTATATGGCGTCTTACTCAGAGTAATAACTTAATTAGGTTAGTATCTGAATGCTGCTAGGCATGTAAACATAACCGTTGTCATATCCTCTCTAATCTCCTACAGCTATTGGTTAAAAACCACTACCAGTAATGCAGACATGCACAAAACAATTACTGCAACCAATAATTGAGCAAACTTGACAAACAATGCATGCCTCCATGTTGTTTCCCTTTGTCTTGGCTTTAGATCAGCTGTTTTTGCAAGGTGATCCATAGTCAGAGACAAACTTTAAACGAGCTGTCTGACCAATTCCATGTCAGACTTAAAAGAGTAATTGCCATGAAAAGAGGTGACGGAGCTCAAAATGATCAAAATGATCATAAAAAGCAGTTCTTCATTTCCTATACCTTGAACTCTAGCTCCATGCCAGTGACGTGCTCGCCGCTCTCCACCTGGGCTAGCTTCTGGATGTATGAGTACAGGCTCCGGGCAGCCACTTCAGTGTTTCCGCAGGCGACTGCCTCCAGCAGTGCATCATGAATGAAGCTGTACTGGTCCTCCGTCTGGACCATGTAGTTCCGCTGTGAGCGCATCAGTGTCACATGCCCGTAAATGTCGACTGTCTTCTCGTGCTTGATACGCTCCAGCATGGCGTCGATTACTATAAAGCAGCCCGTCCGGCCAACACCCGCACTGAAGTGGGAAGAAAAGAAATAAAAGAGGTAAATTTCTCCCTTGTACTTGAGTCTGTAATGTAATACTACAATTGTGTTTGGTGCCAAATAATTTAAAGCAAAGAATACCTAATACTAAAAATCCTGTGGGACTATAAATGGTATTTTCAGTATTGTTTGCTTTGGTGTTACAGTTTAAATAATTGATTAAAGAGAAAAAGAAAGAGATGCCTTGTGAATCAAGATGTGATCTGTATGGAGAGAATACAGAAAGAATAAAAAATGACAAATAGAACAACAAAAGAACGGCAATGGAGACTCTGCATGGCAAGCTGTCAAATTTCAGTATTATTGTGTTGTGCTTTTGACTCACTGAAGTCTTCTTACTCTGACAAAAAGGAAGGCTTCAATTTGAATAAGCCATTTGAGAAATATAGCTAGTATAAGAAGGAAGAGCTAAGGAGTGAATAGGGAGAAGAAGGAAAGATGGGAAGGGATTACTGAGAGGAAATTGACAGTAAGAGAAATAAAAGTAGAAGGTGGGGAGAACTGCAGGGACACAGAATGCCATAAAGAGAATAATGAGACCAATATCAAGGCAAAAATATACATAGACCGTGTTAAAAGAAATGTGTGCATAAAAGAAACGATATTGAATCAAATGAAATATGTATCCAAGTACCCTTCCTTGTGTTGAGCTTATCTTTCATTGGCACTGATGTCACATCAGCGTCTGCACCACTCTAGACTTTCCTTAAAGCACAACTATTTCCACAGACCTCAAGGCAAAATGAACTATTCTGTCAAACCTGAGAGCTTAAAATGACTAATGACCTGCAGTGAGCGATGATGGGTCCGGCATCAGGCGGGTTGCAAGTCTTCACCCTACGCAGGAAGGCCAGGAAAGGGGTGGGGTACTCTGGTACTCCATGGTCAGGCCACGCTGTGAACTGGAACTGACGAACTTCCCGCTTCTCACTTGATCCATTCTGGAAATAAATAAGATGGACACAGCGGGTTGGTTGTTGTGGTTTGAACTGATGGATCTACTTGCTTTAATCTGATGAAAAAAATACAAAAAAATACACTGAAGTGTATTTTTTTAAGGAGTTCAATCAGAGCAAACACTGAAAAAAAAATAGAAAAAAAATACACTGAAGTGAATTTTCTTTCCTATTTTTTTTTCAGTGTTTGCTCTGATTGAACTCCTTAAAATGATCAGAATTATTTATTTATTATCTTATGGCTTTCATTTACCTTTGGCTATTAACACATGCCTTCAGCTAACCTGCCAACTCAGCCCTGACCATAAGCCTGGCTACTATAAGATTTCCTAAATGGAAAAACTCATTCTAAAATGCAAGCAGGGTGATGATTTCACATCAGCAATACCCCTGTGTGATTATTCATTCAGCCGGTGCATGTGATTTCTACCAAGCCTGATGCATTAGGATGTAAATCATTCAAAATATTTTTATGAAATCTCACTGTTTGGGTCATTGCAATTTAAATTCCACTCCTGAAGCATCATAACAACAAGCTTGGATCTGGGGAAAGTTTTCTTTTTGCAGCAGCAGCAGCAGCAGAAGGATAAGAAGAAAGAAAAATGAAACCTCCCTTAGATCTTTCCACTCTTCTCTCCTCTCTTTACTCACATAAGATTCTCTAATGGAGGGACTGTTTGCATTTCAGTGCAGCGCTTCTGCCTTCCTGACAGAGGGAAATTTTGCCTTGCTGAATAAATGAATAACTGAGTGTGGTAATTAAAAGCAAACTGACCTAGTTCGTATGTTCTTTATTTTATTAGAGTTTATTTTATTTTGGACATTCCCTGTTTCTGAAGTCAAGCAGACTACAGGGACATGACTAGTTCCTGGCTGTGTTTTCCTTTGGTAAAAATTTTGTGAGCAGACAATACTGCGTAACTGTAGGACATATGAATATATACAGCAGTATGGCACCCCAGCGTGGTGTGCATGGTTGTCTTTCTACTGCCTGCAGTGAATCTGCTACCTTATATATATCAAAAATCCTGCAAAGTGAGAACAGCACAGTGAGAAATCACAGCATTGGCTCAATATTATGTGGAAAAAGGAGAGGGTAGATAGAGAAAGAGCCATATCGGTGGGTTTTATAGAGGCTCAGAGTGCCGGAATGTAAACAGGCCCGAATGTCAACCAGCCAGCTATAAAGCGCCATGACTGCTGATATGCTGCTATCTTTACCGTCACTGGCTTGCTCTGGCACTCATCGTTCTGCAGAGGATGCAGCTCAAAAGTCAACTATGCCCCTTCTCTGGCGCTATCTGGTAAAGAGGAAAATTTTGGAAATAGACAAGGCTTCAAGTGCAGAGTTGTCATCTTTTTGCAGACATGCACTGTGCTCACACTAGTGTTTTCTTTCGTTCCACGGTTTAATTCCCCTTTCTTTTTTTTTTTTATTTTTTTTTTTTTTATGACCTCTCCCCCTTTTATTTTTCTTCTTTTTTATTTTTTTTTCTGTCCCTGGCGTTTTTTTTTTTTTTTTTTTATTATTTATTGTAAGAAAATGTTGTAGTTTTGTTTGTGTTTGGGGAAATATTATCTGAATAAAAATTAGCTCTAATAGTTATTTTTTTTTTTTTTTTTTTCGTTTTTTCCCATTTTTTCTTAAATTTTTGTTTTTTAATTTTTTTTTAAAAAAAAAAAAAAAAAAAAAAAAAATAAATAAATTTTTTCTTTTTTATGTCATAATATTTCTTTTTTACCTCCCCTTTTTTTAGTTTTTGCACACTCCCTTTTTTTTTGGAAAATTTTTTTTTTTTTTTTTTTTTTTTCATTTTTTTTTTTTTTTTTTGTTTTTTTTTTTTTTTTTTTTTTTATTTTTTAGGACTTTTTTATAAAATAATCCCCTTTTTTTTATGTTTTTTTTACGGGACACCCCCCCCTCTTTCCCCCCCCTTTTAAAACCCTATAACCCCCCTTCGGGGTTTTTTTTTTTTTTTTATCTCAGTGTGCAGTTAAGTGCATGTTAGCGTGTTATTCACTTGCTTGTGTGTGGGGACACGATGCATCTGGCAGTGTGTTTCAGAGTATGAATTTATGTGGGTGTATGAGGGTGGGTGTGTGCACAGACACACACATAGAAGCATGAGAGCAGTCTGCCAATTATGTATATTGAGTTTCTCTTCTGCTCACTTTACCTAAGTGCTCCAATTTGGCAGATGCACATAAACAGATGATCTATTGAGGAGAAACAGAGCTGAAGAAGGTAAAAGGGCTTTGACTGGAAGGGCAACGGAGACAAAGGGTTATTCTTGTGTTTTGTTTGCACTGAATGGATAAATAGGCTAGGCTTCAGAGCATTATTTTTGTTGCTTTTGTAGACTTTGGCTTTGAATTTTTTCCAAGGTGTTCTCAGAGCTCTGTCTGTCTATTCAAGCTCTGGATATCAACATTTATATCCCGTGTTACCCAGCATGATAATAAATATCTGGTATTTGCTTCAACATACTAAAGCGCATTTCCCTTGTGAATTCTCTTTATGTCCTCGTCAGGGTTTTTAAATACGGCTGAAAAAGGAGAGAAAATGTAGAGAACGATGAACGAGGCTAATTCTGAACGCACTGTGTGAAGGTTTGCAAGCCTACTGCCAAACAAACGCATGCCGTTAATCTGTGTGCGCTTGAAAGAAAGAGAAATCATCTTACCTTGTGCAGGGAGAACGTGCGGACGCAGAAAGTGGCCAGTTCTATGGTATCCAGCAGGGTCACCTGGGTCATACCGTAGGTTTCTGTACCACGACTGGGCCAGTACTGGTCACATTTAATCTGGGAAAGAAAAGTGATGGAAGCAGATTAGCAGACAGAGGTGTTAGCTCCAATATGTCACATTCTATTAAATAATTTTCCCACTAATTATCAACATCACACAAATAAATGGAGTCGCAGTACAAATAAAGCACGTTCACACTGTTAAGAAAAGAAACCCTCCTGTGGATTGAAACTTCAGACAGTGCTGAAGAAACACCAGGGTAGCTTCTCTCTAATTCGCTTCTAAGTAAACAATTGCACGTAAATGAACAGATGTGACTGTCACGACAACTGTTTTCTGATAGCTTAATGTGACCAGTCTAACAAATCCTGCTGGTCCCTTTCCCTAAATCTTCAAACAAAAACCATTCAGATGGAATAAATGCGTGTACGGCACAAAAATGACTTCCCTTATCATTTCAGACTTTGGCATTCATCTTACAGCTCAGTGAACGTTTTAGATCAACTCTTAGACAGATTCATTATTATGAATCTAACCATTTTGAGCATTTTTTGATTCTTTGTGGTTCTGAAAGCAGAGCACCTGCTCCTCCCCGGAGCAGCCCAACTAATAAACATTCATTCAGTTTGTGGTGTGACGCCCCAGCGGACACCTGATGAGATGTGACAGCTAGTGAGGGAGACGTGCTGCTCTCCAGCTTTCTCTCCCATTTCCTGCTCAAACTGACACTCAAGTTCCACTGCCCGCTAATCCTGATCACGTTTGACAGGAGTGGAATGCACATGTCGGGACGGAGGATAGGTAAACAATTGAAAAAGGATAGAAGGAGGGAGAACAAGTGGAGACACCTGGGGTGAGTGAGCTTGATGTTGACAAGGGTTTGAGCTGACAGGTTGAAACATCGCACTTGGCTTTTTGACATTTAGACAAGTCCACCCCTCCACAGAACAGGATATCATCACTGTAGATTCAGCAGCAGAGATAGAACGAGCATTTGCATCCTTTTCTGAGGAAGTTTCAATCTGCTGTGCTGAAAATACTTTGTTTCAGTTTGACATCTTTAAATTATATGCCAGAGCAGAGGGTGAGCAGCAAAATGTACTCATTAAAATGTACTAATCAGGCAGCTGGATGCTAATTTATTATGCATTACATTGCTGGGTTATCATCAATAATGCCTAAATGTGTCAGCAGAATTCTAATGTTGCAGCTGATTGAGGTGTCGTTAAGTTTAACAACTTTGTTTACAGCTAAATATCTTAATGTGTGATAACAAATGTCAGTCTTTCATCTTTAAAGTTTCAACTAACCTGTTTAAAAACTAAAGTCGGTTGGAAACAACAATAATAACCACACATTTATACTTCAGCCTCTCTCCAGATCATTTTCTCACCATCAAAAGATGGTGGTGGGAGGTTCTGGCCACAGATACCGCAAATACCCTCCTAGTACATTCTGTTGCTTGAAATGATCCTTCCTTAACTATGCTATCATGACTGTTGTGGACATGCAGCTGCAAATAAAGAAAAAAAAAAAAAAGTCAAGTCTATAATGCTACTCCCAGTGGAGCTTAACTAATCAGATGTGCACAGGCAGACTGTCACTGAGTTAACTCTGCTTTATCACCCACCCTTGTGATTTCCTTTTACTTTCTGCAGTCCTGTGAAAGCAATCAGCCTCAAGAAAATGAAGTCTGATTACCTACCAACGGAGTAGGTGTGAAGCTTCTAAATCAATGTTAAGCTGCACCGTTGTCGGCAGCTGTTTGTTTGTTTTTTGCCTTGTGAAGCGGTGATTTGATTTATCAGTTTATTTAAAAAGAGAGAATAAAAGCAGTCCATGTGTCAGCCCAAACAGGGCTTGAGCAGACTTACCCGTGACTTCTCCTCCAGCTTAGTCATCATGACCACAGTGGCTGCTCTTTGTTCCCACACCATCCTCCAAAAGTCACCAAATGTCTCTGGTAAGGGGCCCTGCGTGGCTATGTAGGCATTCTGCTTCCTGTATCCATCAATATAGTTGGCGTTGATGTAGTCGCTCCCTGTTATACCTACACCCAGACAGACACGTGAAAATGAGATTTTTAAAAAATCAGCGTGATACTTCTGACAATTTTAGCACATTACCTGCTTCATATTGAGTCAATATTTTACTTTCCTCCTCATTCGCACCTTTTTTGTTTTACCATCTGCATCAATAATTCAGTTTTCACACATTTACACAGCTTAAAAAAAAAAAAAATAGTAAAGAACAAAAAAAAAAAGAAAGTGACTTCATTTGAAGAAACTGCCTTTTTTTAGATGCTCCTGCATCATTATTATCCATCTTTGTACTGTAATCCTGCCCAAGTTTCTGTGGAGACGCAGTGGAAGCTTGCATCTGCTCTAGCACCATCACGGGTGGTGTGTGTGTCGTGTGTGTGGGGGTGTGTGTGTGTGTGAAGACCAGAGGTAGTAAAAAGTAAATCAGCCACTCAGCCATGACACCGCATCCTATCCCTCTTAGACTGCTGCCATGCTTTAAGACATACTGGTCCCACTAAATCTAACCATAAAGACCCCCCTCCCCCATACACTGCTGTGTAAAAACATGGTGTGTATCTAGAACTTGTACGCTCAAGCAAAATCTTGCAGCTACAGATTGTTTGTCGCTAAATTATCATGATGCCCTTAAGATTAGTCTAAAATTACAACAATCATTTTCTCTTGTTGAACCAAGATGGGAAAATCTTGCGATTAGAGTTTGTTGAACACTGAGGAGCTGACGGCGATAAGTCAAGACATCACCCATCTTCGTTTAGCCAACTCCTAGTGCCCCTTCCTTTGAAACAGGATTCCAGTGTGACGGCATCGGTGCTGAAGAGCCACGTCTCTTTGACTGACACATCCTCACTCAAGCAGCAAACAATAAAACACTTGACTGGGCTGATTTAAGAGTCGAGACTCAGTGAGGACAACAGCTAGGATGGAGAGGAGGAGCAAGATAAAGAAACTCAGAGAGAAGAGCAAAAAAGAAAAAGAAGAAGAAAAAAAGAATTGAAGTAAGCAGAAAAGAAAGAAAAATGTAATTAAAACGGATACCACGTCGCACCATACTTTCACTGTGGTGCCTTGGCTTTAGTCATAGCTAAGTGAACAGAGAATGGTGGTGTGCATGAATTGTTCTACTGCTGCGACTAATAGCAAAATCACTGCAGTGTAAAATAGAAATTTCAGACTTGATTAATTTATGTATTTATGGACGAGGTGGTTTTTTTTTCTTCCCGGGATAATTTTGCTATGCATGTTGTGGCACTGCCAAATTGGCCTGAATACTGCGAGATGTCGAAATCTAGTCTAAGCAGTTAGCTCACAAAAGGGAAGCACTCTTGAGTACAGAGTTTGGCATTGCTGTGAAGATTTCAGAGCTCTTCTGGTGATGCAAAGCCAGAACAATGTTAGTGGTGAAGGGTGAGTATCTCTGACAATGTCCCTTAAGATTTAGAAGTCAGAGGAAGAGATTTTCTGGCTCTAAGATTCAGAGTACTTCATGTCTATGGATAGTTAGAGGGAAGTCAAAAGCAAGGGGAAGATCTGATGAGACAAATGGGACCTGGATCCCTTTGAGTGTGAGATGTGAGTGCTGGACGCAGTGATGAGCTGAAACAAGTCCTTGCCTCACTCCGAAAATAATTCAGTTGCATAAACTGCTTAGCTGCTACAAAGCGAGTTGAGCAGAAACAAGCCCTCAGTTCTTTGATCCAATATATCCATTGATTGAACTTCAAATACCAGCTCTCTATCGTGGCTCATTTTCTTCTTTGCTATAATACAGTTTTGCTCTGCAGCCTAAGTCTTCATTCTTGACATTGACTGTGAATGAGGGTTCAGCCAATAATCTGTAGTTCATCTCAGAGGTTCGGGTAAGAGTTGAGAGTGAGCAGGTGAGCCTTACCCTCAATGGGAGCCAGGATGACACGGGAATGGTCATAGGCGATGACGTTGGCGTAACGATTTTTGGGTTTGTTCACCTCCAGGTTGGAGTGCTCCCAGGTGAACTGCTGGCCTGGATCAATAGACTGATGGGAGGCAGAGACAGTCACAACATGCACACATAAAGAAGCAATCAGAGGAGCCGTGAGCGGAGCTGAGCTTCAACAATACAACCTTAATGTTGGAAAGAAGAGGAAGAGATTGAGAAGACAATTTCACTTACAGAAAAAAGACAAGTTACTTGAGAATCTGTTTTACATAATGCTACGGCCAATGTAATAAGAACCCCATTATTCAGCAGGCTTCTTTAAAAAGCTAAAATTAAGAACAAGTTGCCCCCTTTCAGGGTATTTAAACATTTCATCATTTTATTATAATTGCTTTGGTCTGGCATCTGCTGCTCAGTTGGTGTGCGGCTTTGAATAATGCTTTTAGTCGTAAAGAAAAGCTGAGGCTAAAACCTTCCTGGAAACCCAATCTAACATTCAATTATATATACGTAAACTTTACAGCAACAAGATACTCCCTCTGTTTCAGCCTCACCTATTTTCTTCTTTTCTCTCTGCCCTCTATTTACTCTGTCCCCATTTTCCTTATCTTGATCTTCTCATCTTCAAAGTCTCCCACTTTTTTTGCTCCTCTTTTTATCCTATTCTTCATCTCCCCTCTGATGTTTACACCCCCTTTCTATTTAACAGTCCTCCACCTACTCTCCTGCTATTTTCCCCTGCTTTCTAGATTATCTTTAGCCTTGCTCTGTTACGCATTTGTGTGTGTGCGCAAATGAAGATTGGGGTCACATTCCTAAAACATTTCTCATTTTAAAATTTAAAAGCCCCATCTGTGTATATTTCATTAAGACTTTTTTTTTAATGAACCGAACAGAAAACAAATATGGCAAATTTCCAATACTTATTCTGAAGGTGCAACTGCCTCTAAAAATGGTTTTCAAAAACTTTCTTAATGATTTTTATAATAATTACTCCCTGTTCCTTATGACCGAGGCGCCAGGGCTTGTGTTGCCTGCTGACTCCTTGATAGCAGAGAAGTATCATCAGGTACAATAAGGTGCCGTTGCCTTTTCATCGCTATTTGTGCGTCAGATTATCTCCTCCTCATCTCCATTCGCCTGCTGTGATGCCCTGCTCTCTCTCCTCACTCCGAGTCCTCATCATTATCCAAGCCTCTCCACCTCATCTCTCTCCTCTCTCCTCTCTTCCCTTCATTTCTCCCTCCTCCCCTCACAACCCGCTTGGCTAAAAACCAATCAGTCAAAGCTCTGTAAAGCTGCGCTTGGCAAGCAGGGGCGCCGGGACGAGCAGCCATTCATCAAGAAAATAACAAAATTAAAATTACACTTCTCTATTTAATTTGGTCATCTATTTTTCCTGGGGGGGGGCGGTTCTGTGAGGGGGCAGGCGGACAGAGAGAGAAAGAAAGAGATGAGCGGGTAGTTTAAGGCTCCCTTGGCGCCAAGTAATTAGAAGTTGTAGCGTCAACTTTGGCATCACGTCCCTCGTCTCTCTGGATGGAACAAGCTTGTCCGTTAGGTATACAGCCCGGATGTGGATTTATGAATAATAGATACCCAAGAAATACTGGATTGCTATGAGAAGTCATTATCCACCAACATCCACCAGCAGGCATGATGACGGCAATCTATGCTGGCGAACCCACTTCCTACCATAGGCTGGCGTGCAGCGAGGCGACAGGCTCGGTGATTTAGGGATGGCGAGTAGGGCATATTGCTTGTATGCAAACGAGAGCTGATTCAGCGCTCCTGATTTCTAATCAACTCTGGTGTCATTTATAACCGCTGCAGTCTCACAGCTCAGACAGCTCAGTTAGCCTCTCTCTCTCTCTCTACACACACACACTCCGAGCCTGGCTGCCAGTGTGGAGCTCTGCGTAACACAACAGCCTTTATCTCTATTTTAGGAGAAAGAAAATCTTTAGTCTAAGTTCATTGGAGTGTGTGAAGAATTGCAAACCACTTATTTATCCCTCTATTGAGTCATTATATTTTATTTAAAGAAAATCTTCAAGATGGCTCAGCCTCCAATCTGGTTTCCTTCGATTTTATTCACTTGGTTTTGCGACATATGCAAACATTTAAGTTTCTTCTCAGCCATATGTGCAGTAAGACCAGAAGCATCACAATACAATGACTCTTCAGTTTAACCACAAATGTTAGGAAGTTATGTTTGGCTGTTCAGGAATTTCTCTCTTGCCTTACTGTGTTGTGGAAATATGCAAGTGAGAAAATTTAATATTGCTATATGCAGCCAGCTGCAGTACAGCCAACAAACACGACTACAAGACATAAAAGGGAAAAAATGTGGCTACACAACACAACCGTAGAGACTCCCTTGTCGTTTCCAGTGAAAACACAATCAGGTAGAAATCAATACTCTTGGACCTTTGAACCTTGGGCCCACTCACCTCATATTCCTGGGAGAGTTTAAGGTTGTCGTTAGCCTTGAGAAGTTCTGTGTGTTCAGCCAGCTCTGAGATGGGGATAGGAGGATGATTCATCATACCTGTTCGCCAGAAAATAGACACGGGAATTCCACACAGGGAAAGAAAGAAAAAACAGGTTATTAGCAGAGCGGAAAGGAATCAGGCTCAAAACTTTACAACCACACACATTTAATGGTGAGGATTTCTCATTTACGCAACAAAGAAAGTTGGGTTTTAGTGATGGGGAAGCTTGAGCACAACATGATACACATCAAACATAAAAGTGCTTTAACTTGTGAAGTTACAGTTTCTTGAGTGGACCAGGCCAGAGCTCAAAATATATTCGGTTTGTTGAAAAGGGCTGATATATTATTTTTCCAAAGAAGCTACACCCACAGAGAAAAATGCATTAATTTTGTCAAAGATCAAGCTGACGATAGAAAAATAGGTAAACAGAAACAAAAAGTGGAGAGCGTAGCCAAATATGGCTCAAACATAGCTTGGGGAATTAGTCGAAAATGACACAAGATGAAAAATACAAGGTTTTTATGGAGAGATCAAAGACAAGAAACACCACAGTTTTTTTTTTTTTTTTTACTCTTTCAATCAGCAGAATACGTGTTTTAACAAAAATCCTTTGTACTTTGAAGATAATCAAAGGTAATGTCTGCTCTCAGTATATCTGCTGCCAACAAAAACAAAAATACAAAAGAATTCAACACTGATCACTTGTCGGGATGAGAAAAATCATTCCACAGCAAATAAAAGATGAGACACGGTTAACCAAGATGTGGATATCTAACTAACAGACAAAATGTTACATTTTTAAGTAGAAAATACGTAACGAAGAATGTTCTGATCCGGATTTGACCCAAGATATGTACGTATGGCAACCATTTTTGCCCGTATTTTTTTTTTCTTTTAAAAAAGCCATTTTCTGTCTAATGGAGCCCTGACCTGGGGGCTTAGGGAAGGGAGGTGAGAGGGAAGGGGATCAGACGTTTAGAAATGTGAGTGATGCTGAGTGACACAGTGAGCTGCTCCATTCCAGCCAGCATGTGCAGAGCAAACAAGATATCCTTTCCTTCATCTGATGGTTCCCTCAAACCAGTGAACACAAGAGCCAAAATAAATACGCCTTACCTTTCGGAATCACAAATAAACATTCTTGGTTACATTTCCAATATGCACTTCTTCCAAATCCTGGAATGAGCTCTCCCAAGTACAAGCCTTTCACTTTTTCTCACCCTTTGGGTTTACTCTTCTATTCACTGAATATTGTGTTGCTCCTGCCATAACATTATCAGCACTGCTGTGCACTCCAGTCACTAATCCATTTAGTAACATAATGCTGAGGCCATGTAATGGAATATGGAACAGCCACGGATCGCGGCTCTGTCCTAGCATGCAGCCTGGCAATACATAACGCTTTTATATCTGTAGTTAGAGGCCTCTTTTCCTGTTGAGTATTAAGGTCAAAAGTCAACAAAATCTTGACATCCCCTCACAAAAATAGTTACCCCAGCTTAATTGGCCGTGCAAATCGGCATAATCACATTAAGCGTCCTTAATTTTCCTTCACTGACGTTGCTTAATATCCTTGCAATGTCACAGGGGTCACCCATGTTTTGGTTGCTTTTGTTGCACTTAAGAGGAGCTCAACTCTGTACTGACAGTCTTCATTAGTGATGGCAATTAATTTTACACAGAGAGAACAATACAGAGCTCAATTACATGAGGATTACAAAGCATACTGTATATGAGATGAATGGAGATGACACTGGATGCCGTGTCATCCTCTGGACATGAACGGACATATCGTATTAACACGTTGCTTGACAAGAGTCGTAGCACACACGCTTATGCCCTTCTTGGTCCATTTAAATCATAAAAGGTTCAGACAAATTGGTTTTCTCTGCTTGTACAGCCTATTTAGAAGCTTCGCTCGTAATATCTTGATTTCAAATACACCTTATAAAGTAATATCAGGCCTCTTTATGTCTATAGTTGAGTTTGTGAATGAGCTAACAAAGCCTGCAGATGGCAGTGGCACCTCTTCAGGCTGAGACGATTGTAAATGTAAGAAATCATTATGAGCTTGAAGAGAAAGTGGAAAACTAGTTAAATTCAGTTTTCAGGTTTTTCTGGCCTCAAATTCAAAGGAAAGAGGTATTATAACCCATGAATGCAACAAGTAAATGTGTATGCAAATGAGGGTTCCGTACTTCTACGTGAGAGAGCAGCAGCAAAAAGCAGAAACTAAACCTTTCAATTTATTTTAGTTCGTCTGTTGCTCATATTACTACCTGCATGTAGAAGTAGTATCAGACTGCAGTATTCACATATAGTACATCTAAACGACCACTATCCACTGCTAGTAAGATACACTGATATCCACTGTCTGAAGCTTAGATAAAAGGCTTTCATAAACCTACATACTTCGTAAAATTAGAGATTTAATTAGTCCCACCTTACATCTAAATCTTTATGTCCAAAGATTAACTGTTTGTGCTTCAAAATCGAATGATTTAAAGGGACATTGTGACACGATTGTATATCGCAAGCAACTTGCTTGTACCTTTCATTCTGCATTCAAGTGAAACCGGGCAGACAGCAGACGGACAACAGCCGCTGCATATAAAAGCATAAAGAAGCCTCAATGTGAAGACGTGGTCTGTCAGTTACAGCGACCTCAGTCCCCATCTCTGATATGTTGTCATGGCGATGTCGTATTGTTTTCCCTGACCCATGTTTTACCGTCTTTCTCTCGACTTCTGTGATTAAAATGACATGTGGTTTATTACCGACGGCCGCCTGCCCGACTGCACATGAACGCAGCATCAGTGTAATGCGGTGACTTTTGAAAAGCATTACCTTGACCTGAGCCGACAAATCCGGTGAATTTTCGTGGTTTCCTACGGTCACGATTCTACTGAACGTAAAAACATGGCGACGCAACATGGTAGCCAGTTCGATGTATACTGTATATGAATGATACAGATGGCAAATTCAGAGCTTACAGCGCTTCAGTTTGTTGATGGGAGTGATTTCTGATTAATGGAAAAACAATTTTGAATGAAATAATATTTTTTTGTGAATAGATAACAGGAGAACTTACACAATGTCCCCCTTTTTTTCTTTTTTTTTTTTTACACAATGTCCCTTTAAAAGCACCTGACTTCAATTATTTATTTACTCACTTGCACATTAAAAGTAGACACAATCCATGCGAAAAAAAACAAACAAAAAAAAAAACTGTTCCTAAAAATGTACTGTAGCTGAACAAAGTCAACCAACGACGGTGTTGTTTTTCTCTACCCAAAATCCAACAGTCATCCTCCTCTTTAACAACCCCCCCCCCCCCAAACGCACATTTTTCCAAACCATGCTTCCATTTTTTAGCTGCAATCAACGTGATCAGTGAACACAGAAAAACAAACTAGCATCTAATTACACATTTCCAATCTCCCCATCTGCAGTCCATGTGCCTGAGAAATAAAATGATTCCTTTTGATAAGCCAAGCCAGTTTCTCCAAAAACCTATTTCTGAAGTTACATATTTCCATATAAAAGGGAAGAAGTGTATCTGCGGGTAAGCAAAGAAAAATAAAGGGGGAAAGGGGAAAGAGGAAAACCAGAACTATGGTTTTCTCTCGGATGATTCTTTTGGAGGAAGAGGAGGGTGATCAAATGTCGAGCCATTGTTTGGCACTGCTTTAATTAATTCTACTCGTTATCTCTGAGCACAGAAAAGACCCCGTTGGTTCAGAATGGAAATGGAGCAGTGGTGGTGAAAGAGGAGGAAGAAGAAGGGAGAACAACAACAAGGAACTGAGAAAGAGGAGTAACACACATTGTACTCTTGTAAACGAAAAAAAAAAAAAAATCTTTCAAAGCATCTATACATCAGCAGAAGTGATTATACATGTTATTTATGCATGGTGGATTAATGCACAGCCAACAGCCCAAGTGAATATTGTGACTGGCATCCAATTATGGGAAGAAAAAATAAAAAAATAAATAAAAAGGCCCAGTGTACTGATAGAAACCAACATAATTAGTGCTTAAACATTGCTACATCATTTTAAAAAACAAACAAATGCAAGTTATGTGTTTGGAAAGTGAGGCAAGCAGATATAAAAACAAAAAATGACACACACAATATATATATAGAAAAAAAAAGAAAGCTGGAGCACAAATTCTAAATGCATAGAGACTAACTTTCATAGTCAAAATCTGCTTCACTCTGAGGACTGCTTAGACCAGAATCTGTAAAGAACAGCAAACATAGGAGACAACGATTGAAAAAAGCTATAATGCAACAGAACAGGAAATGAAAAAAGAAAATATAAAATGTACAAAGTAATAAAAGGTCATGAAGTAAAGCATAAAGGCAATATTACAGTTCTCTGAAACTAAGAGATTGTACTTGCTTAAGGTCAACAGGGTGGTCCAAATTATGCTTCGGAATACAGATATTGTTTGTGGAGATATTCAAAAGTCAGGCAAACATTTTAGAGCTGACCAGACCTACTATTCCACCAGCTAATACCGGTGCAACAAACAGCCTGGCTGGCCGTGGGTGTCTTCCCCTCTGCCGAGCTCCATATCAACAGTTATAGAGATGAAAGATAAGAAAATTGATTCGCTATGTCTGAGCTTTTGGAGGAGGACTGCAAAAGAGACGGGAAAGGGAAAAAACAGCTTATGTTTGCTGGTGAAACTAACTCTGAAAGGTTTCTTTGTCTGTAGCTTGGTACGGAGGCACTGAGAGTGAAAGGTGTGGAAAAGTGTCAGCATTCTTGGCTGACAGCTGTGGAGCCAGCGATGATGGGAGTCAGGGCTCAGAAGAGCGTGGTGATGGCTCAAACTCTTATCTTCTCTCCATTTGAGGTCCTCTGAGGCCACAACCAGTGGGTGTTACGTCCGGGTAGAACGCTTTCTGTTTAAGGACGACAGGGACTACATTAACTGGACGTGTGCCTAAGAGATTACATTTATTTGGATGTTGCCAGCAAGGGCTATAACTAAAATCAGCTCAATATGGTTGTGACATCAGATATTATACTTTGCTCCTGTTGCAATGTAATATGTGAGAAATGAAAAGGTACATAAAACATAATTTGAGCACAAAATTGTTTTTTTATAAAAAGGGATGGAAAAATTTCTGTTTCCTTTCCAAATATTGTACTTGTTTTTCCTCTAATGTAACAAAAAGGTTGATGGCATTACTTCCATTTTTTTAAGTTGGCTTGCTGGTGACAGTCCTAGGTTTTAGGTGTATTTACGTTTCATATACATCTTAGTGCAAACATACCAACTGCTTCAAGCAAGAGCAAAGGGATGAAGACATTGAGCATCCCCCTCTCCCTAATTGATTTGTGACAATGACTAATTAAGCCTAGCGGGTGGTGCTCTGATCCCCTGTCTCCAAATGTCATTCATCACAGCAGGGAGGAGGTACAGGCACGTCGGATTCTGTTTATGAGTAGTGTGTGCGAATTGACAGAACTGCGTAGGAGGGGTATGGTTGTTACAGCTGCTGCTGTAATCTGCAGTAACATGTAGGCTGCCGATATGTGCGAGCCACTGGCTGCTATCTGCGGGATTTTCAAGCATCCAAAGCAGTCTGCAAGAAAATGTCTGAACTGAACGCCTAGAAAGAATTTTTCTGCCAGAATTGGAGGGGTGTTAAGTGCTGCTACATTGGGGAGTTAAAATGAAGAGAAACAGGGGCAAGAAATTAAGTTATCACAAACGTGGTGGAAAGTTAATGTAAATTCTTATGAAAGCCGGAATCTTTACACGAACCATACAAACATAATTATAATAAAATTTTAACTGATTCATTGCTGTTTAATCAATAAAAGAATATATGAACAGATGACAGCACCTTAATTGCTATGGTAACTAATTACACCAAACTGTGGACCTACATATTGTTTGTGAACCCTGCACAGTTCCCTGCTATCCACAATAGAAAAATGTCAGCTGCCTGGCTCTGCCTACACTGTGTGTCTTGCAGATGAACTTTGTGGCAGAAAAAAACTGAACATTTCTTGGTAGAAAACTTTTATTTCTGGGAACTAACCCTAAAGCTAAACTGGCACTTTCTAATGCTCGTAGAGAGTTGAAGCTCAGTGCAGCATTCCTGACACCGCTGCTGCTAACAAGCAGCTGTACAGTGATTTCAGGCTTTAGACAACCACAGTAATGAGAAGTATCAATAATATTTTAGCTGCAGTACATAAAAAAAAATTTGCTTCCTGGGATGATTAAATTTGTGCTGCAATATTTGTGGACACAAAGTTTAAGTCCTCCGAAGTTCCTATAAAAATTAATTTTCTGAAAATCATATTTCATAATCATATTTCTAGCAGCCCACTGCTGGTACTAATTTCTTCTTGTTTTGCTTTTTTCAGGATTTTTTTGTTTTTTTTGTTTTCGTTTTCCATCATACTACAAAACAGAGATTTGACCTCCACATTTTGCACATTTTGGAAACTGTAAGCACAGCAAGCACAATAAGAAACTTGACGGACACCAAAAACAATGAACAGCTTTAGTTACAGCTCAGTGGAAGCAAATCAGGTGTTCTGTGCCATGCTCAGAGGGACATCAGCTGCAGCTGAAAATGTGTGTTGACAGTGCAGATCATTTGCTGGACAAAGGGCCAAGTTTGAAAGGCTGTGCTCTCAAAGAGTATGTTGATATGACACATTTAAGTCAACAAGTTACTAGTTTCAGTTTTTAATTAGTTTCAGTTTTTATTTAGTTTTGACTTTTTGTTTTTTAATTCAGTTAGTTTTAGTTAGCTTTTTGAGCAGGTTTGCTAGTTTTTGTTTTTTGGAAAATGCTTAGTTTTAGTTTAGTTTTTATTAGTTTTAGTGTTAATTTCACTTTTTTTTTTGTAAATTATAGGCATTTGTCTGGTGTGACATTCAAATTCATCAGAAAGTCACTTGGAGTTAAACCGGTAGAGCAAAGTGAATATGTTACGGCTGTTGTTGCCTTGACTAATCGTCTTGTCTTTCATTGCAGATCACCTGTCACTGCCCCCTGCCTGGGATTGGACGCTACTGGACATACCCCGATTACTGATCTTTAGATTGGCTGACATTGTAGCCAATCACCATCAACGCTGCTGGGAGTCCCGGAGATAAAAGTGGCTGCCTGTCTTCTGTCGCGAGGGCAAATTGTTTGACGGCAAACGGTTTGCCCTCCGCTTGCTGGACTATGACTCCCGAGCGTCTTGGCAGACTTTTATAAATAACGCTGATCAGACGCTTTGTTATTGTTCTTTGTTATTTCGTTGAATGGTTCCAGTCGTGCTTAACCCGCTCGTTTCCGAGTATCGCCCTCTTGGTGTGGGCGTTTGTTTAGTTATATTGTTCAGTAATCGGGGTATGTCCAGTAGTGTCCAATCCCAGGCAGGGGGCAGTGACAGGTGATTTGCATGAAAGTACATGAAAGACAAGACGATGAATCAAGGCAACAACAGCCGTAACAGAATAGATTAAATAGAAATGCATTTCATATCAACCCAAAAGGCTTATGCATTAAATAAATTTACAAAGACTAAAACTAAGGGTGTTTGCAATAATTTTAGCTAGTTTTGCAAAGACACAATACAGTTTCAGTTAGTTATTTTTTTTAAACTGTCATTTTTATTTTTATTTCAGTAAACAAAAATGTTTTTTTTAATTATAGTTTTCATTTTTTCATTAGTTTTAGTTAACTTTAATAACCTTGATATGAATCCTATATGTGAACATTGATTCTTGTAAAAGCAGTATGACTCAGGTTCACTGGGAAGAAACTGGAGTAAATTATTGTTTATAGTTAATAAGCTTGTTAACTGCATAAGGAGGAAGACAGAGCGAGCCTATAAAATGGCAGAAAGTGGGAAATGGGTAGAGCGTTGTTGGAGACGGAGAGCAGATATCCACCGAGTTGTGTTGCTTCATTACTTTGGACCCATTTGCCAATTAAACCCTCGGCAACAAGGAAGATAATGACAAAACTAGACACTCTCTGCCCCAAGGAGAGTTTTGGAATGTCATTGTGAGGGCGTCACATCACCTATGGGCTTTACAGTACAAATGCAGACGCACACACACACGCAAACAAAGCCCAAGCTCTCAAACATTGGAAACAGATTCAAAAACATATTTTATGTTCCCCAGCACTAGGGGTCACTGAGCACACATAGCCGATGTGGCATATGCTTCGATGGATTGAAGAAGCCTTGGATAACTGCACTGGGAGTGTGCTCATTTGAACAATGGTCGCCATTAGCTGATGGGAAAGTTCACAAATGCTCACCGGCCCACTTAATTGGGCTAAAATGTCCATTCAAATTAAATTCCCGGGGTGCGGAGATAACAACAGCACCCAATTCTGCAGAACAACAGCAGGGCTGCTGAATGAGAACACTTGTCATATTTAAAGAGAAGACTGCATGTAATGGTGAATGTTATATAAAAGGTAGCAACAGATTATAAAAATTATTTTCTAATTATTTAAGCAAGATAACTGAGGGCAAGGTGAAGAGAACGTATGAGGGAGAGCTCTTAAGAATGGTCATTGTACCATCATAAATATGAGAACAGTGAAATCAAGATTTCTAACATCTCTCCTCTCTGATGCAAAGAAGTCTTTTTGTTCCCCCCCAAAGAAACAAACTAAAGACAGCATTCTCCCAAAGAAGCTGAAGAGAAATGCTCTATTTTTGAGATCTGAATCTTTTGATGGTGCAGAAACTGGCCGTGGATGACAGATGGATGGCTGAAAGACAACTAGGGTAGGAGACAGAAATCTGACAGACAAAAATAAAGAAAGAAAGGCAGAAAAAATAGGTTAGTTGCCTTTCCACCTCTGAAATATTTCCTTTATTAGAAAGGTAAGAAAAAATGCCACTTGAAAGAGGGTACATCTCTCTCAAAAAGCAGGCTATCATCTTTTGTCAAATGTCAGGTCATAGATGAATCCAACGGAACATCTACTGTACCTCTGAGAAGATGAGGTTTCAAAGAATATAAAAAGAGTGATTCAATGCAACACCGGAAAGTTTATGATCCAAAATGTTTAGTTAGCAGTCCGTGTTGTTACAGTATCTCTCTATTGGATCAGGTCAGGACTACAAATCTTCACAACTAGAATGCTGGCATGCTAATGCACAGGGATTTTCTGCCATGTAATTGAGGGATAGAAACTGAATGCACAAACCAAGAAACACAAGAAGCAAGCTCGATTCAACTGTGGCTATGATGAAACACACCAAACTGCAGATGCCAATGCAGCCAAATCATTGGAGGCTTGACAGCAAAGGCAGACTGACAGATAAACGGGTCTGCAGGAGAAGCATGTCAGACAAGCTTCAGCCGTTGAAGCCTTAGAGAATGTGTGCAGGATGTAATGTGCTCCGCTGCTAACACCAGACTTTAGCTTGGATGGACATCAGAAAGACAGAAAGAAAGACAAAAGTGGAAGCATGTAAACCCAGGAGAACAAAAAAAGAATTTGTTTGCAATCCAACTTTAGACACAATTTCAAACAATTTGTAATTCATCAATGGTTAATTGTTACATGAGTACATGGCAAAAGGATAAATGTGGCCTGCAGGCAGATATGAAGCCAAATAATGTTGAACAAAAAGATATGAGAGCATTCAGAGGGCATAAATGCTGCAGCACATCTGGAGGATTGTGTAGCTTTATGCATGTGAGTGCCAGTTTGTACAGGTAAATGCTTTTGAAAACACATTACTTCATTTTAATGCTCTGGCTTGCATGCATGAAATGTTCTCGCTTTAAATGAATAATTTGGTGTCGAGAGAGACAGTAAGAATATACAGTATATAGCTAGTAACTTACTGTACGTCTGTGCTGCTGCTAATTTACTGTATTTTCATTTTTGTTTAAAAAAGATCAATTACATCCAGCTTCAAAGATCTAA
This sequence comes from Atherinomorus stipes, assembly GCA_023101725.1. Classification (NCBI taxonomy): domain Eukaryota; kingdom Metazoa; phylum Chordata; class Actinopteri; order Atheriniformes; family Atherinidae; genus Atherinomorus; species Atherinomorus stipes. The sequence goes on along the minus strand of JALJCO010014596.1, from coordinate 1,384,653 downwards.
AGTATTTGAATTTTAAAAATTTGATGTCTATAGGATAAAAAAGGTCTGAAATGCAACACAATCTGTTAAAGCCACATTATCTTCCTTTACAGTAACTTAATAAAAAGGAAAAAGAAATTTCTACACTTTTACCTTCGTTCCTAATAAAATCAATAGCCTGAGTACATTTATCTGCTGGAATTCGGGGTTTTACAATGCAGCTGCTTCTGTTACATCAAACACATTGTGAGTTTGTCCTTTACCTTGAGTTTGGAAGTTGATGCGTCTCATCTCTACAGGGTCCGTGGGGTGGTGGGGTGTAATGTCTGCATTGTTAAGCAGACATTTTGTACGGGGCTCTGACTCTTTTCTTTTGCGGCTGAAGAATAAGATAAAGAGGACAGAGAGGGACAGACATACAACAGAAATAACAGAACACATTTTGAGTTATTAATCCAAACACACATTTACCACTTTCATTCATAACTGAACAACTCCAACTGACTGGTATCTCAGCAGATCAAAAAATCCTGAAAGCGATATCAAATCAAGAACTGAAGCTTCACAATTTTGGCTTTCTTTTTTTTTTTTGATTGGCTCTTTTTTCTCCTCTTGCAAAACGCTGTGAATCTAAATAAGACTATACCTTACCTGTCTGGTTTGCTGTTCCCCGAGAAAGCAATAGGAGCCAAATAAATATATAAAGATGGTAAAAACACAACACACAAGGAGAAAGAGGAAAGGGGGAGGCAAGAAGAGAGATAAATCAATAGAGAGCAGTTTAAAATTCACAGGGGTCGCTGCTGGGCTCGCAAAAGGCGAGATAACGCTCATCAGCATTTGGAGGAGGCGTGTGCATGTTTGCGCGCATGTCAGTGAGTGAGAATGAGTGAGTATTCAATGAAATGTGCAAGTAAGAGCATGCATTTGTTAATACAAGTGTGCGCGTGTGTTTGTGTGAGTGCACGAGGTGCAGATATAGATAGGAAAGGGGAATGTCAGGGCCAAGGGCAGACCCGGGAAACACTATTCACCAGGGAGAGATGGGGGTGGGGCAGGCAGGAGATGGGAAAGTGAGGTTGAGAGAAAGAGAAGAAAGAAAAAAAGAGAGATCCAAGGAGAGATGTTACTCTCCCTAACCACCAAGACGGAGGTAAGGCAAGGTCAGACAGCAAGGGATTATCTGACAGTAGCTCACACCGACCCTTACCACCTTTAGATGATACAGAGTTCTCTCTTGGTATTTAGGTGCTGCCTCTTACATTGAAGCTAAATGAAACACCTAACTGTAAAACAAGTTGTTCATTTTTGCTCTTATAATGCTCATCTTTCAAGAAAAAACACCAAGTAGTGAAAGCCTATCAATTAAAGAATAGGCTTTTAAGTAACAAACTCACTGTTTCAACAATTAATAGATTTAATCTCTGTTAATGAGAATGACAATGATTAGAAGACTGGTGGTCTACTTATTGTGCATCATCTCAGCAAATCTCATCATCTCTTCCTTCTCCAACCAGCTCACTTACCACAACCGCCTTTTTGCCCACAACAAGGCTGCTTTCACATTTACATGCAAAAACATTATTGGGTGTTTGAATGTCATGCTGCAATGAATACAAAATATGCCCCCGTTTCAGCATGCATCTTATCATGCAATTATCTCCCAATGACCCAATTCCCCAACTTGCTAGTACTGGTTCAACATCAAATGACCATAAACTCTTGTGAGGTTGCTGAATGGTAGGAAAACAAAAAGATTTCACAGCACATTTACCCTAATCAACAAGAAAAAAAGCATGAGCTGCAGTTAGAGCTGTGGGTCCATCTCTGAGTGGATTCCAGCCACTGCATATCTAAATGATAGGGTCACAGCAACAAGACTGGGAAGGCATGCAATTAAATCTCTTTCCAGAGAAAATCCTAAACTACCATCCCATTCAAAATATTTATGTCATAAAGGGTTGGAAGCTATTTGGATCATTTGAGGTTGAACAGTTTCATTTTTAGATTTTGGTGTAAAGCCAACTCACTTTTTATAGAGAAGAATGGCGATGACAATGCAGATTATGAAGACAACAGCCAGTACAGGGCCAACCACCCATATGAGTCCATCACCAGTTTCTACTGGCAAAGGGTCCACCACCAAATCTGGAATCCTCACGGTGTCAGTGTAGGGACTGGTTGCAAACATTCTCTGAAGGAAAAAGAAAACAAGAAACAAATAGGCATATATAGTAAATACTGAAGAGGTGATTTGAACAGAACCATTTTGAAAAAAGTGGATACATTCAATTTAAATGTGCACATGAAATTTAAAAAAAGTGTTAAACTCTGTTGAAAAAAAAGTAAGTCTCAACGGTGGCAAACCAGAAACTCACCCCTGCAGTGGCATTAAGTTCAACCATTAAGAAGAAGACGTAGTCCTGACCAGGTTTAAGAGGCTTATTCTCACAGGTGCTGTGGCGATGGTCAGATCCCACTGTGAAGCTGGTGGGAAGCTGTCTGAAGCAAGCTGTGATGTAGGGATCCTTCTGGTCCAGCTGTGCCAGCTGACGGCGTGAACGACGCTTTGGGATCACCTCCCGCAAAAGCTGCTCAATGTACACAGTATGAGTTTACAACTTCTGCTTCTATGTTCATTTTTACATCTTTGCAACTGTAACTGATAGAAGCATTTAAGGAGTCTGAAATCCATTGTTCTATCTTATAGAAAAGACAAGCCTAGAGACAAATATGTCTTATTCACAATAGCAATGTTTTGGATGATGCAGTATTTGTTAAAAAAAAAAAAAAAAAAAAAAAAAACAGAACAAAAGGGCTAAAAGGGAATAATGAGGATCAAAGGAGTATAACAAAAATAATTTATCAATGAGTCCAACTCCTCATTTTCAATTATGAGAAAATACAGAGATATTTTCATTGTCTGGGACCCCTCATCCCCCACAGATAAACTGTCATTTTTTGGTGTTATATGTTCCTGTAAACAATGACTTAAGGGTCAAAGTAAAAACCATAAACCCTTTCAGTGAAGTGGCAGAGGTCAAATGAAAACTGTGGGTTCAAAAAGCTGCCAAATATATATATGAAAATTAAATCTAAGCCCTCTGATTCAGTTTAAACTGCAGACTGAGGCAAGCACTAAATAGAAGGAATGTGTGTAATCCCAAATCCAATAGGGATGCTTGCTGTTGATCTGGTGCTCAAGGTGACCCCGAGCTATGGGAAGAGCGGGAAAAGACTGTGTAATTCTCTCTTCTGCATGCTTCTGGGGATAAATTAGCATAGCTGAAATGTACTTATGTCTGTGTTGTGTGCCTATTTCTTCAACATGCTGTTTGCTACACAGCTAGTATGTAACCACTACTATCATCAACAGGGAATCCCCCCACTGAAAAAACACAGCATTGCCTCATGCTTTAATACATATGTTAACCCTCATTCTATTTGATGAATGCCACTAATATTATGTCAGATTGACTTTTAACAGATCTTACCACTTCCATGTCCATCTCATCAGGGTTCATCAGGTTTTTAACAGCTCCCAAAGATGTCTTAAGTGGCACCACAACTATATAGAAGTTCCTGGAAAGCAAAAAAAACATCAAAAACAAAATAAATATACTTCATCTTTATGTCAATGATATGTCAGTTGTTAATACTTGCAAGGGGTGTAATGGTGAAAAGAATTGATCAACAATCTGTAGACTTCCCATAGAATAATATGGTTTGATATCTTAACACAAATTTAGCCGAGGCTTTAAGTTTTTAGATTTGCAGATACTCACTTGACGTCCTTGGTATTTACTGGTGGGAAGGACATGGTGATCACATTCTCTGGCTCAAAGTAGGTGTCCAGCTTGGGTTTCTTGACCAGGATGAGTGGTGCAGTCCTGGCTACCACGCGATGTCGAGGCCCTCCATCCATACTTTCTTGGCAGGTCACACTAAACTCGTAAGTAGTGTTGTGTTTTAGCCCTGTGATGTATGCCTTCAATTTCGTGGCATCCACGTCCATCTTCTGACGGTTGTACTCAATCTAGAGTAGAAAAGATAATTCAGAAATTGAAATGAAAGGACAGTGGATTTGTCGATGAATTATTAAATTAGACAAGTATGATAAAATATGCAGCCAAAGAAAGGAACACAAAATGATCCAGTCATTTTCAATGTCAACTTTACCTGAACTCATATTCAAGTGCTCTGTGTAACACACCAAAGAGTTTTATTCCCCCTCTGTTAAACAAACTCACCATGCATTTGTACGGAGGCATCTGTTTGGAAAACTGCCACGCAAGGACTACTGTGGTCTTTGTGGCCCACTTCACTGTGAAATTCCTTGGAACATCTGTTGAATGGACAAATGCAAGAAAAAAAAAACAAAAAACAAAAAGGGCATCTTGAGTTAAGAGATCGAACAAAGAGAATCCAAGGAGAGAAAAACAAACGAAGAACCTCTGCTTTAAATAGACAAAAAAGATGTTCTTCCCCTGCAACTTCCTTCTGGGTTGAAGAGTGAATGCATCGGTGAGCTGTGATTGGCTGTGAGAAGGGCAATGCCATTGGTTAAGACAGACAGCACGTAAGACTCATGGACAACAAACCCATGGAGGACAAGGGTGCACCCTTTGGCCAACCACCGTGGGTAGTGCCAACCCATCTCACCACTGAGTTTAAACCATGACCACTCGATGATTAGCAAATGACCCATGTAAACCCAAAGCCAACTGTTCTTGCGCGTTACCGAGTTTGAGTTGGCACTGCCTACGTGCTGCCACACGGGCATAGAGACAGACCCAAAACATAGCATGCCAACAGTCCTCAGCAGTGCATCTGTGGGATGCCATGCCACAAGCTGTCCTGTTCAGGGACAGGGGAAAAGGGGAGGAAGCCTCAAGAGAGGAAGGGAGTTCGGAAGGGAATAATATTTTGAAACAAATCAAAAATAAAATAAAATCAAAAGAAAATTTGATTGTTTAATCAAAAATGATTTCAACCAACTCTTGAAGTGACTGGTTTTGACTGAAATCCTACCTTGTTTAAAAACTGGGGATGTGAGATGACATTAGCTTGGTGAATGTGCTTGGCAAAGGGCTGCAAGGACTGTCAGGAGTGTCTGACCAAACAACACTTACCTTGAAGCTCTACGCTGATCTCCACTTTCTTTTAATGACTGACTAGAACTTACTGACTTAGGTTTTACCTGGTTTGGGTTAGTGAAGTGAGTATCCCACTGCAAGCAATTTAAATATCAATCCTTTCCTTTTTTGAGGAGAGGTGAAGGTGGTTGAAAGAAAGGGTGGGGCTGTTTTCATTTATGTGTCGTTGCAGATTGGTTTTTAGCCAATTTCCAACCCCTGCCACTGGGGTAGGAAAGAAACAGGCAAGCCCTACCTGCTGGATGAATGGCCACCGTCCGATACTGGATAGGGGGGCTGTAGGGCCCTGGACCTACACTGGTGTGTGCACGTATTTTCACATCATATGCTGAGTTCGGTTTGAGGCTGTTGAGCACATAGCTGGATAGGCTGGGAGGCAAGCGGAGTTCTTTTGGTGCTTCTCCAGTGCCGGCTTCTTTATAGGCCAAAGTGTACTCTGTGATGACCCCATTCCTCTCTGCCAGCACCGGTGGAGACCAGGACAGCTGCACCGAGCAGCATGTTACATTGGAGCCCTCGTTAATTTGAGGGTATCCCCCTGGCGTATTCTCAGGCACAGTGAGTTCTGCCACAGCCTCTTCCCCAAAGCCCCCTCTACTCTTGGCTGAGATCTTAAAGAGATAAGTGGCCCCCCGGTGAATGCTGTCCACAGAGTATTGCCGCTCTTGGGGAGTAAATTCCAGTATGGCCAAAGGGAGGACATCTTTTCGGCCAAACTGAAGCCGATACCCCTGCAGGTCTAAGCCATTGGTCAGATCTGGAGGGTTCCATTGAACAACAGCTGATGTCTTTGAGTCTTGAGCCACTGACAGATAAGGTGGACCAGGCACTGGACAGACAAGGGAGAAAAAAAAACAAAAAAAAAACCCATCATTGTTGTCATCAAGGTTGTAAACGATTTTTAACAAATAAAATCAAACAGAGCAATGAAAGCTTGCATGTTTCATGAAGCATGTTTGTATCATCGTTTTGAATGTTTCATCACAGTCCATAAAGATTCAAGAAGTCTTTGTGATCAGGATTCATTTAAAAAGATTACAGAAACTACAGTTGTAGTGTTAGTTTTCATTGAATCATTCTAACAGTCAAACTAAGCCAGGTTGTGGAGTTTGGAGATGTCAATGATCTATTTTCCATTGTTATTTCATGACACATGCAAGCCACAGCCAAAATTTTATAGTATTGCAAAGCATCACTGAAAAATTAAGCAAAGAACAATGCTGCTTTGAGCTGCAATAATCTCTTGTTGTAAAATGTATGATCTACTCTTGGGGTCCAGCCACCATCCTTCAGAGCGGCCCAGTTTTGCCACTCTTATGGATGACACCCGTCTCATCTGAACCCCACTTGTAAGACCCTATCGCTGAGAAAGAAGCAGCAAGAGTTAAGAAAAGCCTTCAGTTCTCAAGATGCTGTCAAATCTTTGCAATAGATGAGTACGGTTGATTTACTCTTGGGCCCCATCTCGCAGTAAATAAATTCTAACTTGACTCACTCATCTATTTGCCTTTCATTTCATAGATACTAGACAGTTTTAGGACAAATAGCTGTCAAATATTAGTCAGACATGTGAGATGCTGTCAGACCACGGCAACTTTTCCATAGTTCTTATAAGTAAGGTATCCTCTTTTTATGTGTCTGCATGGCGAGAATCAAAGATTGTTGTGTGATCTTTTAAGGTATTCTCCTCGCATGAGCAAGAGCATATGTGATGTAACTGGGTGGCGAGTGATCCAAACAACATGAATGTACAGGGATTTGCAGTATCAGTATTAGTCATTCTATAAAAGAAAAACTGGTCAACACCAGTAGAAAAGGGTGGCTCAGACAAAGAACTAATCCAAACATCTGCCTTCTATAAAAACAGGATAAAGGGGTGTTAGCAAAGCCTGCTAACACCTTTTTTGTGTTGAAGGAGGGAATTTGGTGACTTTGACTTGTCTACAAACTCCTGGCAAGCTAGTATGCCATATCAGCATTACTATCTCTAAAGTAGACACAACCACATTAAGTAAAATAAAATTTAAAAAAAGTCATGTAGTGTGGTCCTGCAGGGAGATCCCTAGCCCCCATTACTCTTAGCAAGCCCCTACAGCTGTTGAGTGGATGAGTAACATTGAACGGGTAATGAGACTTTTCTTTATTCCTGAATTTAATTTCAGGTATCTACATAGACTAGTGAGGAGATTGAATAACAAATACACACTGATTATCAAAGCCTGCCAACTGGGTCAGTAAAATGGGTCTGCAGCTCACCTAAGATGAATTTAGAGAGCTGAATAAGCTGAATGTAAAATATTAACTCTAGTCAACTGTATAGCATATATTTAATCATTATCTTAAGTTGCTATAATTGTGGGTGATTTTTTTCTTCCCACACCAAGAAGTTTAATTGTTGCACTACTGCAAAGTATGGTGACTATATGAAATAAGAATTTGTATAATTTCGTCTAGGGATTAATAAAATATCTTCTCATTTTCATTTCATTTCATGAAAACTGATAGAAAATTAAATATGGCCCTGTGAGCCTTTCTCTGCTCATAGTTTGCATTTCCTTAAATGTAAATCTGCTTTAGTGTTTCTACATGTATGTGCACAAGTGACTCCATGAGTAGACAAACAAGTGAAGGTACAGCCACAGGTTTGGATGGATGGATGGATGGATGTTTTTACTACTTTGGTAACCTTCACTCTTTTTTGTACAAGAGCCACATTAGCAAGAAAAGCCACTTTTCCAACTAAACACAAAGTGCCAATGTATTAGGCACATATTACCACAAAATATTTCTTCAAAATTGGCAGGCCATTCTACCTTGAAATGTCAATATTTATCTCGTATAACTCATATGTTTCTCCCTGCATACCATTCATAGTCTCCCTTTCCAGTCTTCACATTTGTTATTAATTGATACAGGCTGAATTATTTTCCTCTGTTGTTGCAGCCTTTTGTATATCTCCATTTGATTTTTGCCATTTTTTAAAACTAAAATCAATCTACTTTTGGTACCTTTGCTATAGTGGCCATATGCTGCAAGTAACCTTGCAGTGCAACCTAGCCTGAATCATTGTTGTCAACTTGGTGACAGACACCATTTAACAATAGAATTTGTTTCATGTAAAAGCCCAAATATTGGAGGAAGACGTTGTATGCCTCAAATGCAGCACATTTGTGTTTAAACATCTTGATTTCATATATTTATTTCACCCACACCCACTTACCATTTATTTACCTATCCAATAACACAACTGCAATGAATTTCTAGCAGCTTTATGCATGCTGAAACAGTTTGTAACCTATCCTGCCATTTTGCACTTGGATGACGTGGCTGTTTAAAATATGTTTCAACTGAAATTTTTGGAAATAGAGCAAAATCACGCACATCCTACAAAAAATTAAGATTAGGTGCTGGACCATAAAAAGACACAGATGATAGGATGAAAAAAGGATGGATCTGCACCCTAGCTCTAGCTCCCAAATTTGGTTTATTTCAGCAACAAAGCAAAGTGATGTTTCAGGCAACTGCCCTTCTCCAGACTAAAAGCCACCAGGCAGGTGCACCTGCCTAAGTAGGTTTTTTTCTGATCACCTGACTGGGTCATATGATAACATAAGTAGAAAAATATTCAGTAGATAAATAATCAATAAAAAATAATGAGATTAATTACATCAAAAGGCAAAAAAACCACTGGAATCTATGGATAAGACTTAATAAATACAGCAAGAGCTATTTGTACATTACATTACATGTAATATGTGAACAGTCATTATAAAATACAATGACAAGGAACAAATATAATAGGTGACATTTAATACTGAAGTGCATGATTGTTATAAAATAACAATGGTTGAAAATTGGCTTCTGATGAGGCCAAAATGGACACTAAACTGAGTGATCTAAACTTAGGGAGGCACTTGAAAGCACATCACCTGCCACTATAATCATATCCAAAGCCTATGAAGGGAGCTGCAACAATGTACTGTAAAACTTATTATGAGGTTGTGTGGCGCAATCCTTATAAAATCAAATCTCATTCCTGCCTCTAAAAAAACAAACTGCTCTTACATGCATTTTCCATCTTTGACAATAAGAAAATGTTTAATTTAATATGCTAATAAAATTGCAAGACACTTACCATAAATGGTTTGAGAAGTCTAGCACAGAGTAATTTCATTTATACTCAGTCATACTTGTCTTGAACATTTATGACATACTGAGCCCAAAAAATGTTATGTTTATGCATTAATTCACAAAACAGAAGTGCATGTTTATTTAAGGAGTTTATGACAACCTGCTTCAAATTTACTTCAACTTTGTCAAGTGTGCCACATGTTGGACTTTCAACACATGACATTACATTTCTCTCGACCCCACGGTGCAGGTATCCAGTATATCCTGAAGGCACAACCAAGTTTGTATACAAAAATTATGTATAATTATTAGCTAGAATCTGCTGATGTAAGGCAGTAAGGTAAAAGAAGTGAGGCAAAGGTGGTAGACTGATGGAGGTGGCTGAATGGGCAACAGGAAAGGATAGATCAGTAGAAAAAACTGAAGGTTGAAAATATTCAGATAGGTAAATGGCTCCTTAGTTCACTGGTCAACTTTGTGAGTAAAAACACAAAAAGCAGCCCACTCTGCACCGTCTTCTTCTCTCATTATCAATTTCTGTTTCTTAATCGTCTTCTTTCCGAAGACTGCTGCTACTGTAGCAGAACATGTGGGTGGATGGGGAGGTGGAGATGGTGGTTTTTCAGTCAACTTCTTCCTGTAATGGAAAAGCGGGGGTGCTGCATGTTGGATGAGACAAATCCCCCTAATACCACTTGGCTACACACTGGATCTCAGCTTGGTGTCATTTAAAAGCCCGCTCTACCTTCATGTTCACTGTTTATCAAAGAAATGAAAACTGAGATAATGATCCTGTGATGATTCCCTTCTCCATTTCTGAGCTTAACTTCCAAAAATCAACAAGCTACCCCATCCTTCACAGTCCTTACAGTCCCTGAACTGTTTTATTATCTGTGAATTCCAAACTGTGGCCTAATACGCTCTGGGGGAGAGAGATCAGAGACACTGAGCCAGCAGATTGGTGTTGGGAGGAGAGGTGGAGCATGCTGCTTTTATGTGTGTGGTGCTACAGGGTGAGGATAGGAGAGCAAAGAAGTGGTGAGGACATGAAAAATGAGTGAATGAGGGATGATGAAGGTGACTAAGGACAGGGAACAATCAGAAGAAAGAGGGCCCAACAAGGATATGAGTAGGCTGAAATATTTGTGTGTAAATGTGTGCGGGTTTCTGGGATTGCAGGACACCTTGATTGTCTCTCTCCTTTTCTCCTCTGTGTCACCCTCCCACGACACACCCTCCCTTATTCTTTCCTCATTTCCTCACTTCTCCCTTTGCACTCTGCCCAATCACCCCCTTTTCATTTCCAAACCTCCTCCACATCCCTCCTTCTACTTCCATTTTAGAGCCGACCTTTGTGCAATCCCTCCTTGTGGGACTCCCGGCACGTTTTCCCATCAGCCTGCAGTATTAACCGCTTGCTGTTGACACTCACTCAGCCCAGCTGAGGAAGGAGCCCATCAGGTTTTCTTCTCATTAGCCCCTCCACTGTGCTCGCCAATCATGCACAATCATACCAACATGCACTGTAAATACAAACACACCATCTCTGTGCTTGTGTAAAGGACAAAATGAAAATTGAAAATTTTTAATCAAGTCACCGTAGATGAAAGATTCTCTGCTTTGTGCTCCATTTCTTCACAAGTAAAAAATCCCCCATAGATGAAGCTGTGATTACCGCCTACCCATGTGGACTTAAAATATCGAAGGATGTGTGGGGAGTAGAGGAAGATCTTTTTTAAGCTTTAAAGGTCAGGACAAATCCGCCTCTGTTCCACCTTTATTTTCCCTTTTTTGTTAATGTAGCCTGCTTACTGTTGGAGAATGTGTGTGCCAGGGGTTCATGAAGGATCATTATTGGTAGGGTAGGAAATGTCATGAAGACAAATCTGCAACAACTTCAATAAGGTCCCTTCAGGAGAGGAAGAGCTTAAAAAGCGACAATGAAATTAAAAAGTCTTCTCACACACAAAAATGAAATTTAATTTTTAAAAAAGAAAAAAAAAAGAAAGAAACTTACTAAATATACAATTAGGGAATCAGGCTCGGTGTTTTAAGAGCAAGAAAACTTACTTCACTTGGATCTATATAGACTCTTAGTGGATAAAAGATTAGTCAATAGTTTAAACCACTGTTTCTCAATGGGTACTTTAAGGCATTCCAGGGAGTATGTAAAACATTTTGACAACCATATAGGTTTTTCCGAAAAATGAAGAAAAAAAAAATCCTTCGATAAAAATAATCCAATTAAGATTTCAGTAAATCTAGATTCATAAACTGAATTTAAACTTAGTTTCACACCATTTCATTATCCTAACAAAAAAACCTGTCTCCCACATAACACGGTTTGACCCAACTTGCTACGGGCCAAATGACATCACCTGTCAATCACTGTCATCTTGACTAAACAATGGAGTCATGGTTGAAGGGTAGCAGAAATCCAACTGAAAAGATTACATTTTTGTCCTTATTTATCTTTGTTTTCTGTCTATATGGTTAAAAAGAGCATTTTTGCACAGTTCCAGTTTAACAAACCAGACACAAATGACAAAGTGCTGTACTTTTTTAAATCCATTTTTCCAACCAAACATCCATACTTTGAGGCAGAAAGGGGGTACTTTTCTATTTCGCAAGGGGTACTTAGTTGAAAAAGGGTTGAGAACAACTGGTTTAAGCTGTTTAACAAATTACAGACAAGTGAATAAAAACTTCTAACAATTCCACCCATCCATTTCAGTTCTGCACGAGTCGCATATCCACATATTTAAAGTATGGCTGCATCTATAAACCTAAAAATTATGCACCGATTTTCCACCATTTTCTTGATTAACCATCAAAAATGAACTTAAGTTAGTTACCTCTACTTTACTTTCATTAGAATGTTTTTTTTTTCTTTATTTCAGATTTTCTATTGAAAGTTGAATGAAACTGTAAAATAAAAAGGCTGAGGTTTATCAGCTCTTTCAGTCTTGTGATAAACATTTTCATTCAAAAATAGGATTACCAGAAAGCTTTCAGATGGAAACATCACTTTTCCTCGAGGGAGCTACAAAAATCTTTTTCTTACCGGCCAATGGTTAAATCTGTTTCTCAGAGGTGGTGTTTAGAAGCATAAATTGCAAGCCCCATTCAAACCAGACTTCTACTTTGCCACAAGATTATTTTGCTTGTCTGCGACTCAAAAAAAAGCCAGCATGTTTTTCCTTTTTCTATCCTCTTGTACATGAAATTATATTGTTTCACAACACAAAATCCCGGAACAAATGATTTTGATGCTGTTCTGATCCACAACACTATCAGTAAAGATGCTGGAGTGTTTGGATGATGAAAAGACTGAACAGTTACTGAAGTGAATTGACTTTCTAATAGCAAAAAACCCTTAAGAAAAAAAAAACATTTTCTTTTTGTTATGATGTTCTGTGTTGATGTTGCTTTACAGGCTTTTATGTTTCCTAAAAAGGAAATGACTTTGACGTCATCGTTTCTGGAGGCAATTGTCCTCCTTAAGTGCATGCTCGTCTACAAAAAAGAAAAAAAAAAAGTCCAACTTACTTCATGACTTACATGTCCCTGTGTGTCTCAAAATGTCATATATATGCCCTTATCAGGCAAAACAATCTGCCAGTGGGGTACCAAATTTAGCTAAACAAGATTTTTTTCTTTGTGTGTGGGCTCTAGTGGCCTTTATTAAACAGTTCAACGGAAAAAGCGGTTAGAGTGAAGGCTGGGTGACATGTAGGAAAGGGGCCCAGACCAGGACTCAAACCCCAGCTGTACAGCTGTTTAAGGCGCTGTACATGAAGCAGTCCTTCAACCAGCTGAGCGAAATGTTGACATCTTCTTCTCCTTTAGAATCCTCTGAAAATAAGAATATCCTTGTAGCCACAGAAAGAGGATTTAATTGAAAATGGAATTTTGTCTCTTGATTGAGTTAATTCTAAGAATTGACACCTTAATCTGGGATTAATGATGAGAAAAAAGGGATTGAAATAAGATGGAATTTCTTCAAAGAAAATAATTAAAACAAGTGATTTAGTCTGAAATTGAGAACAAAACCAGCCTCGTTTTCAGTGTTTTCTTTAACCAGTTTTAACACCGATTAATTGAACGTTAATGAAGGATTACGTTTTGTCCCAAAAAACAAAGGCTGCCAGATTGAAAAGCCATTGATTTGATTTTGAACCTGACTGTAGCAGCAAACACACACACAGTTGCCTGGTATGTGCAGACTTTATTTATGCATGGTTATGCTCTCATACAGTGGCTGGCTGGACTGGCTGCTCCAGGTTGCTTCCCTTTTTACTCCAGAGCCTCACTACACTCCTGCAGATAAAGACAGACAGGGTGATTACCATCGAGCTGCAATGTGTCGATCTGTCTCACCTGCCGCAGGGCCATGAACCACATCTTTACTCCACCTACTCTCCACTAAAGCTGAGTAGGGACCATCCCGCCACACTTACCATCAATATGAATGATACAAAACCACCTGTATAGCTTATATTTAAAGTAGGGATGCACGATATTGGAATTTTTGCCCGATATCTGATATGCTGATATTTTAAAACTCATGTGGCCGATAAACGATATCGATACCAATATTAAAACTGAAAAAAATAAGCAGTCATTTCAAATAGCAGTTTTGTTATCCGATTCCGACACTTAACCCCCTCTGGCCCCCCCCCTTTTTCCTTCCCAATTGGAAATCAAATACCAGGAACTTAAGGCCCAATTTTTTTTTTGGGAATCTTTTTTAGCTTTTCCCTTTTCTTTTTTTAAAATTAAATTTAAAAATGTGTGTTAAAACCCCCCTGGCCCCCGCCCCCAGGTGGTTTTAAACAGTTAAATAGGGGTGGGAAAAAATATCGATACACTGAAATACCGTGATATTTTCATATGCCGATATCAAATCGATATTTAAAAACACGTTATCGGTCTATTTTACTTACAAAATCTTGCGAGACTTTGTTCTTCGGTTACAAAATCACATGATATTTCATGAATTCTCATGAGATTTCGTAACAGGATGATGAAATATCAAGATTTTGTTTGTAAAGTAGATCAATACTGTGTTTTTAAATGTCAATATGATATCGGCATATGAAAATATCGCCAAATTTTTGTGAATTTCTCGAGAGATTTTGTAACAGAACGATGAAATATCACAAGATTTCATCCCTCGGTTATTTTTTGTATCGAATTTTCTTTTTCCTCTCTAGTGGTTGTAAATTATAATATAATATATTTTTTTTTTTTTTTTTTTTCCCCCCCCTTTCTTATTTTTAATTAAAAAATTTTTAAAAGAAGAAGTTTGTTTTTTCTTGACTCAAGAAACAGCGGGCTGATCGGTTAAATATCGGTAGGTTGCCGAGCTCCGATACTAAGTTTTAAGGCCGATACAGGCAGATACTGATAGGGGGCAGATTATATCGTGCATCCCTAATTTAATTTAAATATGTTTTTTCAAAATAAGGCAAATTATTAAGTTATATCACTTCACCTGCATTTACTTCACAAAATGTTTTTTTTATCGTCTCAACATTAGATGATATGAGATATTTAACAAGAAGCAGTGACATGCATTTTCTTAAAATAAGTTTAATTTAATGATTCAAAATGTCCAAGATGAGATTGTCTTCTTCAATTTTGGAAAAAAATACAGCAAATAGTATACTAAAAACAATGTTTTTTAAACGCCCTTTTTTCTTTTTTTTGCAGTGTAGAAGCAAAGCCTTCATGTGGGAAAATGTTTTATTTATTCACATTTAAACTCTGCTAGCTAATGGGTGACTTAACACAAGGCCAAACCACCTGAAAGAGTTTTAAAACCACCTGGAGGCATCATAACTGTCTAGCATTACGCTGGAATTCAAGGAAAATATTTTGATACCAAGCATTTCTATGACTTCTCTTGGATATTATGTCAAAATCAAAATAAGCATCACACACACATCTTCTGGTCTTCAATTGAAATCTCACCATCATATTGGGATTCAATTACCAGTTTTAGTGTGATTTGATTATTTTAAATTCTATTAAGTTGTTTGATGTTTTTTAACCTTTTGTAGCTCAGGAACAATAAAACACTCCAGTTATGTTTTTTTTTTTTTTTTTTTTTTTTTTTCCAGGGAAAAAACAAAACAAAACTGTATTTCAGAAAATATGAATAATAAAAAAATCTATCCAGGAAGCTGGGGATCAGTCTTAGAAAAAACAACAACAAAAAACACATAAATAAATCCCTCTTTATTCTTAGCTTTCTACAGACCTTAAAATCCCATGTTATGTCACATTAAGTGGGAACACTGCTGTTTATGAAGCCATCAAAACATTCCTCCTAACACAAAAGACTGAACTGTTTTACCTCAAAGAACAGCTGTTCTCCCTGTTCTTCACACTTCTAACTCCTTCTTTTATTCTGTTTATTTTGTCCTTTGGCATAAATCATTCCCTGATTCTAAAAAAACATGAGTCAAAATAAATAAATAAGACTTTCCATCTGAGAGACGACCAGAAAGTTCTAGACTGGCATATCAGTCATTGAGTCCCACAGGAGGGTAAAGACTGACAGCAGTCATATTCCTTGACACCTGTGACAGATGCACACACACGCACACACACCTATCAGGAGCAGGGGAATTTGCCTAAGTTCATATGTGGGTGTGTTGGTTTATGGGACTGCATTGTGTTTTCAATAATGTATGTGATAGCACAGCATAGGTCCATCATACTCTGTGTGTGTGTGAATAAATGCATTTGTGCATACCAGTAAGAGTGTAAGTGTGTATGCTACGGGGACTCTAGCTCTATTACTAAAGCAAATTGGAATGGATGCCGAAAAGTGCTGCTTCTATATTCATCTTCAATTCTTTCCAAGAAATCTTCTACACATATGGGCTCGACTCACAGTTTCCATCACAATAACGTTCACTAAGACAGACACACATGACCAAGTCAAACTGTGCTCACTAGTGATTAAAAAGGGAAGAAAAGGCTTTGTAGAGTGGAGGCATCAGCCTCAAATATCCTATTCCTACAGCCGAAACCAAAGACCCAACAGGGGTTTTTCATGCTGTCATAATCTGTCTGAAAAATCTCAAAGTAACTTAAACGAAGCCCTTGATCTCTAAAAATCTGTGGATAGTCTTCAAACATGACTGAAATAATAAAAGCAAGACTGATAATAAGCCAACATCCACTTAGCCTTAGATGTGTTTCACATAAAATGCAGCAGTTGAAAAGGCTAACTCGGAGTCATGCATTTCTAAAGCAAAGTTTTTAACATGAACCACCTTGACTGAAGACTTATAAACATCGTTAAAATACCACGAATTCTCAGTTTTTCATGTCTCCGTGTGCATAACCTCCATGTACTGTAGTTTGAATGAATAAATACAGCAAATTCTATAAGGACTATTTTTATATTGCATATAAATAGAAATGACATTGAAATCTAGCAATGACCAATGAGAATGATGAACCCTCAGGCAAAGCACCTTTCAGTTACATGGAAATGCACATAAAATGCCTCATAATAATGCATGAACAAAGGTTCTTGACCAGATTAACAAAAACATAACTTATCTCTACTGACCTGCCCCTTTGGTCACCACCACTTTGGGTTTGCTTCGAGCGCCATCCCCTTTGGTGGTGTACGCCGCCACCGTGATGGAGTAAGTAGTGTCTGGCTTGAGTCCTTCAATGACCATTTCCTATGGGAGACATGGAAGAGACAGAAGAGGAAAATGTCAAAATGCGGTTTGAATTTTTCATGATTTGACCCCACTTTGTGCAGCTAAAACTGCCGTGTGCAGAATGTTAATCTAAGTGTCTCCTGGTCTTCTTTATTAATTTTCACGAGGCGTGCATTTAACGTAATGTTTCCCCCCTGTGTAATAGGAGACCATTCCATTACGTAAATCCTTAGAGCTGCCAAGGTGGAGGAGAGACATTATGAATGTAAATGGAAAGTGGCCTTCCTTTATTCCTTCAGCAAAATCCCAATCAACAACTTAACTTTGATAAATGCATGCTGAATACATCCTGGCCTTTCGCTGGCAGTTTTTACCTAAGCCATTAAGTTTCCTCAAGTCCTCTTCAAAGAGAGGCTTCCGATCAATTCTAATGAATCTTTCAAGGCAGAGGGTTTGAACGAATGCAGAATAAGGTTTTTAACAGGCAGGTTGGTGGAGGGATGGTGGAAGTCAATAGAGGTAAATGAGCTATAAGTACTGTCTTGCCTAGTATTCATGTAACACAGATGGACAGGGACTTCAAATCTGGGTTCAAAACAAGGATACATTTTGTTGGATGACTATCAAGGATGTGAGGAGGATTTGCAAATTAAAAACAAATTCTAGAGAGTATGGTCTTACAGCATAAAACAATGTAGCAAGCTAAAACTAAGTCACCACATTGAAAATAGACATAATAAAATTAAATAAACACAAAAAAGGGGGTGGGGGATTAAATAAAAACACACCACCAGAACACAAGACAAAACACTATTTCAGCACACAGCAAGAAACAAGCAGCATTAGCATTCTAGGCACAGTGGCCAGTGGTTACTGCATCAGCCAATCTTTTCGACAAGCTAACTGGCAACAGACGTTTGCCCGATTTTCCTTCGTGGCATGCAGAGATTGTGACTGGCCAGACAGACAAACCAAAGCTGCTGAGCCACTTTGTTATCCTAATACAATAAATAAAGCCTGAAAAGGGTCGTGCATACTGCAAATCCAAATAGGTTGATGCAATAGCCTCTGTTTCAGGCACACAAAGCACACAGGAGAAACTTTATACTCACATATTCAGCTGTATCATCCGTTTCCCACTAACCCCCGCCAAATAGGAGAGTGCAGGAAAGAGAGAAAGAGAGCAATATTTTTTTTTAAAGAAAGAGAAAGCAGAAATGGAAGAAACAGGATTGTGTGAAAGAGGGCATTAGAGGTTTGGGAGCTGAGGGTGTGGAGGAAAAATAGGTCACTAGTTTTGGGAGGTCAGGGGAAAGAAAAGCTGCTTGAAGCTTAAGAGAAGCAACTAACACAAGACTGAGAGTGGCATAGGTCTGCTGGTTGGCCTGGAGAGAGGACTTTACTTCTAATTACAGTCAGAAGTGACAATTAAATGAAATGTAGGGTAGGACGTTTCTGAGAAAAAGATACAAATGAATTGATATTTTCCTTAGCACTTTGTTGATACTTGGAAAAAGCACACTGTGACTCATAATTTTGGCTATTAAGGTTCATGGATTCAAGAGGCTAAAGGTTTAAAAAGATACTGGTGGCTTTTATCCATGTGACCACAGTAGCTTTTGATTCTTTCCTTCCCAATAACATCTCTCTTTTGTGTTAATTCTATCACTTCCAGGATATAATTTACATCTGAATAAAAACATCTAACTCTCCCAGGATTCTTCTTAAAATGTTTTGACAGAAATTTGTTCAATATCCTTTATCCTTTACAGGTCTGTAAGATGAGGCTTATTGTGGGTATGATACCAATTTTACTCGAAGATTTTGGCAAAGGGTACCAGAGTCAGTATTTTCCTTAAGTCTTATTTTTTTAGATTTAAGACAAGCACACAATCAAATATTTAATGGCACATGCTGCTTGAAAGCAAACATTTCTAATAAAAGCCAGAGATAGGAGAGAAGAAAACATGAGGGGTGCTTTGATTATAGTTCTTGTTGTGGGTTGAGGCAAAAAGAATATTACAACCATATGAAATGACATCTAAAAAGGGAAGAGAGCCCATATTTCTTCTGACACTTGAGCAATGTTTGCACAGCCACAACAATGTGGATATACTTCACACAATTTACAGAATCTAAAAAAAGACGTTTATAATATCTAATGCCACTGCCACTTGATAACAGGAGACTGTGAGATGGTCATACCTGGGCATCAGCAAGCATGACATCCTTGATGAGGGGCAGGCCCCGTGACTCGCCATTTTCCACGCGGACGTAATGAACCTGGTAGCCACGGATCTGACCGTTTTGCTTGCCTGGTGTTGGTGAGCGCCACATCACCTTAATTGCTGTAGAGTTGAGGACTTCCACCTCGACCCGCCTTGGTGGAGCCCCAGGAACTAAATCCAGAAGGCAGAAAATATCACTGAGCCATTGTGGTTCTGATCTATTGTTTTGAAATGCATAAGAAAATGTGCTTCATCATCTGAAGAAAAGAATCATAGTGTTTTCAAATGAAACATATAACGCATGATACACAGACATATGCATACTCTTTATTAATTATTAAACTCTAAAGAAAAATATTCAAAACTAGAATCCCACTCAAGTGTTGCAGATTTCCCTATAACACATCTGCCATCACACATGCACTCAGTATCGCCGCTCCCCCGTCACCTCCACCCTTTCATTATGTGTTAGACTGTGGGAAGCCTTGCCTCTCAGTCATGATGACCGACCTTTATGACAGGCCTTGCTTCCAGGCCATTCAGGGTGGCATGGACTGTCCCCATCTGAGATGGATGTGCAATGAATAAACTCTTCCTCTCAAACTGCTTCCATTTAGTCCTTCACAAACACTCAGAGCGCCTTCTTCAACCCTAAATCAAAACCCTATTTCTCCTCCATCTTGCACCAGTCCTGTTTATTACCGGAATCTCGGCCACCTTTTAACCCAGGCTGTTATTTCTTCAACAGGTACTCCTGTCACACACCATTATTGTAATGACACCGGAAAATAAGTTATAGCTAATAGTTTTTATCTCCTTAATCCTGGATTCAGGCCGTCTTTTAACCAAGTGTGGTTGGTGTTAAAACTTTTACTTGCCAAGCTTGGTGTGCATTATTTTCAGGGAAAAAAAGCCTCAATAGCTGTGGTAATGGGTGTGAAACAGATTATGGAGAACTTAAGTTAATGTCACTGTTGCATGTCAGTCATTCAACAGTGACTCAGATGTGCCGCGACATGCTCACATCTTCACTTCTCAGTTTGTCATTCACATTCTGCTATTCAGCTTGGCTGTATCGAGTTTTGTTCTGTCTAAATATGGCGTTTTTGCGACTTGCCTTTGTTTTTGTTGCCCCTTAAGCATTTTGTTGTATTGAACCGTCACACCAACATACCACAAAAAAGTGTATCAAAGAACTGGAAATGAACAAAATCAAAAATCCATCCCTGTGCACAGTGGTTTATCTTCATTTTCCAATTCAACAGCTTAGTTTACGCTCAGTGACGGCTTGTGCAATCTCACTTGTTTCAGTGGCCTGAGTTGCATGCTCAAGGGCACTGCAACAGCAATCATCAAGAACACAGGGTGATGTTCATTCTGTTTCATTAACCTGATTTTCCAGGCAGGTAGTTTCTGCTCTAACCTTAGACATGCATGCATACATCTCCCACATCCAGCCTGCAGTCTGTTATGACCATAAATGCAAGGGCAGATACAGCCTTGAGGTGAAAATAACTGATACCGTAACTGCTCATTTTTCTCAGTTGTGTAATAGAACACTGCTAAAAGCCTACAGATAAAGATGGGCCATCTGTCGTACAAGCCATTATGCATCATATTTTATTAATTATATTCCAATACAAATGCTTGATTTTCCAAGAATATCACTATAGTATTTTCAATATTCAAGGACCAAAGTCTTGGTATGTTTTGAAGCCAAGCAACAAAAGTAAAAACTTGTGTATTTAGAATCAAATCTTTTAAATATATGTAATTTTAAAATTAAGGCTCACGTGGTAAACTGTAAATACCGTATATGTAAATCAAGTGTAAAACCCTGATATTGAACATTTACTTCATTACAAAAGTCTGTAGAAAACACATTTACAGTATAGCCCAGCTAAAATAATTTTGTTGACGAATATTCGCCTACCATCTTCATCTGTCCGACAGATCAGGGGCTCACTCTCCGGGCCTGACCCAATCGCAGTGGAGGCGGACACAGTGATGCTGTACTGGGTCCACTTTTCCAGTCGCTGCAGCAACATCTGCTCTTCAGTTGGAGGCACCACCGGCTCCTCTGTGACCTCGGTGTCATCAGCAGGCCCCTCTGATGGGCCCACCACTTGGTAGAGCACCTTATACCCCGTCAGGTCACCATTCTGACTCTCCAGAGGGGGAGGGCGCCAACTTACCAACAGGCTGGTGGAGCTGGTGCTGCTGCACTTAATTTCTTGAGGGGGAGCTGAGGGCTCTGGTCAGGGGGGGAAAGGACAGGAAGGAAGGGGGTAGAGGATGAAGAGGATGGGGAACGGGGAAGAAGGGAGGGGTGAAAAACAAAAAAATAAAAAGATGGGAGAGATAAAGAAAATGAAAAAAGGAAAATCCAAAACTCAAATAAACAAAGATAATTCAAATAAAAATTTCAAACATAAAAAAGTAAAAAACAAACAAACAAAAAATTAAGCAAATGCCAACATAAGAATTATAAATGGACAACAGCACAAACATGTAATAATGAATCTGGATGTCTATGCTTATCAGTTACCCAGCTTTATACATTATTGCTGTTGATGCATTACAGTAATCGTTTAGCTCTTAACCTAAAATTTTACATTGGTCACCATGGTTTCAGTAATATTGCTATATTTAACCCACTTTACTGTCTGAGGGAAGATGCAATTTCACTTCTAGAAATACAGCAAAATTTCTTATGATCAAATAACTTATTTTTTTAAAGAAACACTTTGATTTTAGAGCACAACTTATCAAAAAAAGCGACAAACTAACAGGACTCTCTGTCCTTTTAAATTGAAGAGCTTTAGAGTGTTTCACTGTTACTCATCTAAAGTGTTCTGAAGTCTGAAGATGACAAAACCTTCACATGTGTAGTTTCTAAATCACACTCAACACCGAGTTCTGAAACAACTTGTTCTTGTCCAGAGAGTGTGTTGTGCACAGATGATGAAATCTGTCACTTTTCATTTGCAGTTTGATATTGTATGGATAAAGGGGCATGGAGCTTCTTCTTGTTCCTGCAGAATGAGTTAATATCACCATTCTAATGTAGCAAATCCAGTTCATTATTACACCTTTTGTTTGTTAAGCAGATAAACATGACACAATAATTAAAAACAAAATTAAAAGTCTTCATAAAAAAGGACATCCCACACACCAATTTAAGGAAAGAACTAGGAAAAACAAACAAAAAAACTATGGAAAGAAGCAGAATGTTCTCATTCCAAAACAAAGACTGGAAACATAAATTATGAGCTGAAGAAGAACACTAAGAAAGAAACTTTTCTCCAACCCAAAAGACTCAAAATGACAACTTGTGAAAAAAACATGGAAAAACAAAAACAAAGTATTAAAAAAATAAACAACTTCTAAAGAAAAGCAAAGCAAAAAACAAACAAAAATCACAAGCTTTGTCTGCATCATACGTACCTGATTTCCAAAAACACAAAATCTTAAGACTTTCTTACCACCAGCACCTGACTACAGAGTGTGCTTTCTCTGAAGTCAGTGAGCAGCAACACTTTCCCATCCCAAAAGCATTTTATACATTTAAAGATCAATTCCTGCTACTGAATCAGCAGGCATGTCTAATTCGTATCCACTTAGAGCTAGTTTGGAACCCACCTTGAGATTAGCGGGAGGGAAAGAGTTGGCTCTGTGCTGTAAAAGGGACTGTTTATACTGTATTGTTGGGCCTGAGGGTCCACAAGACTGTGAGAGGGGAAGCCATGGGGGGGAAGAGAGACTCACTACAGAGATATTTTGTGGTTGTGAACTTGGCCAAGCTCACAAACATCCTTCTTTGTTGACAATTTATACTAATAAATCCCATTTCATAGCAGAGTGTCTATGCATCTTTGTGAAGCCTACTGCCATTTTGAGAGTATCAAGACACAAGAATAGAGTTAGAAACAGTAAAAGCTTGTATAAGGGAATTCGTAAAAGTTTAATGATAACGTTCTGACTGTAATGTCACTTTGGAAAGAACAGCTTTAAAAATGAAAATAAAAACTAGGAGTTTTGAGTATAAAGGCGTCCACCCAGGGAAAACTAAATGTTCTAGCTCACAAAAATAAGACAGGACCTCAGCCACAGTTTCCAAAACCTTCTCTGTGTCCAATGGGCTTATTTACTTAAGGTCTTACTGGATTTTGAGACTTTCAGCTTCTTTCCTTTGCCCATATTGTATTTGCAAACTCTCCACGTCAAAAATGATTGCTCAGTTCTCAATCTTTGTGGTACGAAAAAGGCTATGAATCTGACAGGGAATGGGCTATCACAGCACACAGGCATCCCCAAGCCTGATAAGGGTTTAAGTCTGGATGGGGCACAGCTTTAATAAAGTGCATATCCCATGAAGACCAGTAGTAGGATTATGGATACTAGAACTATACAACCACAAAAGAAATAACTCAGCCAAGGTTTCACTCGAGTTTCTTTCAAGCCCTCCTTGAAAGACTTTCCGAAATGCTATTTGACAAATAATTAGTCATGTCCACAGTCACATCCTTTCTTTAGACTTTTAAGTCTGTTGTGAAGTCAACAGGAGCTCCGGGTGTAAATTCAGCAGTTCAGCTTATAACTATGATCACTTTGAGATTAAACGTTCTTTTAGTGCAATTTCTTCCACGGTCATAAATGAATGCCACTACATAACTACAATGACCATCACTGTTTGTTGTCAACTATTAACATAAATAACACTCCCAATGTTTTTTCATGTCAGAGTTTAAGTACATATCTGCATTTTATCTGAAGCCTCAAATGACAGGATGTTCGTATTTGTAGATCATTATGGAATTAATCCCTGAAATGCCAAATGGCCATGGTGTAGCTCACACAAATATTCCAATATATCTAAAAACCAACTGCAATTACAGTAAGTGGGGGGGCTAAACTGCTTGTTTGGTTAAATACAGAGGATTTAGAATCTGCCACTTTAATTTTAGAGATGGCTCATGACTGGCCACTGGCAGGTTCTAGGTATAATCTAAATGTGTAACAAAGCCTGACAATCCAAGGCCTTGGCTCATAGGAAACCATGAAATTAATTCTGACGCTATGAAATGGGATTCTTATCTGCCATACTGGGGCCCTGGAGTCCCTTAACACCCACTCCCAGGGTCTGTCTCAAGTCCTGTTACCATGCACTACATCTGGGTAACAGCTGAAAGAAGTACTGGGAGCCTTCCCAGCTCTCGGGTTATGGACCCACGAGACCTCGTCTGAACAGTCTCACAAAAATGGTCTTATCCTGGTCTGACAAAATGGTAGCATAACACATGAGGCTTTGCTTCTGAATGAGGACCAGTGTTGCCAGAAACATCTTAGTAACATGAGAAAACAGTGTGATGCAAAATAGTAATAGTAATAATAATAAGAAGAATTTGATCTCAGAAGAGTTCCTGACAGAGTGGCCCCCATGACAAGCCTGCAGGGTAATGCTACTAGGACTGAGCACAAACTTTAACAATCTGAACATTTTTAGCATTGATAACATTGGAAAAACAAACAAACAAACAAACAAAACAGAAAAAAGATAAAATCAACCAATCAAATAAAAATAGCCTGGAAAATAATTTTGTATGGGGTTCAGTCTGCCAAACACTGCCATTAATCCAAATTCAAAGATGAGATGGTTCAGAATCTGCCTCTAGAATTAAACTTGTGCAGCAAGCAACAGAAAATTGCATGGATCTACAACCCTGCCACTTGTTTAGGAAGGAATGGGGGTATAATCTATTCTTTTTTGTTTGGCAGCAGAGAATTGGACTTTCCTTGAAATTTCTTCCAGTTCTTTCAATTCCTTATTCAAGGAATTCATCTTCATCTATAACAGTCTTCAAGGGAAAATATACTATACTCAAGCAAATAGTGGATTAGATAACTTCATGAGAGTCCAACATCTTTGACAAGTTTTAGGACTGCTTTGCTGAACGACAGCTATTATTGACGGTGATACAGAGTGACACTTAAGTGTCAACCAACAAAAGCCAATCCAACACCTGCTGCACAAAAAAATAAGCACTATTGTATTGCATTGTATTTATGTGGTCTCACACACTTCCTGTCACTGTAGTAGTTTTTTTTTTGTTTTGTTTTGAATTCAACATTTAGGCAATCAATACAAGCTAAATGTGTCACAATGCTTCTTCCAGGCTTAGACGCATAAAGACACTACAATTTCTGACATCTATGAGCAGTTTAATACCAAATAAAAATATAAAAAAAGAAATAAAATAAAAGCAAAAAAACAAAATGCTACTCAGACCCCTTGTGAAAGAAAGAATATATAAAATAATAATAGAAAAAAACACTTACTGGAAAAGAAATAAATGTGGCAGACTGAATCCCTTTACCACACAATCACTTACCTTAAAGTGTCCAAAAGTTAGTTTTTGCAGAAAATATTTTATTTAGTCCAAGTTAGTCTGTGATTTTTTCTGACTTCAGTGCAAACCAGTGTGAGTAATTACATCTACTTGTGCAGAGAATTTTTACTAGTATGGGTTGAGAAACCTATAAGGTGAAAACACTGCAGTAAAATGGATACAAAAGGTTTCCATGGTTTCTATGGTGTTCCTGAAGATGTTGTTGCCTGTGGCTATGGTGGACATAGGTTCATGCAAGAACCCAACAAAAATATCAAAACTTCAACAAGCTACTGTTTGGAAAAATCTCAAACCAAAGTCTTTAGAGGTTACACCAAAATTAATATCAAATGAAAATAAAGAGATTCAACTCAAGGTTTGAACAAAGTATTCAACACAAATAAAAAGAGGAGTTTAAAGTGAGCAAGGTGATGTCAAGCCATTCCAAGGAGTGATTTTGTTCCAGTGCACAGAAGAACAAGTGGCAAAGAGAGAAAGAGCGCTGGACTAGGGTGATGAGAGAGTAAAAGTTGGGGTGTTTCAATCCCATCTGCTTGCAGTTTCCAAATCATCAACAAATGCAAAAATCAGAGGCAAGGGAACCACAAACACACACTGACAGGTGAGGATGTGAACAGACACTTGAGACACGCCAAGACAGAAATGAGGACAGATAAACATCATGTGTTTTCATGCTTAAAGTGATCAGAGATCAACAGAGCAACTATGGCTTTTCAATAGCACCCCATGTGGGTGGGAGTGAGAGTTGCATGCAAGTGGCGCTCTCCTCACAGACTCTGCACTGTCTGTGCAGCTCTGCTGCCAAGCAGTAACAAAAACAATAGTGAAGTGGTCGATCCAAACCTCCCCCCACTCACATGTGTGGGCACAGTCAACAAGTTGCACTGGTATAAACAAAAATGTGTTAACAGAAGTCTGTTCCCACCACCATGGCTCTCCTTAAGTTCTGTGCTCTCCCAAAGCAGTCACTTTAAAGAAAACAAAAGTGGTCACTCCAGAAACATGTGTGTCTTGGATCATCAAAATCCACTATGATAAGCTCAAATCCACCTATAGTCTCATAAATCCAGCCACATTTGGAATGGTCCTTATCTTTAATGCATTGCATGTCAATAAATATTGTCATTCTTAAGCTTTATGTGCAGTGTAAACACAGGAGATATAAACTGGATGCCAAATCACCCAAAAAGTTATTCCTACAACTGGATATTTGACTTTGTAACCCCACTCTGTGGGGAAACCAAAAGTAAAGGAGCAGGTCCTAAACTGGTCCTAAATTTATACGTAATGATTCGGCCAACAGCCGCCTTACTGCGACCATGGAAATAGTGCACCAACCTACCCCCCAAATGCAGTTTTGACACCCTGGGATGAGGACAGGTTGTATTACGAGTCTCTGTAGATTCAACTTCTGTGCTCAAAGATATCTAGAGTAAATATTAAGTGGCTGGATTAATTTCTCATTCTGTCATCATAAACTAAAAGACTAAGTGGAGAAGAGACTTACTGCAATAAAGTTAGAAAATGGCATTTTAGTACTTTTGATGATTTTTTGTTGTTCTTTTCTTTAGTAATAATATCATATGAGAGCCTTGGCAGTCTTTGAGGAGAATTGACTTTTTTGTGTGTTTGTCAGGCAGTAAGTGAACTTGCTGTTGACAAAAGGAAAAGGATATTTGAATAAAAGTGAAAGGAAAATGAAGAAACTGCGAAGTGAGTCCATGAAGACTTTAAATTATTTTGAGAGTTGATGACACCTGCATTGTCACACCACAGTAAAGTAAAAAAAAAAGCTAGTAAAACAGGCTAATAGATGCTGTCAGCTTCTTTGTAGCATATTTTCACCTGCAGCCGCCTTATAAAATTGCCACTTCATAGTCAGTTGAACACAGCATTTCAACAATACAAGACAGGTTTTATACAAATATAGTAATCCACATGTTTAGTTGAGAGTTCAACAACATGTCATTTAATGTAGCGTCAAAGCATTGAAAAAAAAGTCATAACCCAGAGGCGATGAGGCAGTTAACATCAGAGTAAAGTTTGCACATTTTTGTTAAAAGAAAAAAACCTCATTAAAACTCATTTCAGTAAAGACTCACAAAGATATAAAATCACGAAAAGATAACGATTTACTAGGTAAAAGCTTTGTTAGCACAGCTGCGAAGAAAACGGAAGAAGATTGAATAAAATTCTACATACTGGCTTGCAAGGTCTTCTGTGAAATTTCATTTGTAAAGGCTCCAATGCCTTTGTTAGAAATGGCTGCCAGGGAGAAGCGGTACTCTGTATTCGGGCGGAGACCTTCCACAACATATGATCTTGTGGGTCCAAATGTTTTCTTCATCTGTTAATTTAGAAATAAGTCACTGAAAACCTTTAGAGAAGGATTGCCATGTAATGCTTGAAGATTTTCAACTGGTTTTACCTGGGTGCCAAAATTGCCTTGTAGATAGCGAAGTTCATAATTTATAATTCCTTCTTTCTCATAGGCAGGTTCCCAGGTCAGTTCAATGCTGGTGTCAGATACAGCGCCAACCTGGAATTTGGATGGCTGTCCTGGAACTGGAAAACAGCAGAAGTCATGTTACATGTAATTTGACATGAAAAGAAGGACAATATTGTTAAAATTAGGGGCCACTTTACAACTTCCTCAGTTACATCTAATCAGTGACATGAGGATAGTGCAAATCTTATCTAATCTTTTCCTCAGCAAGAATGGAATAATCTCATTCAACTTTGAAGGTTATCTTAGTAACTTATCGGATGTAAGTCCTTTCTATTTGGCTGTTTATTGACAATCATAACTAATCAAACTTTAAAGATGCATGAGTGATTTTTGCAGCAAAGAGTCTGTTAGCAATCTCAATTAGCTTTATGTGTTTGAAATGTGCTGCTAATACAGCTAAATTTCTTATTCACTGATTGAATTTTTTTTTTTTTTTTTACAGAAATATAGCATGCCCAAATTAAAATACAACACACCCTTCAGTTACCAAGTACATTACAGGGGTGTATTTGAAGGAAGCATCAACAGCAACTGCTATGTTGACTGAAATCAGGGTTCATGCCCTTACCTCCTTGCACTACTTTGACATGAATGGGCTCTGAGAAAGGTCCATCTCCCACAGAGGTGAACGCAAGGACTCTGATTGTATAGGTCTCCTGAGGGACTAGGCTCTGGATGGTGGTGATGATGCTGTCCTGAACATTATGGATCTGCCAGAGACTCATTGGCTGTGCGTCATCCATGGTGTAATAAACTCGGTAGCCCTTGATCTGCCCATTGGGCTCCTCTGGCTCTTCCCACTGGACCATCATTGTGTTTTGGGGAAGAATCTGGGCCTTGACATTTCTTGGTGGACTGGCGGGGGCTTGTTCCCCTGTTCGAGTTTCAACTGGCTCACTGGGAGGACCCTGCCCGATTGTATTGACGGCAGACACACGGATTTCATACTCAGTGTTGGGGTAGAGGCCACCAATGCTGTAACGTGTAGTGGTGATGTCATCCACTGTCTCATATTTGCTGTCTGGAGACTTGGCCCTATATTGTATGATGTAGTATGTCACTGGGTCTGGGTTTCCTGAATCCCAGGTAATGGTAACACTGGTGGCAGTGGTTTCAGTAACCACAGGTGTACCTGGAGGTTTGGGAAGAGCTGTGGGAAAAAAAAAACAAACAAAAAAAAAAAAAACAGAAAGGAAAAAGTTATTTATTGTGGCAGAGATTGTGGAATCTCATTACTAAGACAAAAAAGCCTGGAAAGAACCTTATAAGACACATTTATGTGCAAATTAAAATTAAGTTAACTGTTCTCATAATTACTAAACTTCACAAGCACATCTACCACTTACATTTGACAGTGATTTGTGCCACAGATTCGATAATACCAAGGCTGCTCATGGCCACACAGGTGTAGTTGGCTGACTCATGGACGCTGCTCAGCTCAAGAACATTTCTTCCCACTGGCATCTCATCCTCTGGTGTCAAATCCTCAGAGTTCAGCATCCACTTGACATAAGGCATGGGCGACCCCACTGCCACACACGTTATGTTCACACTGCCACCTGGCATTATTTCCTGACTCGTAGGTAGAATGGAGAAGCGAGGAGGCACCCGCCGGACTGGGAGAAGGCATGAGGAAGGGGACAGGTTGACAAAGGAGGGCAGGGGAGTCAAAAAGAAGAGAAAAAAGAGAGGTAACAAGAGAAGCCGATGAAAATGGATCCTTCTCAAGGAAACACATCACACAAAAGGTTTAATGTGGTAAATGAGAACTGAAAAAAAAAAACTAGACTTTTGAAAACATAAAATATACAAATAATAAGAAGGAACTAAACTAACAGAATTGCTTCAACAACAATATAAATTAACAATTAAGCAACGATTCATAGCAACAAGGTTCCATTGACCAATATTTGACCCATCACAGCACAATTAAAGACACAAAAATCTATTATGAGTTTCTCATCTTTGGCACTGAACTGCTGAGGTAGAAAAAAACTACAATGTAACCTGGTCTTGGAGTGTGAAGGTGTGAAGTAAGGGCCATGTGATGTTATCACATAGGTCCAACATGGCAACCTGGAACTTCCTGTCCTCTCAGGCACTCATGCCAAACAGGAAGTAGGCCATTGCAGGCTTCTCCCACAGCACAGGAAGTGTAGGGTTACAGAACTATGTTGACCATCTCTGTGAGGTCTCTAACCACATTCTAGCATACATTTTCACTTGACACCTCTTTCCTAGTTATCTTAAAGATGAGAAACTTTAATCAGATTTTTGTGGTTTAGGGTAGATCCACTGGACAAAGCCTTATTAAGATCTGACACGGTTCCATTGATAGATGCAGCTATCAGTTTCACAGACAGCATGCATAAATAGATCGAGGTAAACTAAGGAGTAAATGATAACAAAATCAGATAAAAAATTTGAGATAAAATGCATAGAGGAATATAACTGAAGGGTCGCTAGCATGCCCAGACAAAAGACGATTGGAGAGGAAAGTAGAAGTACAAGATAGAGGATATAACATCCGAAGAAAGGATAGAAAGAAAGGAAACAGAGTAGCAAAGAGTGACAGAGGGAGAAAAAGAGAGGGGGAGGTTGGAGGAGGGTAAAGGGGGGTAACCCGCCTCAGTGCTGTGTAAACTTAGTTTTTCTTCAGCTAATGTGACAAAATGTGATGGTGGCACATTGTCACATCGCAGTCCCAGTTAACACAAAGTAAGTATTGAAGAACAAGGTGTGTGCCTAGAAATACACAGAAAAAGAATTATAGCAATTGTAACTGGAGAGCTAAGTATCACAGAGTGTAGGAGTAAAACAGAACTGGCTCCACAGTGAGCAGAGATTCAGAGAGTAGGGAAGAGATGGCGGGAGAGGAAAAGAGAGATGAATAAAAGGCAGAATGCCAGCTAAAAGAGGGAGACAGGGAGAACCTCAGAAGTCATGGAGAGGACTTGAAACTGAAGTGGAAGGATAATGAACCTGAGACGCAGAGGAAGGGCGTGACAGGTACAATGTACTTGCATGTCTGTATATGTATAGGTTAATAAATGTGTACACTTTCTGCATTAGAGTAGCATGAGTGTGCGTGTGTACAGTATGCTAAAGTCAAAAAGAGTGAGAGCATGACTTTGCAAAAACAATGTCTGTTTGTGAGAGGCATCCCAGCAAGCACTTGACAAACAGTAAACTGACATACAGGGATTTGCTAACATGCTTACCCAAATGAACAAAGTTTTTTTCAGGATCACATACTACAATGAATTTCTTTCCAACAGCCTGTGATGATTTGATGTGAAATGTTTCCCCTTATTTGTATGTGCCTGGCCAGGTTCTACATTGTGCTGAACCAGGATATGTGCTTTTTGGAGAATAAGAAATACTATTCAAACAACTTTTAACATAGTCTTAAATTTACAAACTAATACTACAAGCAAAAGCTAAGGCCTATACTAGAGGTTAAGGTCATTGTCTAAATTTAATCACAGAATTAACAACAAACTACATTTAGTCAATGTCAAAATGTTTGTTGGGATGCAGAGTTCAAAAAGAGAGATGGAAAGTAGTAAAAAAAAATTATGAACTAAATGGAAGAGATGACTTTAGAGATAGACAAAACAGGAAAGACAGGGCTGAGAGACAAGACACGAGGCAGAACAAAACAGACTCAAGCAGCAAGACAGCAGACAAGACAGACAGACAGAGGGAGACCGATGGACACGCAGACATACTGTACAATACGCAACAGGGAAGGGCGGGGTTTGGGTTGTTAGAAAAAGAGGGGGAGCAGGAGAGGAGGAGGAGGAGGGAGGAGGATTTAAGTGGGGAATAGAATAAGTAAACTATGACTTAAAACAATAATAAGAAAAATAAATAAAAGAAAAGATCATGGCTCCAAAGTGGGTTTGGAAGTCTCACACACTGGGGCTTAAAATCAAGAATCAGGTACACGTCCCCTCCTCGCCATCTTAAACATTGCACCTCAGTGCAATCAAAACTTAAGTGTCGGGTTGGATGGATGTGACGTGTGAGTGTATATGTGTGTGTGGGGAGGGAAGTACAGTAGGAACTGAGGGGAGATCTAGGGTGGAGACTAAAAGGGGCTTCAAGGATAGATAGCATTCCAAAATACACCGTGTCAATCCAAATGGGATTCATATGATCGTTGCATGGCACAATATCATTTTTTCCACCAAACTAATGCACAGATATCACCTACACACACTCAGGGGAGTTTTACCTGATAGCTGACATGATCCCTAATTACTGCAAATACAGACAGTGGTTCATAGGTGCAAAGATTTGTGGTAAATAAAAGCAAGTGGACATTGCGTGAAATCTTCAAATGGTGGAAATACATTAGTTTTAACGGGAAACACATATCCATCCATTTACATGTTAAAAGATATTTATATTAAAAAAACAGTGTCAGTTTCTATCTGCAGGACGGAAACCCAGACAGGAAGCTAATGTTGAGCTTTTGATCTGTCATCTTCTGAACTACTCTATATGCATCCTCTTAGCGATTCACTGTTAATGCTAATTATCTACTCCATTACTCTGGGCAAGACATGACCAAACCTTGAAGGCAAAAAGTTCATAACTGACTTTTGAAGAAGTGCTTTTTTTTTTTTTTAATGGTCCAAAAATATCACAAGCTGTAAAAAAAAATGGGAAAAAGGACTTAGAAAAACTTAAGATTATTCTGTTTTTAAAAAGGCAAATCTTTGAGCTAATAGTAAACGTGGCTTTTTGTCATGTAGTGACTCTGGGAGATACCCCAAAAGAGAACAAAAAGTACGAATATTAAAAAAAGCCAAAACAAAAAGAAAAAAGAAAAAAAAAGAAAAAAAAGAGAGAGATCCCATCATTTGGGATATATATATATCTGCATTATAATTAGCCCAAAAAAATAAGATACAGACAAAACATAACAAAAAACCCCTAACTGAACGACAAAAGTGAAAGGGCAGCCCATTCCTTACACAGACATGCATGGGTGTGGCTATGGCATGAGTGACATATACAGGTGCCCCCCCCATCTGCTTGGGCAGACACCAGAAAACCAACACAATCCAAAAAAACAAAAACAAAAACAAAAAATGTCACCCAAGCCCATCCAAGCATGCCACTCATTCCTAACAGCATTGCCCCAGACACACACGCACAAAATCAAATGAAAGGAAACGATTCAAATTAAACAAAACCACAAAAAGAACTACGTCCGAACAGCATAGACAGTACCAGAGTGCAGCTGTGTTCACATCGAGGTATGCATCAATACTATTAGATGTTTTTCAGCTATGATTTGTTCTCTTGAATTTTGTTTCCAATCCAAAAGAACTGTGAGAAATGTATAGGGAAGATAGATTTTTGGGGGGGAGAAATATCCAATCATAGTGTATCTGAGGTGCTCTTCTCTCCCTGGGGCTCAGGTCAGCCAATGGACCGGGAGCTGTGGTGGTTGAGTGAATGAGGTTTCCTCACAGGGAGATGCCTCGGCTTATCTTTTAGTAGTAGCACGGGCAGTGAAGTAACAAACACCAGTCACCTGCCAAATGCTGGTAACTTTACAATAATGGATTGAAATTGTACAACTTAATGAGCTATACATTACTTATTTGCTTTTAATATGTGCTGGTACTTGGGGAAATTGTAATCAATTACAGTTTGTTATAAAACTGTCATTTGTACAACCAGTCAAAAGGGTAGGTATCTGGGAGAGTCTACTTGTAAACAGCATACACTGTGTTTAATTGGAAAGGAAATTTGGATTCCTGATTCTCTGAAAACTGACAACTGATGCTACAGCACACTATGACTTAGACTAAGAGAGAAAATGATAAACCTTGAAGTGCTGGGAACACTATGGGAAACAACATTAACTGTGCAGCTACATCTCAAAGCCACATGTAAATGAGTCACAGCACTAAAACTGGACACAAGCCTGCAGGATATGTCTGAATGTTCAACGGATTTGTCAAGTCACTGGTTTGTGTGTGTGACACCCTAATTTATCATACCATTAAAACGTATCAACAGCAAAACAAAGAAAATAAAGAATCCCAATTGCATGGACAGGCTCCTCATTCACAGAGACCAGGAGCCCAGCCGGCCCATTTGGAATTGAGAGAAAATAAAAGAAACTTATACCTTTCATTTGGTCTCATGGTAACATGTAATCTTGTTTCAAGCCCCAATGTGGAGAGAAAGACAAGAAGTCGTACACTGGACGAGGTGAGAAGCAGTCGAGAGAGAATGCCAGAGTACTGCACTAACTATTAATGGGCAGTGTTGTGGAGGGATTTGTGCCAAAAAACAGAGGTCAGAAGGTGGACATTATCGGCCATTTTGGTGAGGCAGATTTTGCTGCCCCAAAATGAAGGGGGAAGCCAAAATAATGTGCAGCCTTTAGTGTCACCTTGAAGCTGAGATTACACCCTCTTGTTGCCTGAGGACACAGGCACAGAATGGAGATCCTTTAGTCACACTTGCCGGGTGAGTCCTACGGCATTTACATTTAAGCTGCAGGGGTCGGCCTGTATTAACATACCTTGGCTGTGCCAATGCTAAACAGTCACTATAGGTGGCTCATCAAAATGGAAATTATTACCAAAAGGAAACTGACAGGAATCATAGAAGAGGTATCTAATAATAGCAAGCCCTGGATTTAAGAGTGTATCACATTTTTTTCTGTTGTCTTACAGGTAGATGACAAGCAGCTAAAGCATACTGCAAGTACATCCGCTCCCTTCAGTGAATACCATGAGTCAAATTGGAAAAGGGAATAATTTCATATATTTGCATTTGGATAAAAAGATAATGATGTTTTGTGTGAAAAATATAATTTCCGACAGCAAGCTAACCGTTACAAAATGTGGGTATTATCTTCTGGGCTCCTTCAGACAAACATCTAATAGAGATGGCAGGAGTTTGCTTTGGCCAGTGAGAACATAAGGTGTAATCTAGCTTTCTTTCCCAACATCACACACAAATGCATAGCAAGACATGCAAGCACATTCAAGAACAAGCATGTAACATTGCAAAAGGGTTGACATGCACATGCGTACATAACAGCACAGTCTTTCTGCATCACTGATGTTTTAACATCTTTGGATTAGATAGTCAGACCAGAAACTGATTCATTTTCTTTCAAATGGATTGTGCCACACATGATTGTGCAGCTTGATCATATCAGTAACATGAAGTTTTAGCAGACTACCAGTAAAATTCCTGACGTTAACTCTTGACAGCCTGTTGGTGCATGGTGACGTAGCATCTGAAATCCTCACCTGTGTGCGGGATAACGACCTCATCAGGAAGGCTGATGTATTCTCCTGATTATCTATCTCAACGGAAAATAATATGACTGGTGCTGTGCAAATTAATGACATGTACGTGGCAGGCTAGGGCAAAAAGATGATGGCGTGGAGTATTTTCCGAATAGGTTGGCTTACCATCATTTTAAGTCTTATAGTGGCTAATATTAAATCTTCTGAAATCAGGTGTCTCAGCTGTCGCCCGGAAAAAAAATGTCCACCTCCAATTCCTTTGTCAGCTTGTGCATATTTGGTAGGATAACAGCAACTGTCAAAGTGCCTAAAAAGTTAAATATGCCTGGCTTCCATATAGTTGGTGGAAATAAGTTTTTCAGGAGTAAATTCCGTTCCAGCTCTTGCAGAAATAATGTATTCCTATGAATGCAAAAAGTTACCAAAGCATGGAAATTGCTAATTAATGTGCTGTTGGAGCAGTGGCCTTTTTCAGTACGACTTCCAGATATTTTAGTTTAATCCTCTAGAGATTGGTACATTTTGATAGCCACACATACAAATGCTGACAATCTTAGAAGAGGCTGATGGCAGGAAAATGTGTAATCTCCCATACCTGAAAGAACGATATGCCTGACCTGCTCAGACTTGCTGAGATACATGTAATATCCTCAGCAAAGTGCCGAGGTTCCTTCCCAGAAACATGTATCTTATGTATTCATGAGAGCAGTAGAGCTGGGAAATTTTACAGGCCAAATCACTACGGCAGGTGCATGCGATTCAGTAAAGATCTGATTATATTTCAATTACGTCGGCACTGTGAAAGGTATACTTGCTTATTATACTTCGCTCTGGTTAATGTTCAGGGACTTTATAATTCATATATATATATATACAAAAAAAAAAGTATTTTCATCACGACTCACATCTATTCCTTTCCATGCGTAAAGAGAGATTTTTTAAATTACAAACTGAGTGAATGTAGGAACACAAAGCAGCAGTCAGTCAACAAAGCCAATCAGATCGAGTCGCTGCTATTTAAAGAGAAAAAAAAAGCATCTTTGAGCACTCTGAGCAACGGCAAATGTGACGTTGAAGTCATTATATTGTTATTGATCCGAACAACAGTGTAAATGGCATCCCTTAATGGCTGCCTGAAATCACCATGGAACCCAATCAGGCCTGATCAGGTCCAATCTTTTCAGTAATAGATCACTATAAACAAGATGACAGGAACACTGGCTGTAAACACACTTATTGTTTCATTCGGCATTTGCATTTACACTCCGAGACTCGTGAAGCAGAGCAGCATCAGTTTGAAAAAAAAAACATCTCACAAACAAATAAACCACAAAAAAGACAAACATCTTTAACAGAAAAATAAGGTCAGAAATGGAACTGAAACAGAAGGAAACACACAAACACAACACTGGAATCAAGAACATAAAACACAACCGTAAAATAAGGTAAGCCAAAGGAAAAGGGTTGTATCAGGGGGGAACTTTGAGGAAACCAAAGAAGGAAAGGGAAAAAACTGAAGTAAACCCAGGGATAGCGGAAAGAAAAGAAGACCACTGTGGTCAAAGGGAATTTGCAGAGGCATGCAAGCGCAGTTACATTCTCCCATCATGCAACAGGTTCTGTAATTTCCTCATGCTGGGTTTCCATGACAACATGTGCAAGAAAGCCTTTAGGTGCAGAAGCAATACCAAAGGATGCAAAACGAGAAAAGGCCCCACAATGCAAACATAAAAGGAAATTAACAAGACCCGAGCTAATCGGGTTTGCCTTCATCATTTCTTCCTTGGAAATAAATAATTTTTATCTTTATAATCATTTAGCAGTTTGGATTGTTGTTAATTTTTTTTTTTTCAAATTAGTAATTAATCGAGCTCTGCAATAGGCAAATACAGCTAAAATTTTTCAACACGTTGTTTTTTTTTTTTCAAATGTGGGTTAAAAAAAGTAAAAAAGAAAAAACACACCAACCTTCTCGAAGCTCTGAGGGATGTAAAGGGGTTGATGCAGAACACAATGACATGAGGAGAAGAGAAAAATAGGGGAAACACAGAGAGAGTAAAAAAAGCCACCTCAAGGTGTTTAGCTGCAGCTACATTTCCCTATTTCTTTTTTTTTTTTCTCCCTTTCCCTGGTCCATGCTATCAGTGACACCCGTCTTGAAAGTACACTTGTCTGCCCTCCCCCTTAAATAAACCTTGAACCAAAACAATCAGATTCACCCCAGTGGCTGCACAGTCGCCTGCTAAGAAAAAAAGTAATGCAGCGCCACTGGAGTCAAATCAAGTGTACCATATTCATTATTCAAAATTTCACAAGCTCCTTATGGCCACAAGCAGAAGCTCCTGCAGTGGCCGTATTTGCATTTGTAAGAGAAAGAAACCAAATAAAGATAAAACAAAGAAAAAAAAAAACTAATGAGAGATTGAAAAGAAAAAGAAAAAGAAAAAGACACAGTTTGGGATGAAATTAGCAGCTGTGGTTCAAGTTAAAATAAACATTTCAGAAGCAACTCTCACATTATGGTTCGGGTAGTTGCATCAAATCCAATGCAGTATGCCTCATCGTTCACAAATTAAGATTGGTGACTTGATTTTTCCCCTCACAATCGATCCTACCACAGCTGCTAGTCTCAAGTGCATTTTGCTTTGTGAACAAAACATAGTCAACATCAAGTATCAGAATTGATTGACAAAAGTTAACTGAAAACAGACAAAAGGTTGACACCGTCACAGCATAACAAGTGTGATACATAGTGTGACAGTACTTCAGTATTTATGACCCTTGTGTACTGCTTTATAGGCATGCTGATGGAGCCAGTGTTCATGGAAAATTGCATGAATAGTTGGAAATGATATCAGCTGTGTGTTTTCTGGTTAAAAGAACTGCTAAATGTCCCAGTGCTGTGTCAATAAAATGTCCCCATCACAGCTTTATAATGACTCTTATAGAGGGTTTGACCATCGTTTCCAATGAGTATTCTGCTCGTAAACAAGGTGGATAGCTACTTGACATCGTCACTGAATCACAGTGGAGACGGCACAAGCCTCCAGGATGAGTACTAGCAAGAAGAGATGCTAATCTTGATGGACCATTTTTTAACCTTCAGCTTCATGCGGCTGAATTTTTCTTCCCTGTGCTTCTATTTCACACAGCATGATAATAGCAATAATAATGAAAAAGCAGCTCCCTGACCCATTTTATTATGTCAGAGTGGTGAATTATTTATTGGGAACAAAGTTATTTGGTACACAGCAGAGGGAACAAACTGAGTAGATACCAAGGCATCTTTATTTAATATGCACAATATAAATAATACATGTTGAAAATGCATCTGCTTCAATTTATTAAAGCTCCCTCAGCAGGGAATCATTGTCATTTAGCATTAGTGGAGGAAGATAGGCTTTTGTCTTCATTGTGTGTTTCCTATGAAACTTTTCAGTGCCTGTGACCGATCGTTTTTTTTTTTTTTTTTATATCTCCACTTTGCTAGAACATGCCAACAAAAATTACTACTGACTGTAAAATCCTTTAAAGATAATATACCAAAGCAGAAACAGGGGAACACTATGGATTTATGCTCCAGTTCAGTATGCAAAAAAGAGGAACTATGCTATCTATTATCTATGTGAGAGATCTTTTTTTTTTCCTTTTGTCTTTGATTCAAAGCAGTTGACAGTGTCAATAGTCCAAGTCTACTGGGTTTCCTCCCCCAAATCTGGAGAAGGCTAAAGGGGTAAAGATTTTGATTGGTGGGCAATAATACCTAGCCACTCAATCAAAATCGAGACTTACCGTTTTGCTCCTTCACCTGTAAAAAAAAGACTGATTAAAAAAAAAAAAAAAAAAAAAAAAGTCTTTCCAGACTCTTTTTGGGCCCAAACTTTGATGTAAGGGGGAACATTTGAACGGGCACACAGTTACAGGTCAAATGACTTTTACAACCGATAAAGACATACGGCTTGTTGCGCTACACATTTCCTTCCGAGTGAGTAGGGGAGGGCATTAAAAGACAAAATGGATCATTACATCATAACAGAGAAGAACATGAGTTGGTCAATTATAGTTTTACATTAGTGTGTATGAGATTATATTTATGGGCAGGCAATAATATCAGTGCTGGTATTTTTATATTACTTGAGAATTACTATTTTTCAAAACACATTTTGTACAAATACAGTTAGACTAGACTAAAATGGAAATTAATGGTAACAACAGTAATGGCATTTAAAGTTAAGCTGGATTGAGAAGACATTTTATTTAGAATGGGTAAATGTTTGTTATAATTATCTATTTATTTGTTATTCATGATTGTTTTGGGGGTTTTGTTGGCCTGGCTCTGGGGCCGGGTTGCTCCCTACCTCGCACATAAAGGTTAGCAGGGGACGAGTAGCGCACGCCTTCTTGATTAGACGCCACGCACTCGTACTTCCCCTGGTCTGTCTCCTCGCTGTTCTCGATCTGCAAGGCACCTGGGAAATGACAGAATCCGACAAAGACAAAAAAAAGGGGGGCGGGGACAGAAGAAAAAGAAAGAAGAGGGAAAGTAAGGAGAACATGATTAATCATTCCGACTGTGAAGGTGCGTGAAGGAATCAAACGATCTTCTTAATGCTAGGTATCTTGAATTTCTCATGACCATTTCACCATGGACTGTTTTTTCTCCCCGCAACACTTGAACAGACTGACTTGACTGAATTCCAGTAAAGCCTCAGTCATCCGTTGACAAAAAAAAAGAAAAAAAGAGTGAGTTAAATAAATAAAAATGTGAACTGAATCAGTCACACTGAATTTGCAGCTGTGTTGGGATTTGCGACTCTTCAGAATGGAGATCTTTTACACACAAAAAAAAGTAGTTACAAAGTAATGATGTGTGATGAGATGTAGTGGCGAGAGTGTTGAAGCGATTTTGTAAACCCAGTGAAGTTAGCTAATTATCCTTTGCATAGAACTCACCAAGGGAGTGTGTATGTGTGTGGGGAGGAAGGGTCATGGGAAAATATGCAGACTTAAACAGCAGTTCAGAGCTAAATGACCAATGGCGTGGTAAATAACAGCACTCTCACTCTTCTGCATGTGTGTCATGTTCTTATGAGAAAAATTACATCTAATATATATGCATCAGTGCAATTTATTGCATCTATTGGGGTTGGGTAGCTTCAACTCATTTGTATTCTCTTTTAGTGACTGATGTGCTTCAGAAGACCATTAAGATTAAATGCATTCTCTCATTCCACATACACCTCACCTGCACCTCCATTCTCTCTCCCCGTTCGGTCATTATTATTTTATATGGACACCTCAGGGCTTCTGTTTTTCAAACACACTTTATTTCTTATCTCTGTGTAGATTTTATCTCTCGTCTGTGCCATACGAGACAACCTAAGAGCTCAGCAGCAACACAGGGGGGGAAAGGGAGGGAGGTGAAACACCAGGCGTCAGATCATTCCTCGTTAGAGTGCTGTTGACGGCACTTCCTGATGATATCATTAGGGCTTCTGGCTGGCTCAGCAGACAGATTGCAGCCCAGGCCTCGCTGACAAACACAGCACCATTGCTCGTTAATGTTAAGCCAAAAAGCATCAATATGCCAGCAGCTTTCTAATATGTTATAATCTTCTCCATCACATCTGCAAGTTGAGGGAACACAATGTTGTACAATGCTACTATTCTGGAACGCTAGTCGAATAATATGTTTCAACTCTGCTGCAAATGAGACAATCGATCCTGGCTAATTATAAAGATTAGTCACACTTCCACTGTGTCTATAGTCTAACAGAGAAAGGAGTATTGTAGTCATTGGGGTCTAAACAAATATATTCACCCTTTTATAAAGAAAGCAGACCTGGAGCAAAAACCATCTATAGTGCTCCCTTCTTTACTTCCTCTTCATTTCCCTCTCCAGCTCAGATCATTGTCATTGCTCACAGGGCTCCGTTCCTGGCACATAGCTCATGAACCGAATGAAAATGTCTACCTGCAGAGTGCAGGTGGTGCAGTTTTCACTCTGGGTTTATGCAAGCATCTGATTTGGATCCGTTTGATGTACGCTTGGAGCAGCTAATGCCAGCGTGGTGGCAGGTGGGTTGGAATGTGCTCAGAAGCTGAGACCACAAAGTGAGGACTGTGTGAAGTTCAACTCCAGGCGGACGGTTCCAGCAAGCTCTGCCAGCGGCTTGTCTGCTCGCCCCCCTGTATTATAATATTTTGGAGGCTGTCTTTTGGGAAAATCAGAAGCACTGATCTATGGATATATTTCTTTTTCCAAGCCTGCGAGCTTTTGATGATCTGATAATCCAACCGCTTTCAACAACACAAATGTTAATCTAAAAATTACAGTGAATAAATTTCATTGACACTCAGGGAAGAGCCACCAAGAAGCAGTGGAGTGCATCTCCTAGTGAAGGAGACAAAGCAAGAAGGCGAGAAAGATAAGAGCCACTGAGGAGATAGAAGGAGCGTCATTTGTCCCGGCACATCTTTGGTGGAAGCTTCTCACCAGGTGGTATTATCTGTTTCCAAGCCCCTACTGGCTTTATTACACACTCCAGCCATCAT
This sequence comes from Atherinomorus stipes, assembly GCA_023101725.1. Classification (NCBI taxonomy): domain Eukaryota; kingdom Metazoa; phylum Chordata; class Actinopteri; order Atheriniformes; family Atherinidae; genus Atherinomorus; species Atherinomorus stipes. The sequence goes on along the minus strand of JALJCO010014596.1, from coordinate 1,342,702 downwards.
TTCAAAGCGGAGCAGTGAAGAACACATATGGAGTGTTTCTGTTTTCAGAGCACAGATAGTGGGGAGGGAAGTTAGCTGGGTTTAAAAGGAAAGAGAAGAGGGAAGCAGAAAGGATGGACGAGACAGTAATGCAAACAAAGATTGATTCTTGCCAAGATTTTCCACCTCTTCTTCTTCTATCCATTGGTTTTCCATTTCTTTAAGTCGCAGCTTTATTTTTATATATTTAAAAAAGTGAGTTTAAATTACTCTGTCGCATTAATGGAATTACTATCTACAGCCACATAAAAGGGAAACAAAGCTAAATGGTAACCAGTCAGCAGTCGGTTAACAGCCTGATAATATTAGGGTTTAATGACAGACTTCTAAGAAACAGAATCAAATGATTCGCCTTTGATATCCTATCGCCAGGAGCAGCGTGAGCGTGCATTTCTGCACACAAAACAAACTCCACCCATGTGTTTCTTTGCTACCATTTCCTTTTGTTTCCCTCACTATCGCTTCCTCTCCCTCTTTTTAAGTTGACGGCACTCTGTTTTGCATAATTGCGCTCCGTCTCTTCTGCCAGCCTGTGGCTTACTAGAACACATGTAGCCAGTGGCGGGTTTTTTTTTCCCTCTCTCTTTTATCAGAGAAAGCGGAAACATAAGGATTGAAATAAAAGTTGAAAATTATCTGTCACGAACACAATAAAACCCAAGCAAAGAGTCGGCTCACATGCTGAGTGTTTGCTGATAAAGACCTGCCTGGCGACAAATAGCAATTTTTTCAGTGTTGTTCACAAAATGGCCGAACAGGGCTCATTAAATAAGTCCGACATGGGGCCTTGTGGCATGTTGTCCTCGTTTCCAGCTATTATGTCTTATCATCATGGACAAGCTTCATTTGCTTGATTTCAGAGGGAATCATAAAAAAGAAATGGAAAAAAAAGAGACAGTTTCAATGCCAAAGCATGTCATGCTGGGAAACATCCATGGCTACTATTTGACATCAGCACAGTTTGACTGTTTTAATTAAACTCAAATACAGAAAGACATTCTTTTAAGTTTTATATAAGTTACAATAACGACTAGTTGCTAAATGGCCTACTTTACTTTTTTTTTTTTTTTAACAGTTACAAGAGCATCTTTTTACATAAGTAAGCCAGATTTAAAATCCAGTGCAACAGACTGATGAGAACTGCTTTATTTCCAAAGATATTGTATCAATATCAATTAAAAAGGACACAAGAATGTTGAAGGACACCTAGCTGTTGTGGGAATTGATTTGCCAAAGCCCTGGAATAGGACTGGCTCTCAATCCACTTTGTGGCTACACACACTGACCATCAGTAAAGTGCAGGAGTGCCCCTGCTGAGTTATAATTCATGTTTTACAAGGTCAGAGGACAGAAGATAAGAACATTTTTTCCCCCCTTCTTTCTTTATTGATGCAGTATCTTAATTTGGATTCTGAAATCCACACATGAAAATCTCCAATTCAGGCAAATAACTTCTCTGTTAATGATGACATCTTCAATGTGAACCCATTACTCTCCAGTCAGAATAACTGCAAACACTCGCATCCTCCCGCCCTCCACCGCTCCCCACTCCTGGCTGTCTTGCAGTATGTTCACTGCCTTCATCCATCCGATAAAGAAGGCTGTAATGGGCAGTGGGTCTGGAACATTTGTCCCAGCCGTGACAGCTGCCCTGGTTAACAGCACTGCGTGCTGCAGGCTGATCTGATGAGCGCTGAGGTGCCAAGATAACAAAGCGATTTGCCTGGGCAGAGTTCAACAACTACATGTTTTTGGGACAGACATTCTTCAGAAACTGCAAAAAGGAGATCATTTTTGCCAGTAATCTTAATATTTTAGCCTTTTCCCAACAAGACATTGCCCACATTTAGCAGTGTCTTTCTAAAACCTAGCAAGAAAGACAATTTTTAAAAACATTTCCTAATAGGTTTCAGTGGGGTTTTTTTCTGTAGATTGGCAGGAAGTATACCAGACAACATGACAATGACTGTAAGAGATGTGGAGAAGGAGAACAAAACAATTACAGCAGAAAGAGGTGGAGGAACACAAAAACAGAAGGATAGATGAGGGAATCAACGAAAAGCGAGGAGGGGCCGGTATGGATGATTAATTTCAGAAAGTGCCTGAAGCAGTGGTCTGCCCACCCTGGCCGCTGCTTTGTAGCAGCTTTACCATGTGCACCCCCCCAGTCCCATTTGTGTAATTCAATTAGTGTGCTCCAGTGGGCCTTGATTGATCTGTTTAGGCGATCAACAAAATGGCTGGCCAAGTCTCACTCTTCCTCCTATCCCTCCTTCCTGCTCCTTGTGCATCCCACTCAGGCCTTCTGGTGGCACACTGCTCTTTTCATCATTTTATCTCCCTTTTTCAATTCATGAGTCTCATTAGCCTCTCATTTTGCCTCTCCTGTCATTTCCCCTCATCCCAACACTGTCCACTAACACTCCTCTACAGTCCAATTACAGCTCCAAATTAGCGCCTTACTGTCAGTGAATACACAAGAAATAATACTCTTCCTATGACTGTATGTAAAGCCCACTTAACTGCGCAGAGACTTGTAGTAAAGTGACAACATTTACAAATAAATTTTGGATGTTTTAGTTTTCTTCATGAATCTCTTTAGGTTGAGAAATGCAGCTTGTTTAGTTTGTACTTTTACACACACAAATCTGCATCACAAACCCAAATCATCTCATTGCTCTCTAACTTACCAAGTTTAGCAAAAGTTTCAACAGAAATTCGAACAGATTCTCACCAATGTTGGAGAGCCATGAAATACCCTTTGCAGCTATAAATGGTAATGCTGTCCTGGGTGTTGTCAACTATTAACTTTGGTTTTATTTGGCTGCACTAAACAAATCAGTGAGTGTCACTAAGTGGCAGTCAAGTCTGGACTTGCCATTCTCCCTCCATCTCTGTTCTTTCCTCATCCTGTCACTCTGGCAATGCTCTGTCACCACTCCAAGGTCATTATACCGTGACCGCACCAGCATGGAGCGCCACGTGTGATGCCATTGTTGTCACAGCCCATCTGGTGGCTTGTAACGCTCCCATTAAATAGGTGATGAAGCAGGCAGGGAGTCGGGCTACCTTTACACCTGTCGCTTACCTCATGGCTCTGTGTGGGTGTAAAATGTATACAGCTTTTTCATTTTGGGAATCAGCCCCTCTGTGGAGAGATATGAATGGCCGAGCAGTCGAACATTAATATCTTTCTTTATTGGGATAGATGACTCAGATTTTAGTAAATACACTGATGTACAAGGATGGATATGGACTTGTGCACATCATCATGCACCAAATCCTATACAATTCCTAAAAAACTGGCAAGACGGTGCAGCCAAGGGGTAATGTGTGTGTTTGTATGCGTGTGCATGTGTGTGTTTTTTCTCCTTGTAAAGGCAGCTTATCTCTGTATGCAAATACAAAGTTCATTAGTAAGGCTTGCCTTTGTTCAACCAATATGATTTATGAGCCTCTCTTAATCAAACAAAGGAGATGAGGAAATGCATTGGTGATGTCTTTCATAAGTAAGGGACTTAGAGGAGTGAAGAATTTGAAACTGGTCCAAAAAAAAAAAAAAAAAAAAACCAAAATGCTCATGAACGGTTGAGGATGGAGGACCTTAACCTTACTGTGGGAGCTGTGCTGTCAAAATGAATCACCTCCTTAGCTGTAGCAAGCTGTAATCGGAAAACCAAAAGCATTTATTCCATCCCCTTGAATGCATGGGAAATCCTGTCAAACTGAGATATTCACTTACCTGCTCAGCCTGCAGAACAAAAGCATTTTACAACAAACATACGGAATCACATTGAATCACCTGAGAGTGAATGATCCAGCAATAAGAACTGATTGATAATTACAAGTGAAAGCTAACACTGCCGAGGGAAATTAGGAAAAAAAAACAATGAAGGGAAAAGGATTATTTGAATAATGATTTTGTAAAATTCAAAAGAATCACACTGCTTTACATCTTGCCACTCCAGTCCCTTCTTGAAATCTTTCTGTTCATCCTTTGACATCATAAAGTCTGCTTTTTTTTTTTTGTTTTTTTGCATGGTGAAAGGGTGTTCACGTTGCCAGTTTTAAAAAAGGCAGCTAGCATACACAACGGCCTCCCTAGTTTTGCAGTTATAAGCTGCAGTACAGCATAGTGGAGGGAATTAAATCAAATGTAATTTATGCCAGCTTTTCCCCTGACATACCATCTCCAGCTATGAGGGAGGTGCATTAACATACATGATGTGGCTGGTGCCCCGGTGGTGAACAGAAAGATCAAAGCAGAGAAGTAGAAGGGGGAAAGAAAAAAAAAAGAGGGTAACTAAAATTGCCTTGAACAGTTTATAGTATAAAATAGCCCGGCCTTATCAACATACAAGGCTACAATCACCCACCCTCTAAATTTCCCTTTTTCTTGATCCACATGAATGCTTTTAAAAAAAAATTAAATACCACAGCCAAGCCACCTTCTAACAGCCTTGACCATTCCTCCTTCTTTTAAACTTCCCAATTTTTAGTCACAAACAGCTGGAAACACAATTTGAATTGCTCAGTAGTTTCCTGACAATGATTATTGGAGGAGATAGTGATAAATTACAACACAGAACACACGTACATGATGGAACAACACAGGGACAATGACATGAGGCATGACACTAGTCTCACAAACTGTGTACACAGAACAAAAACACAGATGAAATACTAATGTCAAAACAATAAGAAAATCCTTTATTTTAGTTCCCATTTTTGGCAATTAGGAGTGATTATGTCCGATTATGTGTTAGTTAAAGTATTTTTGACCTGTTTATTTTGCTTCTTTAAAATTATTTTTTGTGATGGTTAAACATCTTACCTCGAATCGGGGTACCCTCTGGAGGAGACACAAAAACGAAGACACATCATCAGTTCAGGTCCAGGTTAATGTGGTTAGAGGAGGTTTTTGGATTGAAGTGTCCACTGAAACTAGGTTATCAAACCACTGGGTAATCTCTTCGAGAACTGGGAAATTTTTTTAATTGGATGGGGGAAAAAAGGACCACAAACAATTCTTCTTGTAGCTGGTATCACAAAAGAACGTGCAGATTTTATGGGTGGCATTCAGCTTGCCATCCCTTTTTTTTACCACCACTCCTTGGCTTTAATAATCTATGACGGGAAATGCAAAGCTTTGATAGAACAGAGGAAGACTGAGGTCTTACCATTTTATCATGGCCACAATTCAGGGTGATAAGCAGAGCAAGAGAGGTTTGGTTTCCTAACTTGACATGGAATGCTCTAGTATAAGCTTTTCCACAACCAATGGACCTTGAATAAGAGGTCAGTAAAACAGTTAAAGGCGCCACAACTCCATCCCTGGTATCCTCATATGTATTAAACAAACTTGCAGCAGAAATAATGGAATCTCCTTGGCACTAGAATTTGAGACTATACCTTAAGGCAACACAAGTTAAATCTTACAGATTGACATTCTTATTTATCCTTCGAGTCATAAACCAGTTTAACTGTGACAGATAGACTCCTTACCTCAAGGTTCATCCCTTCTCTCCAGTCATTCAATCCCCTGGCTCTTTCAATTGTTTCATTTCACTGAGAGTTGTATGTTTCTCTTTTCTGTGTTTATTGTGAGTCTGTATTGTGTTACATGCTTGACTGCAAGCCAAATGCCCCATTAGGGACAATAAAATATCGAGTTTTTCCGGTTTTAGGCTGGTGGGCCTTTTAAATGCAGTCAGAACTGTTGAAATGGAAAATGTATGCCTTAAGCAGAGCTTTGGGTTTGTGTAGGGGCGCCAGCTTAGCGTCAACCCCTTCAAATGCACATTAAACTGTCCCCCTGCTCTCAGCTATTTTTCTTAATTCTCTTTCTCTTCTTGCTTGAGCTGTTCCCACATTTATTTTCTCTCTTCTTGTTTCAAAGTTCACAAGATCTAGCAAGTACATCATCTCATTGGTTCTTCACTTGGAGCAGATGAACAGTTATGTGTGATTGCTGTTCATTGATTACGGCTCCGCCTACAACACCAACTCTCCCCAAAACCCTGTCGCTATACTCATTAACTTGCGCCTCAATACACGTTTTTGCAACCGGATTCTGAACTTCCTTACTAGCAGATCACAGACAGGGCATGGGAAAACACATCTCACCCTCCATCAGTCTGAACATTAGTATCCTATAGAGGTGTGCGAGCCCCCTCCTCTTCTACCAATGCACTTCAACCCTCACTATGAGGCCAATAGCAAAGTGAAGTTTGCTGATGACATCATGGTGATAGGCAGAATCAATGACATCTGAGCAGAGGCTGAAAACCTGGAGACCTGGGACAGAAAATAACTGACCCTCATGTCCAAGATGACGGAGGGGATTCTGGACTGCAAGAGATGCAAGCTCAATATCCATCTCCTCTGCTTCATTAGTGGTGAAAGAGTGGAGGTTGTGCTGACCTTCAGACAGCTCAGAGTAGACCTTCAGGGCTTGACTTAGTCCATCAACACCACTGTGCTGATGAAAAAAGGACCTCAGAGGCTTCCTGGGACATCGGAGGCAGGCATGACTTCCACAACCACTGGTGCCAGGGCTCCAGACTAACTTTATATGTAGCACTGGTGCCACCTACCTTTTCAGTTGGTAGCACCACCTTTTCTTCATATAACATGGTATTAATTCATTACCTTATCATGATAATATACCATACCATAGTTTTGTCTGATGTGATATGAAGAATGAAAATGGCCCAAACTTGATATTTGAAAAAATATTTTAATCTGCAATTTCTTTGCCTTATTTGTATAACTTTTTACTGCTGCAGTCAACATTAACTACACTAACTGTGTAGTTGATCAGAGACCAGTGCAGGCAGACAGAGAGGGGAAAGAGTACTCTATGGACTGACCAAGAAATTAATATTTTACCATCATCAATAAAGCAGGGCGATATGGCCGAAAATATTTATCACGATATAAATGATAAAATTTGCAATAACGATATAACTGGCCATATGATTGACACAAGACAAAATACTTGAAAATTGCACAACTTTGCGCAAATGAAATTTTACAATTTTTTTTTTTTACAAGCAGCTGTTTCTGATGTGTTTTAAAGTTAGAACTTTGTATAAAATCCACAGTGCTGACGTTGCAAATTCCTTGCTGTCAGTTAGTTTAAGCTAAAATCATTTCCAGTGGAAATGGGCTGCATGTCCTGAGCATAAAAACCATGTATAGCAGAGCTGGAGAACCTTCACCCTCGTCCTGCATTTATTTCATGTTTCCTTGTTCTAGCACACCTGATTTAAAATAATGAGTCTCTGAGCAGAACGTGATCATATTGATGAGGAGTTCATCTCATGGGGCTGTGATAAGTACTGAGTGATCAGACAGACATTCGAGGCGGGCGGGGTTAACGCAGACAAGGTTGAAGCGGAAAACTGTCACTTCTACATTTCCGCTGATGCGAAGTTAAACGGGTAACTTTAATAAACAGCTGATTGAGGGGGTGAGAAAGTACGAAATATAGACAGCAAGTGGCATTTAGATACACGGACACCACCGCGTGTGTAACCCCGCCCACCCGCGATGGACAAAGTTTTTCACAGTCATACCCTTGCAGTAATACCCACCCCACCGCGGAAGAAGCTTCACGTGGATGAAACCTTGTTCTTGTTCTTGCAGCCTCGAGAACAAGAAAGTTCTCGCTTCTCACAGAGAATGGAACAAGCTTTAAGGCAATGCGCTGCTTTTACCTTCCTCATCCTCCTCGATCGCAGCCAGACTAGCTGCATGTGCGTTTGACAGTATCAAAACAACGGAAGTGCGCATGTGTGTTTAACCCCTATTCTATCGTGATATTTCATTTTCTTATCATTCCCTAACGTTACACCAGCATTACTGTGAAAGGTATGATGTGACCCAGCCCTTCATTAACCACAACATGCATTAATGTGCCAGCACAGCACAGATATGGCATGGAGTGTTTTTCTTTTTTTTCTTTTTCTTTCCTTCTCCGTTGCAAGTTGCACTGGTGCGACCTTATCAAATTTTGACTTGCACCTTAAAGAAACTAGGTCGCATATGCGACTTATCAGTCTAGAAGCCCTGACTGGTGCTGAACTTCTACGGGTCTACCATGGTGATTGTCATCATCTGCTGTACTGCCGTGTTGTATTCTGGCAGCACCAGAGAAACTCTCCAGAAAAGGTGAAAAAATAAAAGGCTCCTGTATGTGAATTTCCATCAGTGTGCCCATGCAATTTTTGCAGTGAATCTGCCCCTGGTGTTTAAGATGTAAAGTGGTGCCAGCAATTTCCATATTCTATGTAGTACAATAAAGGATGTGGGTGGCTCAGCTCGGTGGAGGGGATGGAACTTCCAATGCCTTCTGGTCAGATTGTTATTGCATTTCTGCATATAGAATCATCTTTTGCGATACCAGCTATCAGGATTCAGTCACTGTGTTTAAAGTTCTGCCTGGCTTGCAATGGACCTTCATTAGTAAATCAGTGCTTGCTTTGAATAGTGCTTAAGAAACAGGGGGGAAAAAAATCTTATTATTATTATACCAAAGCTATCTTGTACTTGTGTAAAGTATGCAATTGTTAAGACTGATCTAACTGTACAGTAACTGTAATGTTGCTAATGTTTATAAAGTGAAAAATAAGTATTTTGTAATTCATTATCTTTTCATTTTAAGATTTCTACAGCATGTAAACCTACACTAAAAGAAGAATTACATATCCATGAACAGTCACAATGAAAACTCAGTCATTTAAAAACCAGGCAAAACCAAAGTGACATTTGAATAATTTCTGTAATGATAGTCTACATAATAATAGGTAATTCACAAGACAAAGGACAACAGGGCTCTGGGAGGGTTACAGTGTTATTGAGTTAGAGTTTGATTAGAGGCTGCAGGAGGCTGGTTTACTTTGCTTTAGCGAAGATGAATTTTAGTTGGGAGTTAAGAGGTAACAAGTTAAAGGTTAGAGGTTAAGGTTAGAGTTAGGTTAAGGTTAGAGTTAGGTTAATGTTAATAAAGCAGGTTTGTACAGGGGAGGGCTTTCACAAGGACTTAAAAAAAATAAAGAAAGAAAAATAATGAAATGAAAATGAGAGAAGGGTAGCAAGGCAGCTGAGGGATAGCAGCGGTAGTTCAGCTGAAAGGTTGAACAGAAACATAAAAGGTGGAAAAGAAAACAAAGTCAAGTCTGTTCTAATAATGAGACTCGGATATTGCAGTCACTATATCTTGGAATATCTCTTTCCTTTAATCATGAAACTTCATGAAAAGATAAAAATAAAGAAAGAGCTGCCGAGGCAAGTCTGCAGAGACTAGCCAGTATTCAATCACAATGGTAAATCCACCTGTATTAGGGTCATGCAACCTAATGGCCATAAGCTCCCATTCTAAACTCTGGTCATCCAGAGGTTGATCAGATTAGGGTGGCAATGACCTAAATATATCTTAACATGCTGCTGTCCTCCTCACATTATCAAATGTGGTATTATATTTTCCACAGAACAGCCAGCTGGTTTGTTAAACAATTCTCTGATTAAAAAGAAAAAAATATCATGCAAGGCTACAGTCTGGCCAGAGGCAATCTGGCCAGATATGTTGCGCATCTGCGTGTGAGGTGAACGGGGTTGCGTGTGATTGGCTGAGTGTCAAAATCTGACTACTCTGCGGAGGGCATTCGGGTGACCTTCTCCCAAATAGACCCCCCTTAGGATTATGATTAAGTCACAAGTGAAAATAATATTTCTAAAAAAATGATAATAATAAAGATTGCATTACAATACTGCCCATTGTTACCACTTCTACAGAGGTTTCAGCCTCTCCCCTCCAGATCGGTTTTCATGCAAACGTGTGAGAATTTCCTGCAGATTAACTCAGTGCGAGCCACACGCATGCATAAACCTGTGAGTGTAAAGGATCTATGTAGTGTTGGATGATGATTTCAAACCTTTATATTAAAAAAAGTCCTTAATCTTTGTGAATACGCTTCCCCATCCTCTCGCTGTCACTGTGGCCTGTGGTTAATCTGTTCTGGCTGACAAGGCCAGCGAGGGCCTGGGGTCTGCAGCCATGGAAACTTAGGAAGAAATGTCAGGCTCCCTACACGCCACTAAAGGATCTCCTCAGGGAACCCTGATGCAAATATCACTACCCCACCAGCACAGCATGGTCTGGAACATAAGGAACCAGTCTGCCAGCTAGTCAGCCATCTTGCAAACAACAGTTAATATATTCATACCTGTTAATGTGATGTTATTTATTCTTCAGTGTGAATACAACAAGACTGCAATTTTCCTCAGCATCGCAGAAAAAAGCTCATGTGAAAGATTTAAGGCAAAGGAACTGGAAAGGGTTCTTAAATGACTAACTGCCAGTCTACTTTTCATGTTCCTGCCCCCCCCCCCCCGACATCTTATTTCTCTTTATTTAACCACCAGGTCTAACCAGATTCAGAGTTACCCTCTGATATCTGAGAGTGGGGCTGATGCAAAAGAGCAAACAGCAGGGCCCCAGAGACTGCCAAAAGCAATCTGATCAACACAATGTAGATTCAAAAAAGAAAGAAAGACAAAATCCTGAGGTCATCTTTTGAACTTTGACCTTTTTAAGCTTTACTGTGCAGGAATTAATCCTAAAACCTGAAGGCCCAAGATGACTGCAAGAAGTGCTGAAGACATGAGGAGATGGCAGAACAGGGGAGCGAGCAGGCTTTTTTCTCATCAGCATAAATCCTATGCAAGTGCTGAGCTATCCAGCAAAAGCACAAAAAAGGGGGGTGGGGCGGCTGGCCCCCAAAACTAACATTACCTTGCAAGAGTCTTATTGAAAATTGTAAAGTAATTTCCTTTCCTGCCCTCCTATATACACATAAAGTTTAAAATGCAAGGAAAATATATGGAGCTTAAAGTGGCTGGGTATATTTTTGCAAGTAGTTCAAAAAGAGTGCAATATGTGGCAATGTGGGGGTGTGGGCCAAACTGGCGAGGGAGAAAGAGAGGGAGAGAGAGAGACAGAGAAAGAGAGAGAGAGAGAGAGAGAGAGAGAGAGAGAGAGAGAGAGAGAGAGAGAGAGAGAGAGAGAGAGAAAGAGAGAAAGAGAAAGAAAGAAAGATTTGACCAAGACCAAAGAGGTGACCCAGCCTGATTGTGGGATAGGATCGTGCAGCCCCGCAGTGGCCTTCACCTGGAGAAAACTCAATAAGCTTTCAGCTCCTATCAGCACATTCTGAACATTTTTGGGGTATTTTTGGACAGCAAAGCTTATATTATGAGAAACAGAGTTCAACCATTTAACATCCGAGTATAAATATACAGTATATATGGAGTCATGAATTGCTTGGGAAGTATGCTCGCTAAAAATACTGTGAGCTGTGACTGAAGAGTAATTACTGTCTTGGATTCAAACGAGAGTCTAATTATTTCCCCAAAGCTTGCCGTCTTGCAACTTAGCAGAGGAGAAAAAAAAATTAAAAATAGGTGGAACGTGGGCAGTGGCAAAGTAAAATCTGGATAATATAGTCATGGAAAAATAAATAAGGCAGCATTTTTTTCCAAGGTAACCTTGGGAACTAATAAATCTAAAAAAAAAAAAAAAAAAAAAAAAACCTATAAAAACGAGTCATCTGTGACATTTAGAAGAATTAATAAGCAAATTAGCATCTAAACAACAGAGTTGCCTGAAAAAGACTCAACAAGTCATCCCTGTAAAAATAAAGACAGTTCTGCTAAAGGAGGGCTGTGCTGCCTCCTCAAGTCGTGCAGTATCACTTTGCTGTAAGTTCCAGAGTTGCCGAGTGAAAGATGATAACATCTACATCTGAAAGAGTGTGTGAAAAAAAAGGAGTTAAGAATAAACAGAAGCAGAAAGCAGAGAACAAATGGGAAAAAAAGAGGACAAGGGAGTGGGAGGGTAAGGGATTCATGCATTTTGGAAAGTAGTTATATGCCATCTGCTTCAAGGAGAGAGGGTTAGCTTGATGAGTTTTGCATGACACTTACCAAAGGTTTCTGAAAATGACAACGCAAGAAGTAAATAAAGAAAAGAAGAACAACACAGTTCATTTTAGGTTGAGATTAAGGGGTGACAGTTGCGCAAGATTTATAGGAACTGCATTTTAGGGATATGCTACAGGAGGAGTTCATTTTTTAATCAAAACAGAGTACAATTTAAAAGTTTAATTATAGAATTGTTTTGGTTTAAGTCAAGTTAATCCAGATTTCATACTTATTTAGTCTGATTTTATGCTTATTTAAACCTTTATGTTTTAGTTTTAACTCGGCTTATGGGTCAGAACTAAATAAATTGTGTTTGAAGACTCTGATGTGTACTGAGACATATCTGAGTTTCAGACACTGATACAGACAGAACACTTTAAGAGACAACAAAACAGTTTGTGCCAGTTAAACAAGCAACACAAAGACAACTGGAGAAATCATGGAACAGATAAAGACGGATGATACAGAGGTTCGACAACAGACAGACAGCTGTACTTCTTCGTCTGCCATCCACACAAGTTTAGAACTCACAAAGCCATGTTGACCAAGTTGGTTTCATTTTAAGAGGTGAGCCTTCACAGCACTAGCTAAAACACTTACAAGTGGAGAAAAAAAAGCATTTCAGCTGAGAAATGTGCCTCAGAAATTATTACCAGAATTTCAACACTTTCACTGATGTTCTAAAAACCCTCAGCAGGTTTCAGTAAGTTCTTCCTGCACAAACCTTCAACCCAAAGCTTACAACCTACAAATTGCTGGAAGAAAAAACATGAATAAATGTCCAGGTGGCGCATTATTACCTTCTAGCTGAATGACAAACATCTGAACATTTATGCTACCACATATTGTATTAACTGCTGGTGTACTATCCTTTGACATTATATTAGACTAAGATTATTAATATCACTTGGCCACAGAGGGGCAGCAATTATCAAGTGGTCACTTTTTTTTCCCTTTTAAATTGATTCACATTCATTACTCCAGTTTTTCTTATCAAATATCATAAACAGGTGCACTAATGCACAAACAATTTCCATTAAAACACAACTATTACACTAATTGTAATTCTAATTAAAAACAAGACAGGTCACCTACAGTATGAGGTCAAATGCCTGCATCTGAGTTTTAAAAAGCATTAGGCACCAACGTTGAGGCTGGCCGTTGTCCTCAAACCTGAGTCAGAAGCACTGGTTGTTCAACTTTGCCTCAGCATGTTGTTTAAGATGCCTTTGGCTATATGGGACCTTCTCAGAGATTTGAGATAAATCATATATTTAAGGTTCTGACCTGAACTTAGAGTCAACAGAAATGTCTAAAATTTTAAACAGCACTGTGAACTTGCTGTATTGGTAATGCATGAATAACGAAATGACAAATTGATTCTTTTTGACTGTACAGCTCTTGAGAGCCACAACTAGGGCAGGGACTCAATGGGAACAGACTCTTTATTTAGTGGTGTCTACCCTGATTTACGTTTGCAGCAACAAATCAAATGGGAGTCATTGGATTTTTCAAATGGTGACAAATCATCGACCTAAAATATCTACCCTTATTGCCCAGAGCCACTCCAGGGCCTGCACTTAATTAGCTATATAATTAGACTTTGCTTTACTGGGCCTCTCAACGGGCTTTAATCAATGGGAACAAGACAACATATCCACATCTGAGTTTTTATCATTAGGATGTGGACATTGTTCCCATTGTCAGCCATGACACACATGTGGGATGTTGCAAAATCATTTGGCCTCATTCTGCAGTCACAGTCAGAAAAAATAGTTTCCTTTTAAAGCACATCTTTGCAACTGCACAATGGCTACATTAATTTATGCTGCACTCCTTATCTCATATTCAAATGATTTAACATGCTGACACTAATTTGAGGATTTTTTTAAGACTTTAAAATTCATTTTTGCACTTTTCTTTAAATTTATATTGCAATGTTATAATTCTAACAGAAAAATGTATTCTTATAAATCAAAAAAGTAATGCAGTGAAATTCTGGCATGTGAACTGCAAAATACAAAAACAGTCAAGTTAACTGTGTTCAGAAAGCTTGAAAGGGATCAAAATCACACCTTTTAAAGAAAAAATTTAAAAGATAAGAGGAGGTTTTCTTACCTGAACGAAGCTGTTTAATTCGCCCGTTACTTGTGCTGGGGTCTATGGGTAGGAAGTCTTTGTACCAGGTGATTTCTGGGTCGGGGTTGCCACTGGCAGCACAGAGCATGGTGGCTGTTCGAGTGCGCTCCACCACTTTGAGTTGAGGACCCATGTCAATGTTAGGAAAGCCTGATGGAAGAAGGTCCTCTGGAATAGGAGAAAAGGAACAAACATGAAAGTCCGCCAACATATTAGTCAAACAACAGAAGCTAAATTTCCATCAACCTTCCTCAAGTTCAGTCAAGTAAACGAGATTCAAGTCAGTTGGGGTGTACACAAGACTTCCTTAAAACCACCACACGGTCGGAACTCATTTTATCTCCAAACAAGCTGTAAAAGATGTATCGAATCAAATGGATATTTACATCAAAATCTGCAAGATTTTTAGAGTTAAGCACAATATATATTCTACTCATTATTCCTAAACTATCACACCAGTCAACACTTATTTAGTTAGAAACACAAGCCCTGCGGTTTCTTTGAAGCTAATAATCATGCATGATTGAACCATTATTTCATTTTTAAGAGATGACACTGTAGTGCACTCTGTGGTCATTGTTCCACTCCCTGCTGTCTTTAGGCAATTAGTTCCATGGGTCAAATTGCCTGAACTCTACGCCGACTGGAGCCAGAGTAGTGATTCATTCTCAGATGACAAGAGCTGAGGGGGAAGCACCCTGGGCTATAATGTCCATCAGAAGCCAGAAAGAAGGCCAAATCACAAATGGGGGAGGATTGACTGACTTAGATACTGGCCAGTGGCATGACAGAGCTCACTTGGCAAGTCAGTGACCTCATGTCCACTTTACAGACATCATAGTGGTCTTTTCGCCGTGCCACAAGAACCAAATTAATGGGAATTAGGACAGTAACTTCAACTGCTGTTTAAGTTGCAGACCTTTGACAGTTACTTTAAATTACATGCAACAATGTTTGCATATAATGTCCTGAAAGATGATCTGAAAATTTTCAATCCTTGTCCAATGTTATTTCCATTTTACTGTTACTCAAATTAGTAAAAAAAACAAAAAAAAAACTCTAATTCAATGAATGGTGAAAAGGCTGCAAGAAAATCAAGATAATGACAAAATATTGATTCATATGGCTCACATAATAAATCAAACCCTTTTATAATCTTTATATTTCTAAATTGAAAAGATAAATGAAACAAAGCTGTGTAATTTTTCATGCTCTTGCATTATGCTCTGGGACTGCGTGGAGCAGAAGTGTGTTCACATTGTGAAATATTAAGTCCTGGAAAATAGAGGAGGCATGACAAGGATGGCAGGAAGAATCAGATGGTCTCAGAACAAAGTTCAGACAGGCTCGCTCTGAGGCTGACATCAGAGAACAATGCATATTTCAATAGCAGGTTGAAAAAGTACAGGCATTTACACTGTTTCAGGTTTTTGAGCTGTATCCTCTCCATCATTTATTCATGATCATCCCTGTATAATCTCTTTATACCAATTCCCCTGGAGCTCAGAAAAGCTATGGCCCAGACTTCACTTTGTCAAGTTACACAATATGTTCTCACAAATGCTCTCCTCTGTGTCATCGATGATCTATGTATAAGATACCATCTAAGGTGCTGCACTCGTACATCCCTCTGGCTAGGTTTGTCTGTTAGAGAGGCATATCTGCAAGGGGTAGGTCTGGCCTGCACTGTGAGTGTTGCATATGGTGTCGCCAGGCCTATCTGTACATCACATCACATTCACTCTGTCTCCATGCTATGAAAACATGACACTGTCGCCTACGGTGACCCCCATTAATGTGGCACAAAGAAAAAAAAAATACTAAGTGGATTTGAGACTAATGCAATTGGGCAAGTAACAGAGGGAATCTGCATGAAGGAGCAGGAGAGGGCAGAAAAGGTGGATGAACAAACAAACTGGACAGAAAAAGCAGTAAATAAAAGGCAAAGAAGGTGGATTCACAGAGTGATAATGCTATCATTACAGCTGCTCTGTCCAGATACAACACCAGAATCCATTTCCTGAATAAACAGCACGTATGCTGACTGCTTGCTTCCCTGGGAATAGAGCCTGATACCATCTTTCCCCCTGAAGCTTACAGACTCTGTCGATAAAGGCGGTCATGCAAAAATAAATAGATCACTCATCGAGGGAGTGTTACTTTAGGGTTAGCCAGCCTGACTGTGAAAGGGAGAAGGCAACAACGACATGGACTGATTGTATCCCAGTATTCCCGAAGGGCTAGTCCACCGTAATGGCACAACAATTGCATTTCTATGATTTGTATGCTCTCTGATGACAGATCCACACAGGTCAAATAGAATCAGCTCATGCAAACTGTTGGCCACTGACAACACTGTTGCCCGATTTGCTGGGGGCATTATTTGTCACTTAGGCCAACAATCATTATGCTACAGCACCATCAGATGCACGCTACAGTCAAACCCATCATTTACACATACATCTTCTAAATACTTAACTACACATTAAAAGGTAAATCATTTTCAGTGTGACAGAGAGGTTTGTAAATGCAAAATATAAGTCAATCTAATGAGTCCTAGCAATCTGATTGTATCCATATTTAAAACAATTTCTATAAGCCAGAGTTATTTGCAATCCTTCAAACTGGGTCTGAGCATTAGTTCTCTAGCGTTTGAGGGTTTTTCAAAGATTTCTTTGACAATTTTTTCACACATTTTCAGTCCAATTCTTGCACCTGAAAATATTCAGAGGATTCTTTTAAGGCACTTTAGAACTGACCTGCAAATCATTCAAGCATAAATAAGAACCTAACTCAAGGGCACAAACCAACTAGCAAAAATGAAAAACCTCATTCATTTAAATATGGACTTTCAGTCTTCTACAAACTACTGTATGTTTTATGTATGTTTTAACTATGAAAGATATCTGTGATTCCCACCCCTGGTCCTCAAGGCAGACTATCCTGAAGACTTGCCATTTTACCCTGGTAGGACACTGCTGATTAAATGGATCTCTGCACCTGTTTGCTACTGGACCATTCATGCGAGTCAGCTGTGTTTCAACAGGGAAACATGAAAGTCTTCAGGATAGTATGCCTTGAGGACCAGGGTTGGGAATAACTGCAATAAATAAAGACATGGGGGGTGGTTAAAACTGTTGTACTGCATTATATAAAACCATGATTTCATTCATGAGTGATGTATATTTTGGAACAAGGCAGCCAAAAGTTGGTAAATTATTTAACAGGATTCCAGAAAGTTTGTAAAATTACACCTTCCTTAATGCATGTGCTAATTACTGCAGGTCATGAAAGAGAAAGAAGTATAACTTTAGGTTCATGTGGCTGCATGGCTGCAAAGGCAAGACTCATATGCTATAGATGATCTACCTGAATTTTATTTTTTTTAGGGGGGCCTTCTGTTGTTGTTCTGAGTAACTCATATTCCATAATTGTCTTTAATTTTACATCACCGTTTAATATAATTACACAAGTGACAGGTGCAAAGCCTTTAATCAGCCTCTGGTTAGCTTAGCCACTGGCCGGCTGTTAATCTGCCGACTTATGCCTGCTGTCGCGTTCTGCCTTCTATCATGCTAGCAATTTCCCTCTTAGAAGGTCTGTCCTTTAAACTCATTTAACTCTCCTGACTAATCTCATTTCCAGTGATTCATTTTTCGTAAACCATCTCTAAAGCATTGGAGCTCTTTCACCATTTCTAGAGTTATGGAAACATGCATGGTTCTATTGGAAACACACAAACAAAACAGCCTCAGATCACTACTGTTAGATACACTCAGTATAACATCACCAAGAATTCTCCATCTGTTTCCCATGTAATTAGAAATACGGTATCAAAAATAGTTTTCAGCATGACAAATAACCTATACCCAAAGAGCACTTAATCCTCATTGGTTATACTGTAGGTTATTTCAGAAAGACATGGCCAGTTCTAATATCTTTCTCTGCTTATGTAACTACATAAATCCTGAAGCCTTTCATATCACTACTGCCTTGCTCAGGCCAATTTGCTGCAGTATTACACATGACACCTAATCTCTAGGTGTTAGTGCTCTGCTCTACAGATACATAAGCAAATGAACCATAAACCCTGGAAGATTATCGCTTTGCATTGGTCAGAATTATATACTGTGTAATATTGACATTATAATGATGCATATTTCATTCATTTTTAAATGATGCCAACATCAGTGAGTTAAAACAACTTGTTCTGAACAATCCCTGACCTCCCAGATTGGGAAGAGTTATAAAAGATGATGAAGAAAGGTGAATTCTGAGTGGCTTGGACTGCAGCAAAGTGCCACTATGTGCTCCACCATATCCCGCACCTATTACTCATATTATTATTTTCACTTACCGCAATGATTTAATTTCATCAGCAGCTTAATCAGGTTAACTGATTACCCTGCACCACAGCATACAGAACACAGGCTTGCTTAAAGCATGTGCACTAATATCACAGAGGGACAGAGGCCGAGTGAGAGCAAGGAAAGGAGGAATAAGATGGGTGGGGAAAAAAGGCAAGGATGAAGATTATACTTTACAGAGAAAAAGGATAATAAAGATATTGAAATTGATAAGAAATTGGATGAAGGAACCAATGGCACACTTGCTCAAAGGAGTCTGGAGAAAATAGATGTTTAACTAACAGACAGACGCTGCTGGACTGGAGTCAACGCAGTTCATTTGCTTCGTATTTTTCCCACAGCCACAAGTGTTCACATCAAACAGAGGTCCAGAGACAAGGGAGGAATGCTTGTTAACAAGGACGCTATTTGATACAGATGGGACCCTACTGGGGTACTTTGAGAACATGCTATGCATGTGTGTGAGAAGAGTCAATGTCTGATTCATTTGTGGTGGTTTGTAATAAAATGCTGAGGACAAACCCATAATCCATACTCTGAGCACAAGCCATGCCTCGTAGTGGGTGGGCTGACAGGGTTTCCACACCCAAACTGGAACAAATGTTTGAGCCTGAAATATTCTAAAACCAAATCTTTTCCTAAAGTACATTTCATCCTTTTTCTGATGTGGAAAAGTAATGCATCTGTCTGTGCTGTGAAGCATTTAAAACCCACAACTCACCAGCTATTAACAAATGTGCAAAAAGCAATTTGTGATGAGAGTCCATCGTAAGAAAGCTCTTTAAACCAAAAAGAACTTAAGGAAATTTTATCCATTCCCTTTCCTTTTATGAATTTTTCTGTGACATTCCTTGAATTCTATTACAGTAACATTCCTGTTGAAGTGTTTGAGTAGTATACAAAAGGAGACAAGGGAGCAGTGGCATAGAAAAAATCCAGGGACAGAGAAGAATAGCAACAACAGGGAAATCTAATCACAATGCCTCTGGTCCTGGCACTGATAGCCCTCTCCGGATAGCCATCCCAGCTGAATAAGGGTTATAGAGCTAGCACTCAACCGCTACCTTGTGCTCTATTCCCAGAAAGATGTCTAATGTCCTATTAGTATTCTCCACATTTGCCGCATTTAGCCACCAAAGGCAACATTTACATCCAAATCTCCAAAAATACAGCCCAAGGGAAACATATTGGAGGACTAAATGAGAGAAAGGAAGAGCAGCAGAGGAAAAGACTGAGAGAAAGATAAAAGAAAGCTTTGAGTATTGTTTAACGTTGTGGAAAATTGGTCTGTTGGGTCAGCTTCCTGACCACATGAGGATCCCACAAGGTAAACCAGCCATTTTTGTTAGAGTTTAGGAGTTGAAAGTAGTTTACTTTAGACGTTAAGATAATTGTTACTTGTCTGTGTACCATGAAAGTCAGCTGGAATGTGCTTGAGTCATGCATGACCATGCACATGCTGAATGGATGAAAGGAGCTGATGTTGCAAATATATCCAAGGGCAGAGCACACGTCATAAACTTCTTTATGAATCTTACAAAGAAAGCAACATTGTACAGTAAGAAAACGGTTTGGTTGGAAACGATAAAAAACTAGGTTCTATTAAATTGTTTTTGATCCAAATTGATGAGATGGTAAAGGCCTAGGATGTAAATATATGGGATGAAAAGTTTGCATGCCAGTCTGAATTTAATTATCTGACTTTTCCCAGCAGTGGTAGCTCTCATACATGTCCCATACCACCATCAGTTCAGACTGCAGTACATAGGAAGCCACATTCACATGGCTAATGTCACCACAGAGACGAACGTGCCTTATGGAAAATTATTTCTCAAAGAAAAAGCAGTGGCAAACAAGAAGAACTGCTGGCAGAAACCACCCCCCACAGTTATGACCAGAGATTTGTCAAAAAATTTTAACAGCCAAAAAATGAAAATGGAAAAGCGACGGGAACTACCAGGGATCAAAAGGAAAGTTGGTTCAGAGATAAAACTTGGCAGGTAAATGTTTTTTACCCTTAAGCTGGGCAGTTAAGTAATGCATGGCGTAAAGGAAATATTTTCTGGCCATTACAGGCAAGGTAGGAAGCTATCTACAGTTCTATATCCTAGATATTTTAATATCAAGACCCAGAATTAAAAATTCACCCCACCTTTTAGTGCATCGGTTTTTAAATTAATGTGAAAATATAAATTCTAATACATCTAGCCAGAGAGACTATTTACCCCACAAACACAAGATTAGGAAAGTAAAACTAAAGAAAAAAAGAAAAAAAAAAAAAAAGAGAAATCATGTAGAATCCGAAAGGTTATGAGATGAGAGTCCAGGAGTACTATATGTTTGTGCCTCCTTGAGCTACTAAAAAACTACTTTCATGTGTTAATAATTCATGTTAATACTTTATACTGAAACATTAGCCTATATGACTTTTCTTTAAATCTAGGAGCGAATCAAAGCTGCAGCAGAAAGTGGGGTCTAAACTTTTTTACTCGTTTAATATGGAAAACATGAGGTGTATTCATCCTTTTACTGCAGTGATCTTTGCAAATGAAAAAAATCTTGCATATTCATGATGCGAAAGGTTCTGACATGTTAAACTCTGCTTTTTGAGTTGGAAGGATGATGACTTGTATTTAACAACAAAAAAGCTACAAAAACCCCTGACAAACCAGGCTGTTTCCCTGATGTGCTGAGCCACTGTGATAGACACAGTACAGAAAATGAGAGGGGAGTAATTGTCAAAGACAGCTCAGACGATCCCCTTCCTGTGAGGAAAGAGGTGGGAAAAAGAGAATGAAGAAAAAAAAAAACATAAAAAACAGGGGGGGAAGAAAATTCTGTTTACCTGTCTCAGCAAGAGGCAGTTTATCAAACAAACACCCCACCCCACACAAACACACACACACTTCTCTCTCCGATTCCCTCTCTTTCAGTCTTGTCAGGCTCTCGAGGTGTCTGGGGTAAGACAGGCGAACTCCAGGGGAGACAGGAGATGAGGCCGGGGCCATTAAAGGAAGTGCCCCTCTGTAGAGAAACGTCAACCAGTCAGGTCTAGTTTAGTGGTGGGTGGCTCTGAATGTGTGTGCGTTTTTGGAAGTGTGTGGACATATGTAAGAGAGTGGGGGTTTATGAGATGATGTGGGTGGCAATGCTGCTGTATAAGCTTTTTTATTTTTTTTAAAAAATATGGTAAGCGTCTGTTTTTAAACTTCTTATAATTGTTCAGAGTTAGGCAGCCTCATTCAATTACACTTCATTCTCCAGAAATATAACCTTAAATGTCCACTTGCGTATTAAAGACATAATAATATTAAAAGTCATGCTTTCTCAGGGGATTTTCCCCCTGCACTGTGACAAGAATAGAAACTACAGCAGAACACAACTTTTCAACATACATGCAGTGGTTTGGGTGCTGTCAATAGATGTAGCTAAGCGGTACAATTTTGTGCCATATCCAATTAATGATGACATTGATGAGCAAATGCATGGGGACAAATGCATTTGACAGCTTATTGGAGCAAAACATGCCTCATAAGTTCAGCAATTATGCTGGAATCAAAAGCAGTTTGTGCTAAATATGTAAAAAAACAAAAACAAACAACGACAAAAAAAATGTAGTAAACAGCTAAGAATATTCACTGTTCCTTAAATCAATATTTTTACCTAAACATGATTCAGCATTAGTAAAGACTCTAGTGAAAAGGGAAAAAAAAGATCAAATAAAGAATGTTTTTGCCATACAGTATGTAAAATAACAAAAAAAAAGCTCCTATATGAATGTGCAGCAACAAGTTCCATGTCTGAACAAGTTGTGTGACATAGAAAATGCCCCTGACATGTGAAGCAAAGGCTTCTCTAAGCTGCTGCACTGCAAGTAATATAGCCCAAACAAATACAAAGATTTCAAATCGAACACTGACAGTGAGTGCATAAGGATTTGAGGGAGGTGGACGGGCGGGGCTGAGGGTACAAGGTTATTTCCTTGGTTGGTCATTAGTGCAATCAAGCCACTAATGACAGGTTTAGAGGCACCTTCAGTGAGCAGAACAACAATTATGAATATGCAGTGGCTTGAAATGAGCAGAGGACTGGTCAGATGAGCACCTCGTAATTGCGTAATGTCACTTTGAGATGTGGAAAAAAACAGGATGTGACAACAAGGGTCATAGAGGATGCGGGCCGTCACCACGGTGCGAACAGTTGGACTGTTGGATAAATAAGTCACTTAAGAGATGACAAGATCGAGAAGCTGTGTGTAGCATGCTGATAGGTTGTGTAGGAAGAAGGATTACTGGGAAGAGAAGTGAGTAGCTGGCAAAGGAAGAGCAAAAGTGTATCAAATTAAGCTTCCCTCAAGAAGTAATGACCCACCAGCATGCACACATGCCCTACGTGGGTTCTAAACGGAACTTAATTTACGTTATTTATACATCACTGTAAATGAAAGAAAATGTTGTGGTGGGTTTGTGGGCAGAGGGGAAAGCTGAGCTTAGAGCATGAACAGTTGGATGTACTGTTAACCTTTACGGGCCAAAGATCGCAGGATTTTTTTCAATATGAACAGCTGCTATTAAATCCAGTAGGATCCTGGCTGCACTCCAGAGAATAAGCTTTTTAATCATGAAAAAGTCCTGAGTACCATCTCAAACTAGTCTCTCTCTCTCGCCCCCAACTGCCATTATATTCACACTCAAATTCTCCATTTACTGTTTTGATCAGAGAATATTACATCTACCTAAGATTTGCATAAATTCATTGGGTATAAATCTCAGGTCTTACAAGATATGAATATTTGTCTTGATTAAACGCAGAGTTGTCCACCTGTCCTGAGATGTATTCCATATTTAGGGCTTTTCCTTTCCTCCTCTCAGTTTTAGCTGAGATGTCCTCCTGCCAAAGAGGAAACACTAATAATCATGCTGTTAAGCTTCCCATCCAACCTTTAACACAACAAGCGTTGATACGGGACTCGTGAGGCATGACGGACTTTTAAGTCTTATCAACTGCCAGTTCTGCAGAGTCCACAGCATGACCCCTCTGTTGTATGAATTCTGTCACCTGGGTTGTTGGCTGATGTATATGCATGAAGCTGGCGGTCCAGGCCACATCCCTTCGCTCTTCTTTATGCATGAGCTGGGCCCCTCCAAAAGTCATCATTTCTACAGATTCCAAGGGAACAGCTTCTTCCAACTCTCATTTGATGTGGAGTAGAAAGTCCCATCCTATCCTGCTCATTTAAATTGCAAAATACCACTTTTTTCAAATGATAATAAA
This sequence comes from Atherinomorus stipes, assembly GCA_023101725.1. Taxonomy (NCBI): domain Eukaryota; kingdom Metazoa; phylum Chordata; class Actinopteri; order Atheriniformes; family Atherinidae; genus Atherinomorus; species Atherinomorus stipes. The sequence continues at coordinate 1,318,898 of JALJCO010014596.1, read as the reverse complement.
AAAAAATGTTTCGTTGTTTTGAGTTACGAAATATATTCTATGAGCAGCAAGTTCCCTTGTCCAGCTGCACATTTTGCCCTGAACAGAATTACAGTAAACTGAAATGTAGCAGGTTGAGAGCAAATGCAGAAAACTGAGTTGGACTTTATGTTGATATAGTAATATATGAAGGATGCTTATGGAAACTTTAGGAAATCTGTTTCAGGTTATGCTAATCTAGCCTCTTGGCCTACTTGGCACCATTTATCCATCAATACATAGTTTGTAGTCATCATTAAACCAGATGCAACTAACCACCCGCTACCCCAAGCTTTTTCTTCTTTATCTCTATTCTCGGGTGGGCAGGTTTGCTCTGCTTGAGTAGAAATCATAAGAAATGGATGGCAAAAGTTCAGGAGCTGGCCACACCAGATCAAGAACCAGCCCCTTCCACTTTTCCAACTCCATCACCACCTAAATGATTCTTCTCCTCCCTTTCTCCTTTATCTGTCTTGCTACCACTTAGCTTGTGTCTCTGTTCCTCATCCTCCAGTCACACCTGATTACAGCGCTGGAGGTTCAAGAGCTCAAAGGATTCAGTGGCCATAAAGTCTCATCTGAGTGAATTTCCTCTGTAGGAAACTTTTTTTAATAGAAAGGAGAGAGATAGAAGGCTGATAGCAGACTGGCAGGGACAGAAATGTCAGAGTGATGTTGGTAGAAAGTGGTATATTGGAAGGAAAAGGTGAAAGGTATGCAGAGAGATAGCTTCAGAGAGTAAAAGAGTGCTGGAGTCACTGAAGGACAGCGAAGGGGATTTTTCTGAGGAAACAACACAAAACTTTTTAAGCCTCCAATAAGAAATCAGGGGCACGAGGGCCATCCATGTGGTCAACATCCATCTATTGATTTGTTGTTTGTGCCTTGCCTGCCCTCCACTATGCACCAATAACTGCAAAGGAGCTCCGGCTCAGCGGGGAGTAGAACTTCATAAGCACAATCACTGAACAAATCAAGAAATTTGCTCCTCATGTAATCCTCCTCCAAAAGAGCCAAACAAAAGTGCAAGAAATAACAGGCAGGACGTGTGCTGTCAGAGCTGTGCAACGCCATGATTTACCATCTGCAGGTAAAACAAGCGCTTACACCGACTTGCTGATAATGGCAGCATTTTAAAATGGGTTGACGGTGAGCAGGTAACCTTCGCTGATGGGCGTAGATCTTAACAGCACTAAACTAATGTATTATTTACGGTTGGGGGCGGTGAGTGCTGCTTGGGAATGAGAATTGACTTGTTTGTCAGGGACAAGCAAGAGATAATGCAGTTGGCAAACACAGAGACACAAGCTCAATTTGGACATACTGTACAAAACCAGAAATGTCACGGTTTAAGCTTTGCTTAAGACAGCCATTCCAGATTTTCTTTCATGCAGTTTCAGGCATTCATGAACTTGTCATTTTGTTGCATCGCACATTTTGTCTTTGGGTAGTTGCTGAACACTTAAGCTATGCAAGGTATGCCAGCAGAAATGCAAGAAAATAGAAAAAAAAAAAAGAGTGCTTAAGTGTAGATATCCCAAATGCTTTGTGTATAGTAAAGAGTAGTACTGCACCTTCCAGTGAACACTTTAAATGACATGACAATTTCAAATGCAATGAAAAATACATATTTCTGTGTATTTATTCTCTTGTGGTTTTATCCATCCATTTATTTTTCATACCTACAATATCTTAGTCCTTAAATGTGAGGTTAGGGAGGCTTTTCTATGTGTCACTAAGTGAGATGAGACTGAGCACCATGCATGCTTATGCTAAGGTCAGTTTAGAATCTATATTTCAACCCCCCCAAATCAAATAATCATATTACTTTTTATTTGTCTCTTCATGATGTTTAGCTCCTTTGTTTCTGGTTCCAATTCTGGCACTTTTTTCTAAATGTTTTTCTCCTTTTGTTCTTGCTCTATCTATAGATGCTGGAGACTGGAAGAGGGCAAAGGTCATTTCAGAGGCAGGCAGAAAGGAAGAGGAAGAGCAGAAAGATCTGTTGCTGATACTGCCAAGCTTATTCTTCACTGTCTCATTACCGGGAAGCCGCTGCCTGCATGCTGGCTCTCCCTGCTTCTTTGTCTCCCTCTTTCTGCTCCACACACACAAACTCTCCACGAGCCACACACCCCATTAAACACCAACAGCTGACCATGTGCACGCTTCAAGAAAGAAGCTTGATCTCTCTCCATGTGTTTTATTAATTCTTCATCTATCCTGTGCCCTGGACCTGCACCTTCCTCTGAAACAAACACAATGAAATAAGCATTCAACCTTGCAACACCAGCACAGTATAGAAAAGACAAAAAAAGGAGGACAAAATGACAACCTCAATCCCAAATACTGGATGTATAAACTAAAGTTGTTGTCACTATGAAAAGTAAGTTTTTGGAAAGAATGAGGTCTGTGCTTTCTTTTGACCAATTACAAACCTTCTAGCCTGAACTGGTAAAACCTCAAACACTCAGACTGTCACAAACTAATCAACTGGGAGAATTTTACCACAAAAAAACACCACGCGGTAGCTTGAAGATGGGAGTAACTCATAACATGGAATGTACAATGTCACAGGTTTAAAAAAAAAAAAAAAAGGTACTCAGCTTGACTTCATCATTCAAAATAAAAAAATCAATTAAAAACTCACCATAACTTACTGTGTCATGGTCGTAGCCAAACTGCAGACAGCCTGATCAAACAGCAGGCGCTCACATGTCTGAGTAATGGTGGGTGCACCCCCTAAAGCCTCACCGGTATAGAGCTGGTTTGTGGCATATGGCTAGAATTTTCTAACTATATGCAGTCTGTGCTTATACCCGAATCCAATTTGACATAATTTTGTTGCTTACATCATTGTTTCTGTTACATCTCTAAAGAACAAACTCCTTAAAAATACGTTTTTAAAAGAGGCCAAACAAAAAGGAAAGTGTGGGGTCACAGAGCCAGGTAAAGAGGTGCTGGAGGTGAAACTAAGAAAGAGAGAAAGAAAGAACTTGAAATATATTTGATGAAAATGAGTGCTGTGGATGAAAACCAGACTCCCAGCTTGGCACACACAGAGAGAAAGCTAAGTGGCTGGAAAGATTTTGGATAGAGAATGATGAGAGACAGAGAAGGATGGGTTTGATTGGTTCCACCTGGTTGGGAGTGGCAAAAGAAAATAAGGAGGACGTGAGTGTGTGTGTGTGTGTGTGTATGTGTGTGTGTGTGTACACAGAAGTGAGTTTCTGGTGCCCTCTGGTTCAAGCGCCACAGAGCAGAGAGTTCACTGGCTTCAACACTGCGGCTTAACTTAACAAACTTGATTATTTCTGCCTCAAGAGCTGCTCCGCATGACTGTGATCTATGAGTGGGTACAGTGAACACCAGTCTTTTCAAACTATTTCAACATTTAAAAAAAAGAAAGATAAAATTGAACTGCAGACCAGATGTAATCAATCCTTGGAAGTGATCTGGGAGAATCCATTTGCAGCTGCAATCAGTGGGCTACGGCAGCAGGCTAAATGACTAGCACTTAAATAAGGATAAGTCTGTCTGATCACCCCACAAAAGCATGCGTTGACAGAAACTTTGATTTCACTTTTAGAAAAGAAAGACAGAAAAACAAGCCCATCCAAAGATCAGAAAGGAATGCTACTGTGACCGAAAAATAAAAACAACAAAAGCAAAAAACTAACAGCGAGTTGTGTCTCATCCCAAGTGTGTGCTTCATATGCTTGTCGGTCCCCCTCCAAGGACTCCCAGAGGACTGTGTGAAACTGTTGGTGGAGCCAGATGGCCCCCATCTTAGGTATTCAGCTGCAGTAGCAAAGTAACAGCCAAGGAGGTGTCACAGTCTATGCTAAACGCACCCGCCACTGCCATCAACATATGCGCGCGCACACAAACACAGCAAAAACAACAGATGAAAAAGTGAGGCTTTGTCATTGTTGCAGTAGAGTTTAAATAAAAAAATAAATAAATAGTGGGATGTGGCTGAGGGTCAGAATGCATGTCTTTCTGCTTGAATTAAAGTTTTGTCTAATTTAGTCAAAGTCTAAATGCGTGCAGATGTTTTCAAGGATGGAAGTTGGGGCTTGAAAAAATATGAGGTTGAGTACGTAGCTGGACAGAGAACCGTGTAGCTGTGATGTTTGTGTCCGTCTAACAATGCAGGGAAGCACTGAGGTGCGTGTGGTCAACAGTGTGGTGTTATTGATTTCATTTCAAACTGCAGACAGAGCCCACATGCTGTCATGGTAGATGAATTCTCACAATGACAGAAAAACAGATATACCATGCTGCTATGTGTGCATGCACTGACCAGTGCTATGGATATTATCCACACAGAAAGGCAGACAACTCGCTTTGTTTAGTCACCAATATGTGCTTTTCACCCTCAGTAAATGTTCCCCGTTCTGTGAATGATTTCTTGCTCTGTCTGAGATTCAGGAGCTGTTTCAAAATGTGCTTTAGATTGATGAATAAAGTCATTCATATTTGCTCGAATTAATGTGCACCGTCTACATGCAGCTACATATTGTCGCATGTGTGTGCCACGGCTTTCCGGCCAAGTCACCCATCGTGGCGACCCATTTTCCTCCTCTCTAAATCCCAGACCACATCCCCTGTTTACTGGAAATGTGTCCCCTGTGCCTTGTCCTATATCCCATAATCCTTTACCATGTTCCAAGAACCCATGTTCAGCTATTGTCCTCCTCACCTGGTCTATGTTGCCAATCAACCACATCACCCTTCTGTTGTCTCCCTTCATCTTTAGCCAACGTTTTTCTTTTTTCCCTCCCAATATTCCTCTCCTGGTTGGTTTACTTGCATTCTATCCACCCCCCCCCGTTTTTTTCTTTCTACTTACTCTAACTCACTCTCTATCCAGTATCCCTGATATTAATGGGTTAATTCTGGCCATTCAATCCAGAGAACATTCTACTCTTTAACTCAGATGCGTATATTTCAATTTCACCTCATCATCACACTCCCAACCCTCCTGCAGTGCTGAGCCTTGTCTAAGCAGGAGAGCTACTATTGTCCTCTGGACTAAAGGAAACCTTGTCAAGCTGATTCCAGTAGCTTTACATTTACCCCCTGCTATGTGGACTGCTCTGATCTATTCAGTGTCCTTTCTGAAGGCAATGACATCCACATGTCTGAGCTTGTAGTTTAGAAAGTTGTCTGCTTGGTCCATTTTTATTCAGTCTGTGCTTGTCCAATCTCTCTAAGCATAAACATATTTCCAGGATGGATTATAAAAGAACTCCAAAAATGGGCACTTAAATGTTTTTTTTTCTCTCTTCAGGCTCTTTGCTTAAACAGATTTAATATGCCATAAAGTAATGGATACTACATTTGTAGTGGGTTTAAGGCAAGCAATAAAGAGTTATGTGGGAGACAACGTTTTTAAAACGAATACTCATTTTAGCTCCAATAGTTTAAAAAAAAAAGCCCAACAAAAATGGATGTCAAAAATGCCTCTAAAAGCAACTTTAAGTAAAGAAAACAGGAACTGTGTGAAAACAGGAACTGTTGGCCACGTTTGGGGAAAAAGTATTTTGTTAAACATGTTCTTATACTGTGGCCAGGCCTTTCTGTTTTAAAGATTTACCAGTAGGTAGCATCCTATTGTAAATTCACTGGCATTATGAATGTCAAGCCATTTCTTGATAATGACATAAGCACATGCCCAAGAATATTTTTACTAAACCTTTAAAAAGGTTTCCCTTTAGAATGTCATTGAACAAAACATGTATGTGTCCTCTGTTTTACTTTAAGTAAAAAAGATAAAATCAAAAGCCTGAAGAAGAAAACAACAACCAGGCGATTAACTTCCTGCCATTTGTTGCATAATAATAATGACACATGCTGCAAGTCTGGTTCCTACTCAGTGCTGTAATATTCTATAAATACTTCCAAGACATTTTAGATTCAGAAAAATGAGCAGGTAGTTTAAAAGGTCTAGTAGCTAAAGTACTTCCTGTTAGAGACATACTACATATGACTACCAGTCATGTAAAGTGAGTCTTAAAGAGCACCAAAGAAGGGCTGTGGTTAATTATTTTCATTATCAATTAATCAAACATTTCAGAAAGCTCCCGAATTTAAGAAAACATTAAATATCCATTTTAAGAGGAGAAATGAACCAAACAAACCGCTCTACAAATATTTTTGAATTAAAACTCTCATTTGACTGAGTGCTTAATTGCAAATTAACAGCAGCTCCACACCTGAGGCGCTCACACCCCAGTCAAAGAACTCTGGGTTGTTTCTAACAATAACTAAGCCAGGATGTTGGACCAGGCTTCCAATCTCTGGTCCAACGCCCCTACCACACAAATACTGCCTGTGGATGTGACAGCCAGGAAGGCCTAGCTGTGTGCTGCCAACCAGCCAGCAATAGCTCAGCTTCATCCAGCCCTGGGAACACGGCAGATGGCAGCAGGAGGGAACAGAAGAGAAGAGAAATAGCAGTGTGATTGTGTATATGCATGTAAGGCAGACAGGGAAAGGTAGAATGAGAGGAAAGAAAGTGTGAGTGTGTAACTGTATGTTCATGTGCTTGTTTATACTGTCTGCTATGACCTCTAAGCTTGCACAAACCAAATGGTGTACCACTTTCAAGTAACACCTTAATCCACTACTACTGATTTTTTTTAATACACATCCTGTGGATACTATTTTTTTTTATTGCTTAACACTCCTTTTCTGGGTGTGTATTTTAGTGCCAACATCTCCAGGCACATCTGTCAGCTGCTGTGTCCCGACCATGTGTGAATAGCCAATCACTATTTAGTCCTAGGACACTATGGGTTGTCAACAAGAGGCTTGGCCATTACTTGAATAACAGCTGATTGGTGCCATCAAACTGATGTGTAATTAACAGCCTTCACGCTGTTCATCTGTAAACACCTTCATTATACAGGCTGTGTTGAGAATCTGAATAAACAATCTTCCACATTTTTCACAAATATAAAGATCAATATGGCTCAACTGGATGATTTAGATTATTAGGCCTATTCAGCACTCAGCAAATGGAAGCTTTATAGATGACAGGTAGGCCTTTAAATGACATTTCTGAAGGTCTTTACCATGACAACATAAAATAAGGGGGAAAAACGGGCTCATTTTTTTTTTCTCTTTTAAAAAAAAAAATCTGGGCTGATTTTACAGCTATTCTTTGCCACATTAGAATTGATTTATTACATTTTTTCATCACTCATTCATACAGAATGGTAGAAGAGTAAAAAAAAAAATAGTGAAAATGATATACAAACGCACCTCTGATGATGGACAGCTTGGCGTTGACGGTAAGCTCGCCCTCAGAGTTCTCAGCTACACATTCATAGGTGTTCTCGTCACGAGGGGCTCGGAGAGGCTGGATCCTGAGCACGGCCCCGGCACCCTCGTCAAACTCAATGGTCTGAGAAGAGAAATGGAAGACAAAGTTAGGTTAAACACACTTGGGATTTCAGCTAAAACACCGCCAGCTTCAAAGTTAACAGCCTAGAGTAAACAAGAAGAGTACAACAGAGTCAAGCTTTTTTTTCTTAAGATATAAGGACATGCAAAGCATCAGTGCACTTTTTGTTCCGTATAAAAAGGTAATTAAGAAATTATTTTCAGTTCCAACAAGAGACCCATATTTGGAAAGGTGCACTGCGTTTCTGCTCTTCAGTGACAGTTGTATGGAAACACGCTCTCTGTGCGCAGTGTGTTTTTATCTTGTTAATATCTGTAATTATGCCTTTTATTATCTGTGAAGCCTTTTGTTTTGAGCTTTGTTGAAAGGGCCTTTTAAAAGCAAAAGTGGAGAGCACATAAGTGACGAGAATACTGAGTAAAGCTGTGGTTATAATAAAAGACTATTCAAGAGCAGCTGCATTAACAATAACACCCTTTATGTTTAAATTAGTAAAAACCATAATATTTGTGTGATTGACTGACAGTTTTGAAATTACACTCCTAGAGACTGGCCACTAGCCAGCATTTGAATGGCTTTGTTTGCTCTCCCTGAAAACCAATACATTAACAGTCATGTATCCTGCAGCAATAAGCCAACCATAGCTAAAAGACTAGAATTCAAATGACTGCAGTCCAGAATTAATTACCCATTGCTTTTTAATAGACATAGTCATTTCCAAAACCTATTTCTTTGCTCTAATTTTGGATGGATGTTGTTAGAAAAGCTGGTCAGTCCGTCAGTCTCACAGCAAGTCTAGTGTGCCAGTATCTGTCCTTCCCAAGGGAAGCTTACACCATCTCACTGAAAGACTTGTGGCTCCGATCTCTGAGCAAAGCATGACTTTGAGACACAAGAACAAGTCTTCAGCGGTCCTGCTGTTCCACTGCTGCACATCTCAGGGCTGAGCTCCTAATTAGGCTAAAAACACTGCAGAGCATGGCATCATGATCAATATCAAAGCAGCTGTCTAGAGGGTAGAACAGATTAAAAAAAAAGAAAGAAAAAAAAAAAACTAAACACTTCAAAACCTCTTTACAATTTTTTTTCTTTTATTATTACATGCTAAACGGGAGAAGAGAAGCGTCCGTTTGAGTGGGCTCCCTCACGCCCTTGGCTCCGTTTCCCCACTTAGCATGCAGAAGGGGAGAATGTACAAATAGAACTCGTCTTTTTATTTGGTCCTCAGTGGGGATGCTGAGCTCCCCCTGTTGATGTTGTCATTTTTTTTTTTTTTGCTTTTCAGAGCCCTCCCCCATACTTGTCTTCATGCTGCAGTGTGTAGGTGCATGTGTGTGTCTGCGCACTGCCAATGCCGTCACTGTTAACTAAAGCAACTTTTTAATTAAGAGACACTGAGCATCAATCAAGACTTTTAGAGATGCCATCTGGGATGCCTGCCGAGAAGTGAACAACAAACATCATGAATAACGCACAGACACGTTCACGTAGACACGGCTGCATGCGGGAAAGAAAAAAAAAAAACAGCCCTGGAAGAATGTGACAACAGCAGAGTCAGTCAAGTGCAAAAAGGACAGAGCTGGAGGAACAAGAGGACTCTGCATTTCATTACTCGGCAGCTTGGCTAATGTTGGACTTTCAGATTGTTTATAGGTTAGAAAACTTAGCCAATGAAAAGACCTGCAGCTGTTGCTTCCATCAATTTGTACATTTTATGCGTTGCAAATATATTACAGTACATTTGTGATTTTATAATCTCGTGTCATATGAGATGATAACATGATTGCTGCCCCCCTGCACTGTACCACATGCATGAATTTCTGCTCAGTGACCGGTTTTACTCACCTCTATACGTTGTGAATTCACCTTCTTCCCTTTCTTGTTCCAACTAACCTTTGGCTTGGGGTCACCTGTAGCCTGGCAGACAAAGGACACCACGCCCCCTGACACACCAGTCTGGTCAACGGGAACTTTAGTGAACCTTGGTGGTGCTGGAGAGCGAGAAAAACAGAGGAGAAAACCAAGACGCTTTAGTACAGGCTAGGAGACAAATGTTATACTGCTGGTGCTAACTCAGTTCTTTTAATTGGATTTCTGAGAGGACACACTTCCGAAAGCCATCAGAGTATAAGTGCATGCATCCACACACACACACACTTCTTCACTTTCACTTTGCAGCTTACAGTTGTATCACCTCCCCATAAGTACTCTCTAGTGCTGTGAATTTATATGTTAATGTTGTGCCAAGATGCTGATGATTAGAAGCTTAAAGATAAAACCATAGGGAAACGGACCGCGCACAAGGTTACTACCTGTGCAGAGGTAAACTCCTCAGGAGAAGCAATTTAAAAGATGAGCGGCTAAAAGTGAGTTCTTGTTCTAATCTGACAGTTGACACAATCACTTGTTGGGCCACACATCCCAAAAATATAAAGTGTCATTCACATATATAACTGAGACCCCTCTGTAAAACAGTCCATCAAATGTTTCCCCCATGTCTGGGCTTCAGTAGGTTTCCGACAACAAACTGGTTAGAAAAGAGAGAGGAAGAGAAAGAGAGAGAGAGAGAGAGAGAGAGAGAGAGAGAGAGAAACGGGGTCTCCTGGGGAACTCGTTAAATCTGAATCATACAGATATATCGCGATGATCAAACGGCCAGCGCATAACGTCAAATTAATAATTAAAGGACCAGGGGCCGACACCAGTCTCCAGGCACTGCTAAACACATATGAAGAAGAGTTCCTGCATTCATTATCGGGTGAAGAAAAATGCAGAGTGGTAGAAGGAGGCAAGGAGAAATGCTGCAAGACGAGGCAAAAGAACAGAAGATGGGTGAGTGTACAGCCTCAGGAAAGCAAAGGCACCACATGTAAAGTTCAACTCACTGGCCCCAAATGTCAACCCAAGTATTTCTGTCGCAAATAGTACAACATGTCACATTAACCATATAAATGATGGATGATTAATCTAAAAAACAGATGAGATGGGTGGATATTTGTTTGCACATACTGTCAGCTCTAAGGGAGATGAACAAACACGTAAATGAGCTCCATTAGGGCTGTCCCGATGCCACTTTTTCCACTTCTGATACTGATACCAATACACAAGTCAAGGATCAGCCGATGCCTGATATTGATACTAAGCTGTGTTTTGGGATAAAAATAATATTCTTATTGACCTGATAACTGATTTTATTTGTGGTTTATATTATTTGTGGCAGTGTTATGTAACCTCACCTCTAAAAAACCTGGTTTAACAGGTTAATGAAATAAGTCCATAACAGTAAGTATGAGGAAAACTGACCCATCTATTATTTACCGATGCGTATGATGAATTTTAAACTTACAAACATGAAAATAAATTTAATTATTTAAAATAAATTAAGACCCAGACAGGTGGAGGTGCTTGAAATAAAAACAAGAATGGATTTCTTGGATTGACAAATTTTGACACATTCCGATCTCATCCACAGTTTTTAGCCAATACCTGCCTGATATCCGATGCTGGTATTTGATTGGTACAGCCCAACGCTCCATGCATCCAAGAATGGGGCAGTGTAAACAACACACTACCCTTATTTACTGCTAAGATGCCTGCAAATGCAAGATTGTTTGAGTAAGCACACAGGCTCAATATGCCAACCCATGGTCAAATGATAAAAAACTGCTTTCAACTAAAATCCATAAATGCAGCTGTAATGCCATACAACATTACTTTTGTTATGACTAGCACTAAGCTCACCTGCAGAAAGCAGATACCCCTATCCTTCTATGATTTGTGTTTGCTTTAATGTCATTTGTTCTTTGATATGAAGCTCAGTGGGTGGAGAATGACAGTGACAGCAATGCCAGTGCCAGCTGTGTTTTTCCAATTATAACCACCGGTGCTCAAATTTGTAAATGCCTTTATAAGACTGTAATTCTTCTTATTTTGGAAGCTTCTATGCGTTTGTGAATACAATGGTTGAAAATAATTATTCATCAATCAGCAGATTCATGAGATCAAATCATTAATCACTTAGAGGCAATTTCATAACACCATTTTTCTAATTGGTGGGGAAAAAAACCTGAATGCTGACATACTTAAGAGCAGACATCCTTGTTTCTGCTGTGGAACAATGCTTTGGGTTTTGTAAGCAAGAAAAAAAAAAAAGCACTGCAGACTGAAGGAAAAATAGATCTGCTGTGGAAAACAGACCATGAATAGTGCACATGAAATATAATATTCATCTAAATTCTCCATTTTGTTTACCATTTAGTAATGCTGCATTGTTGTATTTTATCAAACTAAAATAAAATCATCAGCATTATGCATCAGTAGCCAGCTGTCCTCCAGTCTACATAATCTATAATGACATCAGGTATTGAAAAATCCATAAGGTCAGACCACTAGCATTGTTATACAGTAGTTCAGCATCCAGGAAGGCTGTGATAGCCGGACACTGACACACACCACATCGAGCTGAATAAATCAGCCGAAGAGCAGGAATTAATCTTCCACTTGTAAAAAAACATATAATCAGAGTGCCATGTGGCTGCCTGACAACTATTTTAATGTTAGAAAAATTGATCCCCTAGACTTCTGATGGACAAATAAAAGTGAATTGGTTATATTTTTCGAATTACTCTTAAGTCCTGCATAAATCTGCATCTATTAAAATAATGTAAGGAGATAAAGCCATTACAGTTTTTGGATCATTTTCCATAACTATGCTTACTGAAGAAAACAACCCCAAAAAAACAAAACAAAAACAAGTAAAATATGCACACTTGTGCATGTATTACTTTCACAGGAATATAAATGGAGAATACTCCAAAGGTCGAGTTGATACGAGCGCCCAAGCCTTTCTTGGTTTTGAAGGAGTGGGTCTACTTCATCTGTCTGGTGCATACAATGATCCCTTCTGGCAATTTACACTTTCAATTTCTATTCAGAAACTACACAGCACAGCTTTACACAACACAGCTTCTCTGCATTTGACCTCCCTTTACAATTTGCCCTCTGTTGAAACACAAGAGTTTTTCACACCGACCAGGCCTGTAGCAGTGGTTCTAGAGCAGGCCGACCTTTTTTGATTAGTTTTCCTGAGGACCATTTGACATTTCCACTCAATTGCCTTCCTCTCCTCTCTCTTGCCTCGTGGATGAGAGAGATGTACAATAAATGTAAATAAATACCTCCGTGTCCAACTGAATTTAACTTCAGGCAGAATCCAGCTTTTCTCATCGTGTACTCTTGCTTCTATTTCACCTCAGGGAAGTTGGGGAAAAAAAACAGCTAGGGAGCTGTGAGGAAAATGGATGGAATGAAAAGAAGAACATGACAGTCAAGAATGACAGGAGTGGCGGAGGAGGTGAAAAGGTCAGTGGTGAAGAAAATGCTGAGAGAAGAGTGGAAAAGGTGACAGGAGGTCCAGGGACTAGAAAAGTGATGTGAGGAGACTGTGAGGGACAAAAAGTGCTGGACATGTTTTGAAAACACAAAAGTTTACAAAACTTTTTTCCTACCAACTGAAGCTGCCAACTGCAAATATTATCAACCACTTCCTGTGTCCTCATCTATCCACTACTTCTGTCCTACATGCAGCAGCCAATAATGACACGCTCTCATCATACAGTGGAAGCAACAGAAGTATAATCTGAAGAAGTCAAATCTCTTGTGCCTTAACCAGCATCCAATAACCATGACCTGAAGAGTGAGCAAGTCTTTATACATTTCTGAATAGCGTTTTTGATTCTTCTAAAAATGGAGAGAAATCTCTCTGCTTCCAGACAAAATAATGAAGTAAAGCACAGCACAGAATGTGCATCAAGGCCAACAACCCAGCTGTGAGGAGATACTAACAGCTCCACAACAACAGGGGTATTTCTAGAAAATGGAAAGTCGCTCTACTAAAAGATGTGTTTGTGTGTATATCTAGTGTTTGCGGAGGAAATGCACAGCAGCCTTCAAAACACTTCGTCCCATGTTTGACATATTTAGACGCTCCCGCTGTCATGGGTTACTCTGAGGTTTCCAGACATCACTGCATCAAATCATGAAACACAATTATATCAAACAAGTGACGATGACAATTTCAGCTCTGTTTATGAAATGTCTTTATTTTCTCTCTCATTCATGTATTCAAAAGGACTATTCTGAGCATTTGATGTTTTTTGAAAGTGATCTGCATAAATCAACTTCCAATCAGCTCTGGTTGCTGCTACCTGTTAAGTGCACCAACTTTGAATAAATACATAAATCGTACAAAATTACACCAAGTGCTAAAGTCATTTTATTTATTTAGTATGTCATGGTGCAGTACGTTTTCTATGAAGCGGCTGTGTGTGTATAAATGTATCTTCACACACATCCCATCTAAGAACCCTTTGCACTGATTGTGAGGTTGTGAATATTACATAAGGAATGCAGTGTATGATTCTATAAACTCTGAGCATAATTACCCCCCCCCCCCCCCACACACACACACACACACACACCCCTTTTCTTCTCCAATTACCCTTACCTATATGCCTTTGGGCCACTGCTGCCACTTACTGACAACTTAAAGCTGCTCGTTTTTTTCTGAAATTTTAACCTTACTGCAAGACTGGTAATTGCGGAGTAGAAAAGGTTGAATGGCGTCTGGATTTCAAGTGTTTAAAGCATTTTGCAGTAGTGGGCAATTGCATAGACGAGCCTATACAGACAGGTTCTTTCACAATATCTGAATCCAGCCTGCAGAAAAGTTGTGACATCAGGATCAAATAATACAGTGCAAAAGCTGAGAGAATTATCCAGCCTTTTATTTTGTTCATCAAAGCTGCGTTCAGAGCAATGCCAGTGATGCTTTTTGAATGTTGCAATTTCTTATCCAGTTTAAAAAGTTCGGTGTAAGAATTACTGGCATCTAGTGGTAAAAAGAGATGCATCAATCCATATTTAGGGGTTCTGATCCAATCCGACATCTGAAATTTGGATTTTGGCGGATATTGATATTTTCCAATATCAAATCAGTTTACATGAACATTATTTTGGTAATGGTCCTTATTGTTATCTTTACTGTGTAAAGGTTCATTAGACTATAGTAAACTGCACATCACTTCTTAATAACAATACAATATAAATGTTTTAAAAAAAATAAGTAAAGAAAAACCTTCTAAAGTAAATGAAGACAATTGTTTGCAGTTACTTCATAATCTTAATGAAAAAAAAAGTAGCTATACTGCAATTTAGCAGTAACAACTTTTTTAATATTTAAGGTCTATAACAATGTGTTGAAAGGAGGCAGGATGTACATAAATAATCTGGGAACACTACAGTACACACATTTCAAGTTGCCATCTTGCTTTTTTATGGCTCCAGAATAAAATATGTCCAAACAAGTGACATACAATAAGTAGCAAAGGCAGCACATTCTTCAGACTTGTAAACTAGAAACAAACTAAACCATTAATATATATTTACATATATACGAGTTCTAATGGAATTGATTCTATGTCAAAACTTGTATAGTACTAATGATTTGTAGACATGGGACCAGAGAGGTCCCTTTTTGGATTTGTGAGGTGGATCTGGGAATTCAGCCCAATACCAGATCTGTGAATCGGGTCGATATCGGAGCCCAATACTGATACTGGATCGAATCAGTCTCACCTCTAGTAAGAATGGGCTTAGAAATTAATTCATGCACAGTTGTAAATGGATGGTGGCCATCAGTAGCCAAAATTCTTCCAGACATTCTAGACATTGTTTGTCCATTCAGAGACACCATAGTAAAAATGGCAACACAAATATGGCAGCTGCCATGTATGTGGACCCATGCAGTGTAGAAAACTATAGGTCTCATTTTGAGAGAATACTAAAAGTAATAGAAAACATAGATTTAAATAATTTTCTCTGCATTGACTTTTTATTTTGTTACACTATCCAACACAACACTACCCCACAAACATTGGTAAATTAGATATCAACAGGTCCACCAAGTACTGATTTCTCCCTCTAAACATCTGATGAGGTTTTTAAAAATTTGACTGATTCAAAATATCAGAATGTAGAGAATATTTTAAATCAAACCTAAACATGAAATAGACCCATAGGTTTACAACAAGCTAGTCATATTTAGTATCGGCAGCATGTTACATGTGGAGTTTCCAGGAACAGAAGAAGTTTGCATGAAGAAGCTGAAGCAGTAGAAGATTTTGAGTCCCAAGTGGGTTTGTTAAGTTTTAAACTTATGGCTTAATACCATGTTTAGCTACTTTTTAAATGACCTTTAGGTATTGTAAGAAAATTACTTGATGAGGTTCAAGAGAAAAACATGGCTTTAAATCAACAAAGACCCTTGCTGAGATTGTCTGCATGGTTGACAAAAGAAAGATGGTGGTTTTCAATATTAGACTTTTTTTCTATCGGAATCTGTAGTGTAACATTGAGCTAAAGGACTGGTGTCTTACCCTGAGCTCCAAACACTCAGGGTTCTATTCTCGCTTGTGTCACCTTTTCAAAAATGTAAACATGTATTTGCTGTAAAGTGCCTTATATAAGTCTTCAACAAATAGTTTGTGTTATGTTACCAGAGAGGACACTGAAAGGACATTCCTCCTGCAGTGGTCATTTGTCGCTTCCAAAGTCTCCCTCCATTCCCTAAGCTTCTCTCAGACAGGCTGAGGTACAGCACTGCCCAGATAAGCACAAGTCTGGTCTTTATCTGCCTGGCAGGGGGACATGGCCTCACCTAAAATAACCAGCAATGGGGGCCCGGCTATCTTCACACAGCCCCGAGAATAGAACAGATCAACATAAACAGGACTGGATAGCAAGCGAGAGGGGGGAGAGAGAGAGAAACTCACACTGTGCACACAGACGGTTGTTTAGCTAATACAGCAACCACCTGCTACTGGCTGCTACCTCTGTTGGACCTGATAAAGCAGAACACACCAGCACTGATTATAAAGTGGAGGAGAGTGGGAGGTGGGAATGTGAATATGAGACGGCTCCATTTACAGTACTTTACTGCTGTCGTTTGTTAGGGGGGGGGGCTGCTGCAAGAGGAGGGAGGGGACTGGCTTTATGACTAATACCATAATTGATGGAGAAAAGCTTCTCGGGTCATAAATAGGATCCATCATCCACTGAATTAGTAAAGTGGGAGACAAAATGACGCACAGCAATTCAGTGATTTGCAGAGAAAGGAAGAGAATTGGTAAAGGGTGGTTGTTATCCATCTTGCTATAAATGGGTTTCTTTCACAGCACACAGTACATTTACCTGCATCTGAAAAGAAAATCTAGTGTTGTAAGAGGTTTTGCAACTAGAAAAAAACTCCATTCTTTACTGGCACTCGTCCCTCTAACGGAAAAAGGTATTGGTGTGCAAATTAAGTTTTTTCAATTCTTTTTTTAGGCTTTTTTGTTGTTTGTTTTATGTAATATTTCTTTTCTCTTTTGCTAACAGAGTGTGCAACTTCCTCCACATATTTACATCCTACCAACTGCCACTTTATCTCAACTACAACTCTGCTGCCTCCATTTCCTGGCAGGTATAATCTTAGGTATATTTTGGTATTTTACGAAGTGGATGAGACCAATATG
Source organism: Atherinomorus stipes (assembly GCA_023101725.1). Lineage (NCBI taxonomy): Eukaryota > Metazoa > Chordata > Actinopteri > Atheriniformes > Atherinidae > Atherinomorus > Atherinomorus stipes. The sequence goes on along the minus strand of JALJCO010014596.1, from coordinate 1,301,894 downwards.
AGCAACCGTGTGTTACAGATTTAAACAAGTGGATTCAGTAAAGCTAAACAGAGATTAAACTTAATTTTCGTATTACCCAAACAGCATAAGCATGACACACATGTGCACCGCCAACACTGCTTGGGACACCCCCCCCCCTAAAAAAAAAAAAAAGATAAGAGTGGGGGAAAAAAACAAAAAAACGTCAGCACCTTAGTTTATTACCTTATTTCATTTGCAACATGCTATTACACACAATTACTACTGATATTAGTTTGTGGGGCTGCAGCTTGGGAGTTTCAAGTTTGCTGTGTCCAACAGATATGCAAAAGAAGATTGTGTAGGCATCAGGCTGCTAGACGAGCCTCTCCATCAGTCCTGAACCATCTGAAAACCCCAGCCTTTATCATTTTGAACACACCTATGCAGTTTTTTACATGGAGAAAAAGGCAGAAAAAAAAGACGGATAGACTGACAGAGTCAAACGTGCATTCAACTGAATGCATGAGTAGACACACACACACAGACACGCACACAAGCGCACACACTCTAGACCCAAACAACCAAGCCCCATCAATCAGGACCAATTCTCACAGGCTGCCTGGGCAAGCAGCATCACTATGGTAACCAAGCCTTTACTCTAAACCCGCCTTGCTTTGTTTTGTTTGAAGGTTTTCACACAGAATCACTTCCAACAAAGACCAACAGACCAAGGCAAAAAACTTGAAGGAAGCAAAAGATGGCATTTAAAAAAAAAAAGGAGAGAGAAAAAGTTGGGTCAGTGTGCTGTTGATTTTTGATGAGAAAATCGTTTCCGTGTCAAGAACTTGGCACTTCAACAAGTAACACTTTTATAAATGGAAAGTAAGGGTTATGACAGACAGTTTGGATGAATGACAGAAGCGCTTTAAATCGAAAACTTGCTTAAATATTTTTTTGCCGTCAAAAGCATAAATGTCTAAATAATGACAATAGATGCAACAATAACAATAATGATGATAATAATAATATCAACAACAATTTCTGCTGCAGAAATCCTCCACAGGGCATGCTTGGGTCAGCTTTCATCCCTATGCAAGTCCTACTTTCACTCTGCAAGCTTAAGGCTTAATGAAACAGTTGCTTTTCCAATTAAATCATAAGGAAGAATGAATAATTGGAATTTGCTCTTGGGGCAGCTGGGTGTAAGTTTTTGCTGCCTGGACTCTGAGCCAGTTTCCAGTCTTCATTTAATATTCTCTTTTGAATAAATTCATAAAGGCCAATTGAGGATAGTTAACCTGCCTGAATATATATACACCCCCTCTATTTAAAAAAAAAGTTCAACTTAATTTCACTTTCATGCTAGAAACATTTTTTGTACTCAAAAATATATTGTTGGGGGTTTCAAAGAATTTTTTTAATCCAATATTCAGTTTCTTTTAGACCAATTTTTTTTTTTTCTTCGATTATCTTTAATGAAACATTTTCAAGGCCCTTTCTACAGGTGTTGAATGAAAATGTTATGTCAACAAGCACCCTTTTGAAGGCAAAGCAAGCCACCTCATTCAGTCTTTCACAGACAAAAATCAGGGTACTTTACAGAGCACAAAGAGTATATTTTAAAAATAAATTAATATTGCATCGGTGTGTTTATCTGTGTTAACTGGATTCCAAACAATTTTACAGATCAGACTTGTTGATTCACGAGGGAATGTGGCAAGAGGTGGGAATTCAGTTTGAAGTTTCAGAATGTTGGTACCCAGAGGTGGAAAAACTTTACCCAAACACAATGTTGTCACTTTGAAACCATCTTTCTAAAACAGTGGCAAACTAGTAATATGCACAAATTGGTCCCATTGAAACCGTTGTTGAAGGCTAAATAAAATAAAAAAAAAACAACCGATACTAAGTGTCTTTTACATCACCAAAAATAGAAGCTCAATTCCTCAGAGAAAGAGAGTACAGAAATTAAGCTTGAGAGTGTCTCGATATCAAAATGGCCACAGAGCACATAAAGGTGAAATGACAACACTTTTGTGTCATTAAAAGACTCACTTAAAGGCAATTGACACTTGTTGACTCACTGAATGAAAAGAACAGCTCAAATTGCCAAAGGTGTTATAGGTCTGATCGAAATAAACGACAGGAGAGAGAAAATGGGAGACAAAACAGGCTGTGTTCATTTCACTGAGAGGAAAACAAAACACACTACAAAAATTGTGTGGAATTTCTGTGTGTACTATTATTTCAATGAATTTTGTAAACAAACATCTAAAAAAGAAAATCATATATTTTTTGAACTCGTCTTTTCTGGCAGGCAGCAGGAAAGGCCCCTTCACACACTTCAATCTCATGTATTTCTCTGTCAAACGAAGTTCCTGCAACATCACTCAAACTACTGGAGCATGTTAATGAAAAGAGGCTGTGAAGGCGGCAAAAGACAAGATATGGTAAACATCATCATGGGGTTGCAAGCTTCCAAACTTGGAGGATGGCTCTTTTTTTTTTTTACCGACTGACTCAAGCTGTGTTTTCTGAATATATTTCAATAAAATAACTTACACTAAAACTTTTCTACAATACCATCAGCACAGAATTTTATTTTATTTCAAAGATCATTTAAGCTGCAACTGAAGAACAGCCATCGACTATACAGGGCTGAGAGGGGAGGGGGCTATTTGAAGTTTTTCTTATTCCACTAAAACACTTTGTCTCTAAAATGCACAAAAGACCCATCTCTCAGAATCCTACCAAATGTAAACTCAGGCAACATAAGTCAGAAATTCATGTCTGACATGAAATTATAAATGTACTTGTTTTCCTCTCATCTCAGAGAAGGAGATGAAAAAACAGGCCAAACACAAGGGTAAAGTACAAGGCCAAGCACGCTGCAGCAGGGTGCATATGAAATTGAATTTGACAGTGTTGACTCAAACATAATTTGACTGGAAAAGATAAGGAGTGAGTAAAGCAGAAGGAAAGACAAAAAAAAAGGGAAAGAACCCAAGATGTAAGAGTAAGAAACAGCCCCACTACGGGGCTGTTTTTTTTTTTTTTCCTTTTTCCCCTTTCTAATTGGCAGATTCAAAGGAATATAAATAATTGAACACCCTCACCCCATCACTGTGAGTTCTGGCCAATTATTATTATGAGTTCTTTGCCAAGAATGTCACTATGGAGAACTCTGAAAGGCCAAAGAAATAAGGAAATGGGGAGGAGAGAGAGAGGCCAAACACTGGAAATGGATAAATAAGCCGGTCTACCTGTCAAAAACTTCACAGATATTCCAAGGTTGACTCACCTAACTCTAAACAAAACATTTTTGCTTGTGTTACTTTTAATCCAGACTTAGAACATCCTGTTTTACAGTATCACATAATGAGTTATATTCTATAAATACAGGACTTCCTGTATTGTTAGTTTAAATATTCAAAATTTTGATTACATAACTGCTTTATTTCTGTTTGCATTTGTACATCATTAATGGAAACTTAAATGAGGCATTTGAGCTAAGAGAAGCTCAAACAAGCAGGAATAATATGTATACATATCACGTGTAAATAAATTAACTCCCAGCTTTACCCATAAAATGAATGCATGACACTGCCATCTAGTTTTATAGCCGTGCCTCAACAAACGTTATAGGATTGTAATTCGATCGATATGCCAAAACCACCCATGACAAAGCTCAGCTGACAATCCACATAAGTTTCTTTCAGCATCTGCACACACCCATATGTGTACCTGAATACAAATGTATGCAAACATGCAGACAAATATAGACTTGCACGCAAGCCAAGCATTAATATAGTTGGGGAGGCAGGATTTATTGAGTCATATTTCTTTCTCTTTTGATTAAAAACGTCTCCTTCCCGGTGTGATTTATGAGTGTAAATAAAAGGAATGGAGGGCAGAGGGGAGACAGAGAGAGGGAGGGATGTGAGAGGAAGGGATGACATCATGCTTTCAGATGGGCTTTTCTGCAAAACGGTGGCATCCTTTCAGTCCAGCGAGTGGGAGTGAACATAATTGGACAAGTGCACTACTGTGTGTGGCTGTGTGGGGGTTGGGAATGTGGGGGAGAATCAGAGCAAGCAAAGGAAGGTAGTCTTTGTTTGTGCATATGTTTCCAAACATAATGGTAAGGAAGAGTTGCACGGCCCCGAGAGTGAATGAGTTGTTTGAGAGGAACTGTGTGAGTGTGTATTGCTAGAGGGGAAAGGACAAAAAGAAAAAAAAAAAAGTGTGAAAATGAGAAACAGAGACATAAAGTGAGCTGCCATTAGGCAGAATGTCCAAGATTGACAGATAAGTGGTTTGCAAATGAAAAAAAGGGCAGAGAGCTGAGTCCTAACATAGAGTTAGCAAATGAATGGATGATGATGACAGCATGTGATGACATTATGTTAAATGTTAAAAGAAGGGCTTTTAAAAAAAAAACAAAAAACATTGTGTTTACTTTCCAGCATCCAGTGTCAGTGAGACAGAAAAGGGAAAAGGGGAAATAAAGACATCTGGTTGACATCTGTCTGTGTGGAATTGTGGATATTCTTTGGCCACTTTGGTAAACTCTTCAATTAAGATACAAATCCAAGATACTCAAATCACCAAGCAAATCACAGGTAAAGATGTATCTGTGGTTATGAGGGTGGAAAAATAACAAAAACAAAAAAAAAACAAAAAAAACAAGTGGCCCTCATGTAATGACGAACCTCTCACAAACCGAATGTTAAATTTGAGATGAAAGAAAAACAGAACATGCAAAGTTAAAAGTTCGCAAGTCATCTAAAAATTACAAGTAGACACATACCAATAAATATGAGCCCATTTTAAAAGCAATTCTTTTACTCAACAGCACACTTATCCATGCACTCATATGAGATTTACAAACAATAAAACCCAAGGGGGAGCCTCCCCACCTAGCCATCACTCTTGTTCCATTTCTCCGAGGAGCCTCATCTGTTTTGTCCCCTTAATGCTGCTCTAAGCCCATCTTAACAGGGAAATGGTGCAGAACAAATCCTAAGCACGAGTTGACAGGATGGGATAAGAGACTACTGACTCTTCCAGTGCTACAAACATGAGAAGTTACAGAGGGCAGAGCCGTATTTAGTGACATAGATCATATATGAATGACAAATATACTTATGGTAAATGTCCATCAGCAGCTACATGCCCTAGTCTCCATAAATAAAATCAGAAAGGGATGACTTTATATCAACACTACAAATTAAAAATGTAAAAAAGAAACTTGCAGTGTCACTGTATGCAATAAATACACATTAGCTTCAGTTTTTCATTGTTGTGCATTTGATAATTGTGATAATTCCTTTGTAGTTAATGCATCTGTCTGCATAGGCTGCAATTTATTAAGATAACCACTGTGATCTCAAAACGTGACAACAGTTTATTCCCCTGCTTGAACACCTACTGAGTTAGACACACAGATCAGACTCCGACATGCTGCTTCTGCCATACCAGACTTTCCAAATGAGACACCAATTATCAGTATGAGCAGTAGATGGAGGCTTTTAAGCCCAAGCATAAAAACAAAAGCTTTTGACAAAATATAGCTAAACTATCTGCATGCTAATGAAAAAAATGTGCACTAAAACTTTGCAAACTCCCCTTTATCTTTATTTCTGCTGGAATCTTTTTTTTCTAACCAGTCTGGTAGATACGGTATGAAGCTGACGAACATCAAAGGGGGATGTTAAGGAGAAGTAATCAGCACCATCTTAGTTAGGACTGTACTTACATAAGGCGTGGGAGCAGGTGAGCAGCAGCGATAGCAGCAAAATGGTCATATGTAGAAGGACTGGCAAGGAGAGGCGCAGGGTACTACTGGTGGCCATCTTTGCTGCGGCAGAATGGGGGTCAGGGTAGGGCAGGGTGGGCCGGAACGATGACCTGGCGGGGGAGCCGAGGCCCCGACTGCGCAGGGAAGCTCGGGGTCTTAACGCAGGATGGCTTGGCACTCTGGAAGATAAACAGCACATTCAACTTTTTAAAATATTTTAACAACAATTCAATAAAATTTTTGTGCAGCTGATTATTACATTCAACCACTTGCTCACACCAATAACCATAATTCCGCTTTTCCCCAACCTTCCAATGCTGAACACATGACTGGAAGCAAGATTTTACAATGACACTACTGCTAACAAGTGTCACATCTCCAGAACCTGTAACCTTTACTTTTTCTAACCAGCATCTTCTCACATTCCTTAATTAGCGCAGCAGTAAATGATTTCTTTTTTTCTGTTTTTTAATCCTAATCACCTGGGCCCAGTATTTCAAACATAATCCACCAGGATTAATCCAGGTGGATTGGATTTTTTCCAGATCTGATCAGAAATTGGGTATTTCAAATGAGATTTTATCCTGAAGCTTTAAAACCAGATCTATGAATCCAATCCTACCTTTAATCCAGATTTTTTGCTCTTTTGGGCATTTCAAAAGTTTGGGTCATTTTGATCCTGAAAATGGGGATTAAAATAAACCCAACTCAAAGGTGGATTTGAGGAGGACCTGGAGGTGTGGAAAACAATGAGGTTGGCAGCTGCAGTCACTAACTACACATCTTTCACTCTGAATCTGCTACATAAATTAACTCCGACTGAGGAAATAATATGATCACGCAATATTTCTAAAAATGAAATGTTTCATACGCATCGTGAAAGAGACAAACGCCAGTCAAACCCTCCATGTCATTAAAGAGGAAATGTTGTGGTACGTCGTTTTGGCTGAACGCACATGAAAATGTCCCAACACTGCTGTATATTTCAGAACTTCATTCATTCATTCGTTGCTGCCGCTTTCTGCTATCTACAAAACCCAAATGTTCTCCTCTTCTTCACTTTCTGACATCACAATAACAATGAACAGCGTCCCTTAGTGGCAACCCGCAAACATTATTTCACATTACAACAGGGATGAAAGGATGGCTTGTGCGACAAACGACATATCTGCAACATTTCCCCAAATCTGAACTTAGCTGTAATTGCAGTTCACAATTTAAAATAAGTAAACAAAATCTGCACATAACACAGAATTCAGTGACAGCTGATACAGATGAATCCTGCAAAGTTCAATTTCTGTCCCAAAGTAAACATGTTGACGCTCCATAAATAAAACAAATGCTTGCATAAATAACTGATAACCATGTTTCATTTTCACATAAATTTATTACTTTAACTGCTTGTCAAGCATCTTACTCTTTACCTTCATCTCTTCTTGCTGAGCTGAGTGAGTCCGTCCCTTTCAAAGGACATTCTGCTGCTGAGTCTGCTCAATACTCTCAATAGTTTCTTTTACGCAAGATTTTTATTTCTCCACTTCTTGCTGCCAAATAACAAAACACTTTTATTATTGAGCTTCCTTGATTTGTCTTGGATATTAAAATAATTTATTAAATATCTTTATTGGTATGGAAAATGTTAAAAGTAGCCTATTTACAGACCGCTCTGTTTCTCAGCTTCAGCTTCTCTGTAGCTGAACACACTTCTGAGTTAAAGAAGAAAAAAGAAATTTGACTGCCAGAGTTGTTTCTCTGTTTGCAGTGATGATTCAGCGTCAGCGTTGACTTATGCATAATAATATTAATCAGACACATGCTCATGACAAGTTCTTTATGTCATCATTTCCTGTTTCCTGTCAAAAATCCAGTGGGAGGGACGGATTTGTAAGTCTCCATCTAACAGGATCAGGATCATTTTGATCCAATCCACCAAAGTTTTGAAATACCCAGATATTAATCTGAGATCCAAGGACCTGAAACCAGGTCCTTGGATCTGAATCCAGGGATTCAGGTCCAGATCATTTTAATCTGGATTCAAAGTTTTGAAATACTGGGCCCAAATCTTTCTGTTTGCTTATCTCGCCAGCTTGTAATTACACAGGCACCCAATGATATTCCCACCACTGTCTGTTTGTTTTAGTCAAATTGCCATTAATCCCCCGGACTACACAAGAGAATCAGGGTCGACACCCACCTCACATTATAGTTCTTGTGGCTGGTGCAGCACAGGGCCACCACCAAGTTAGTCTTCAGTTAATAAGAAATTTATATGAGAGAGAACAAGAGAGAAAGAGAAAAAAAGAGGCCGAGATCAAGGTTTTTTTTTTAAGTTCAGCTAACACTTTCACAGCCATTTTTCTGATAAGTGTTAAAGAAGGTGAGCTGTTAAAGGATGCATGAAAGACATTGCAACATGAAGCATAGTCTGTCTCAGTAATCTAGCTACAAAAGACAAAAACACAACCACTCATTCCCAGAAGATACATTTCACAGACAGGTCCACGGCCCTGTGTCAGCCAGGATCTGACCCGCTTTAGTGTCCTTCGCAAAGGCAATGAATTCCTCTGAGCTTCAGGGAAGCTACGACTCGGCTGAGACTACATGAGGGGGTGAGGGCCAGTCTCTTAAAGGGAGATTAATTACCTCCACACCAGGTGGTTAACAGGGTATAACAGTGCAAACTGTGCAGACAATGTACGATTCATTATTTTGTTCTGTGACATATAGGTTAAGATACTATTCTGTCAACAAAGGCCGACCCTTTGATACAAAAGGTCGCTGAGTACATTGTGAAATCTTTACCTGCTACACATTGCAAGATTTATATGACTGTCATGATAAATCTGTGTTATTCATTTTCAATCTAGATCAAAGAAGGCACCAAAAATGGATGTGAATTTAAAGGTGATGTTTAAATGAGGGATCCTCAGTCATTTTTACCACCTTCTAATGTCCAGAAAGGTAAAGACAACAGGGACAAACATGAACAACAGGTTAAAAACTCACATTTTTGTCACATGTCAAACTGCTAAAAATAAGAGGAGTGAAAAGGTTAGCGTTATGCAGATCTTTAATGGGGCTTCGTTTTTGACTGCGCACTGTGAGAGGCAGAAAACCACAGCTAATTGCAGTGTAACAGAGCACCTCAGACAGCAGGCATATAAAAGTGCCCCACCCTCCTTCACAACTACCGAACCAGACTCTTCAACTGGCACAAAAACACAGCAGACGCATGCAGCTGCAGGCGCACTGAAAACGAAACCACGAACACATCGAACGAAAACAAGACATGACAGAAGCTCTATTCACTTCTGAACACACACTCTTTTCATATCTGTGATTTAAACGGAGAAATTTAAGAACACGTGACACGACCGCACTTTAAAAAAAAAAAAGCCACAAAAGGGAGAGATCAACAATGGATCCTTTGAAGCAACAGCAGCCCAGCAAAGAGTGCATGTTATTCAGAAGCTCTGCTCATCTTTCAACACAATACTGTGCACACACGACCAACATGTGTGGGCCTCTTTTGTTTGTTGCCTTTTTCTCTCTTTTTCTTGGCCAGGAGAGCAAGTGAAGCCATTGTTGAGGAGTGAAAGAAGTACTGAAACATTTATAAAGATAGTAGGGGAGTATCAAATTGTCTAGGGGAATTATGAATGATGCCCCCATTGTTCTGAATGTAAACACTGGTGTAGGTAAAGGGAAACTTGCATGCCTGTAGGGAATTATTATAGCTTTGCTCACAAGATGCCAAGGTCATGATTTATGGCTCCCCCCTTAGGGCATTACCATCTTCACCTCTGGTTGCTATATAAACTGGAAAACACAATTACAACAGCTATTGCTGTTGAACAGCCTAACGGCAAGTGTGGGCAATACTTGAACCTCATATAGCGTGTTAATAGTTCATGTTACTTTCCTTTCTTTAAATGTAAATAAAACAGGGGGGTTGGATAGAAAGTTATGTTTTAGTCTTTGGGAATTTGTCAAAATAAATATTTTTAAAAAGTAAATTAAAACTTGATCATGAAATTACTTAATTAAATTCAGTTATTCTCAAATTTCCCCTTGTTTATAAAAAACAAACAAACAATGGTTTGTGGGACTAAACTTTACACTTAAATCATTGAAAAAGTGTGTGCCCACTGTCTGACGAGTGGATTCAAAATCCACACTTTCTCAAAGCTTGATATGGAAAACAGCATGTTTCCGCAGCTTAGGCCACCTCCATGGGAATACCTGTCAACTCCTGCTAAAAGTATTTATCACTTCTCCTTTCAGTACGGGCAGAATGAGCACAAAATGCTAAATGGGTATTTAGCATTCCGGCGATGCTGAGAGGCTAATCGATTGATAAACCTTCAGCTGCTTCCACATTGCAGGCTGTGATCGAGGGAAAACTATTGACGATCAACTATATATATCATAATATATATATATATATATATATATATATATATATATACATACACACATACATACATACTTATACATCTATAAGGGAAAACCAACATGAACCTCTTCATATTAATACTGACTGATTACTTTGTTCATACATATACTTGAATTGACACATATTGTTACATGTTTTTAAATCTTCATGAATTGAATTCCACAGTTTCAATAACTGAAGGACACATCTATTTGAGTGTTTTACGTGCAAATTGGTGTTTAAAATTGTGTTTTCTCCTACTGAACTCATTTTCTAAATGGAAAAGTTGTTGTATTTTTTCTGGTAACTGCCTACATCTTGCTTTAAACATAATTAATAGTTTTAGAAACTTAACCAAATCTTCAACCTTTAATATTCTAGATTTTTAACAAATTATTTACTGGTTTGTATAAATAAATATATAAATAAAGGTTGTATATTTGGCTGATATGTTCCTACAGACTTCTGCACAATAGTTAAAATATGGCACAATGGGTGAACTGTACAGTATTTTCATTGTTTCATAATTGAACGCATCTTTCACTTTATTTAAAACAAAAATATTCTGGGAGATTTTTCTTTTGATATGTGCTATTTGAGGTTATCATGATAACTTTTCATCCATAACAGAAAGAAAACAAAAATGAAACTCAAAAGCTCTGTCAGTATCACCTCCATCTACAGATAATGCAACACCTCCTTCTTTTTTCTGATTATATCACACGATAACCCTTATGAAAGATGAGCAATTAAACTAATGTCATGTTCAGAATTAAAAATCTGTCTGAGATCATAATGTCATATGACAAAATGTCAGATTTTAAATTCACAACACTCAAAACACTGTCAAATCAAAATGATTTAAGTAATGAGACAGTGACCAAGCCTTACTACTTAAGTGTATTCCCACTGATGGGCAATGAATTCATTTAAAATCTAGAACTTTTATCCCCTGTGAACACTGCCCATCAGTCTAAATATTAACTCAGTGCCAAGCTTCAGTAATTACAGCCAAAATGGCAGCACAATTTCCACTGAGTGGTAGCAGTCACTGGCTATCAGGGACTCTCACTTTGACATGGTCAAGCTTTAAATTCAGCTCAGTTCCCCATGCAATATTGATACTAATGCATTTGATTACTGAGATTGAGAAAGGCACAGAAGGGAAGGGGAGATGGGAATTTGCACCATAAGCATGAAATGAGAGCAGGAGCTGCAGATAGAAAACGTGTGCACATACACAACAGCTCATAATGGGCCACAGAAATTTAACAAGGAGAGACTATGTACAACAAAGCAAATGAAGGGATCATTTCGGTAAGATTTTTATAGTTCTTAATTGATGTGTGACTTCAAAGCACCAAAACTCTTTTCATTCAGTCATGCACTCGTTTACTATTTCAATAATGAGGACAATTCTAAACACACTCGGACACATGGAAAGAAAAAAAAAAAAACAAGGAAAAAAATAACATTGCATATACTGATACATTTCACCTGAGGGATCACATTAATAATCCCTTTTATCAGATGAAAAGCGAGCTCACTTCACACACATGGTTAAAAAGACCATAGTTTGGTTGGGCTTGATGATCAAACCTCAGTATTTGATGTCTAGATTTTCAAAAAGAATAATATTTCCTGTTTTTGGTCTGGGCCATAAAAAACAGCTTTGGCTTTGGGTTTTGAGCGAGACTTGGTATTCATGCATTGTGTGGTCTCTAGAGGCTTTGTAAAAACAGGATTCAGGATACTAACAAACAATGATTACATTAGAATTCAGTTTATGGGGAGTTTTTCAGTCTTCACAGACATCAGTTCATCAAATAACAAAAAACTCTGAATCAGTAAGCAACAACCTTTTTGATTACAGCCCTTGATTATTCAGTATTTGTAAAACAGCCACATCAAATTTCAGGGTAAATGGATCATCAGTCTCACTCTGATCAGTAATTAATCAGTACAGTAAAAACCGAATTTAAAATGTGTACTTTTTTACTCTGCACTACAAAAACTCAAGTATATTTTTCTAATTTCTAGTCAAGATATCTCATCACACTCAAAATAAGACAAAATTACTTAAAGAAAAACATTTCAGTGAGATAAGAACTTGTTTGATGGCAATACATTTTATTTCAAGAAATCCTATCAAGAAAATTTAGCTTGTTCCATTGGCATTTTTTTTTTTTTTTTTTTTTGCTTATCACAAACAAAAAAAAAAAAATCCTTTTTTTTTTTTTTTTTTTTACTTATTTTCAGAGTGGCCAAGATTTTTTTTTTTTTTTTTTGCTTATTTTCAGGTGGCGTTTTTTTTTTGCTTTTAATAAGCAAACAAAATTCTGCCAACGAACAAGCAAAGTTTTCTTGATAAGATTTCTTGAAATACGATACATTGCCTTAAAACAAGATTTTATACCTTACTGAAATGTTTCTCTTCAAGTAATTTTGTCTTATTTTGAGTGTGATATTTTGACAAGAAATAAGGAAAAACATACTTGGTAAGATTTGAGTTTTTGCAGTGTGATGCTGCTCTGAATCACCACATCTGCTTTGAATCTACTGGTAACACCTAACACTTGTTAATATGCTTTTTTCCCAAACACAACCTATCAAAAAGTGTAATAGGTATGTTTCTCACGTCCAGCATTCATTAGTAGCTAATCACACTCACTTGAACCAACCACTTACTTCACTGCATTATTACAACCCAAATAATCATGATATGTTAGTCATTTTACGGAGCAAGTTTTAAAAAAAAGTGACATCTTTCAAATAAAATCTTGGTTTATGATAGCTGGATGAATCAAGGTAAAGGTTGCAAATTTTGAATACCAATTATGTTTGAAAAAAAAAAAAAAAAACTTACTTTCTCGGACAATTTTTTCTCAACAGTCGAGATTTTCTTTTGCAGAAAGATTCCAAAACAGTAATTTTCAAGCAAATGCTGCTTTTTTCGTGGCCCTCTCTAAATTCAATCTGTTATTTATACTCAACCTTCAGCTGCTGCCTCTGCTGTCATTCACCTCAGATGAAGCTTTTACGTTTTGGCCCTGAGTCACTGGACTTTTACCTCAGCCAGTTTACTGCCTTTTAATCGATTTGTACCAAAAAAAAAAAAAAAAAAAAAAAAAAAAAAAGAAGAAGAGGATGCAGGTTAATTCAGATTTTCATATATTATGAGTCAGCATGTTTCTATGCAGCGGGGTGGCAGTGCTGCATCTTTACGACGACATTAGATGTGTGCTGTTTGGCACGTAGTTTAATGCATTTATGTTTGAATGAACCCAAACTTACACAGGACTTTATATTTGTCCCAATTTGGATTTGCAAATTTATACTTGTGAGGGTGATTTTATATTCCTGTTTTTTGTTCTTATGTACCGGCATTAAATATAAACTCATTTATGCATCAGAATGTAAGCTTAAATCTTCTGAAATGTGTGAGATACAAGGTGTTTGTCTCTAAAATATTCCCCTGCATCACACTAGTCATGCCTTTCGAATCCTTTTTTTCCCCCCTCACCACTTCCCTTCCAGTACTTCAATTCCACTCCCCCCCTCCCTCCCCCTTGAACTCATGCATACTAAACTATGCTTGCATTGCAGATGTTTGGTGGGGAATCACATGAATTTGCATGGAATTGCAGGACTATTATGTAAATGTCCCTGTGTGTTCTTATCTCCTAGCTTCACTCTTTCGTTGCCATACACTTTACTCTGTGAGATCAATGTCAAAAGAATTTGAAACAAGGTGCACCTGACATGTTAGGAAGAAAATCTTACATAAGGGAAAATGCAAAACCAAAATACCTCTGTATAAGTATAACACAACTTTGACTTAAATGCAGTGACAGCTGCAAATGCATTATGATGCAACAGGTCGACATGAAGTTGAACATTGTTTATCTAACCATTCAGTGGGGTCATTTTGGAGTTGCGTTTGTGCCTGCAGAGAAAACACAAAGTGGCATATGTGACTGCTGGACATAGTTTCTGTTCAAATGCACAAACACTCTTTTCTGTCTGAAATGGCAGCTGTTTGTATAGGTAAGGAAAACTGTTGCTCCGTGACCTCATTAAGAGATTGCAGAACACCCTGTCCTGGCAACCTCTCCTTGGAGCAGCTTTCCCATGAGCCTTTACCCTCAAATGCTCACAACCTCCAGACCCAGGAATGGTGCTTGACACCTTAGAGACACCTTGTATCTGCCATCTGCTGACCCCCTGGGAGCACCATAACCTTTCTTATGCATCTCAGCTGGCTTTTGAGCTTCTGTTTTCCTTCTAAAGAAGATGTTATCTGCAAATCAATGCTGAGGATAGCCTGAAGATGGGTTGTTGGGTTTTTTCCTCTTTTTTTCTGTCTTTCTTTCCTTTTCTTTCAGAGTTAGAATGTTAACTCTAACAGCACTTAAATTGTTACTTCAGTGTCACTACTTCCAAAATAAATTGAAGGTTCACAAAAAGGCTTGTGACCAAATTACCACAAGCCCACTGAATCTTCACCCTTTAGTCTTTCTCCCAGGTGTTGCCCTGAGTTTGATCTGCAGGAAATGAGTTTACTCTGAACATTATGAGACAGTATTGTCCTTCCAATAAACATCCAGGACTGTGAGGCTCTTTGCCGAAATCCACCTTTGCCGAGGTTGAGTGCACAGCAGCACTGAAAATCAGGGCTGTGCAGCAGAGATGAACGGATTGGCTGCTGAGACTCGGGTGGTGGAGTGGCAAGCTGACCACCTACATGTGGACTTCACTGCACTGCCATTTTGTTGGCTACTGAAGCTTGATGCGCTAGATGGCTCACATGTAACCTGAAGTTCAAATTCATACACACACTCAAGTCCACATGCTTGTTTTCCACCCTTCCTTGTCTGCCACCCTGGATGCCTATGATGATAAAAGCCAAAGGTTACAGGTGTCCCTTCCTGTGATAGATATCACCTTGGGAAGGAAAAAATCTGGGAATGAAGGGAGGAAGACCCTTAATGTTACTCACTTTCTAAGCTTTTATTATGAAATTACAGTGAGACACTGGGGAAAGGAGGTGAGGCAGGGGGTGAGGGGCAGTTCTGGACATATACAGGAAGCTATTTTGCTTTTTTTTAAAAAAGGATTAAAAATGGGAGAAAGGAGGGGTTGAAAGAGTGACATCAGTTTTTGGCTGACTGCCGAAAGAGTCAGACAAGCATTGCACCGTCTGGCCAGCAGCTTGAATGCCCTTTAAAAAATTACCACAGGAGGGAGAGAGAAGTATTTGAAGGGCGACTGGGACAGCACGCTTCATATTCACTCTGGAAATGGGATGCGGTTGGGGGGGGATAAGATTATTCTAAGTGATCAAGTAGGAGGCAGAGGAGGGAAAGACTGGCAGACCAGGGTGTTCAGAAAATGTCTCCAAAGCTTCTCTCTGAAATTGGCAGCCCAAACTGTGTAACATTCACTATGTCGTTTGAGAAGTTTAATTTCCAAAATGAGATATGCACACTATTTGAAGAAGTGTGACACCTACACATCAAATGACTGCTGGCATGTTAATAAAATTTGCAACTAAGAAAAACTGGAGCTATCTTTGGCAGTTGGCTTTAAGAAGTTTAACTTTTAAAAAGATATAATCTGTGTCTTTCTACTTTTAAATAAATGTACCAAGAGAGCTCAGTGTACACACACTTGTTATTGAAATGTAATATTCACGTCAGACCGAACGTGGATGAATAGAGAAGAATTTCCTACCTCAAAAACCATAAAAAGGTAATAGAATACTGAGGTTTGTGCTACCTCTCTATGTAAAAAAAAAAAAGCGTATTTTTGGCACTCATCAGCCAAACAAACGCACCCTCCATCCAGCCCTCCTCCTGATCGCTCCAAATACATGGAGGTGCATTGCAAAGGTAACATCAACAACTGGGCTATCTGATGTAAAGGAACACTTTCCAATCTAAGATGGAAAAAGACAAAGTAAGTAAGAAAGCACACAAACGGCATACTGTCGAACAGAAGTGAGTAAAAATGACTTAACAGCAGAACAACATAGATCTGGAGGCTAAGCTGAAAAATTTAAAACATAACTTTGCATATAATTTGAAACTAAGCATGATTCCAAAAAATCCCACAGTTATGGGAAACAACTGTTTAGCTTTGTGAATATCCCCATCTTCCCTGGTTGCACACCCTTAATTTTGACCATGTCTGTCAACATGGTCAAACTTCACCTGGATATTCCTAACAGGAACACAAAAATTCATCATTCCAACCAGAGAAATAATACAAGGCATCTCTCAAACTGTACCAGCATGATAACAACCCCTGAATACATCCTTATAAAAAAAAAAAAAGAAGAAAAAAAATGTTATAAGGATTCGTTAGGCTCTCTATAAACAAGCATGAATGCTTCCTTTAGCTAGTTACGAATTAATTCAAGTCACTTTTACAGAACCACATTGTGTTACACAGTAAATTTCTTTAGCTTAGGTCAGTCCCATGCAGACCAACGGCTCTGTTCCTCTGTGGTTTGGTCAGCCACGGTCTTTATGCAGAAATGTGAGAAAGACGCTTTAATCCTTTTAAAGCTTCAAACCATAGAAATTTAAAGAGTGGTCAAAGGATTTGTCAACTCACTGAGGAATTGCACACAGCTTAAAAAAGAGACATGATTGATTTCTGATGTAAGACAGTGAAGCAGAAAATGTTTCATTTTGCCAACTTTTCCCTGACAAAAAATCTAAACCTATTTTTGCTTAAATAAATGAAAAATAAACTACATGAGTGTATACAATAGATACTGTATGTAGTATTAAGATGGTTATGACTGCTTCTTTTCAGTTTTTTTTTAATTCATTTCAATCCTTTAAAAGATGCATCTCGGCTTGTGGTTAATTAGGTCCATTATGCATTTTCAAATTCAGGTTTCAAAATGTTTTCACCTGCCTTGACAATGATCATTCAGTACTGTATAATATGAGACTAATATAGCTACTTTGCTTTTATCAGGCTTCTCTTTCAGCCAATTTATATCCAAGGCTGCTTTTGTCCAAGTAGCTTTTCAAAGTCAAGAGTGAGAAAAAAAAATGACACATGCAAAAACGTTGAATTTTACACAACGATAAGGGAATAAGCACACCCATATATCAGTCGCCCCAGAAAGCTGCGATGCTGCAATTGACCTATGGCTAAACCGAGCCCCCAAACGCGATGAGCCAATCACACTGAGCACAGCTAACCCAATCGAACTCGGACATTCTCTGCTTGAACGTCCATTGAAATTCATTGAAGTTAGTCCGTTTTTGTTCGTTTTTATGTGTCTACGTGTTTTTTTTTCAGTTTTAAATGGTCAAACTGTAGTCCTGTTTTTAAGGATTTTTTTTTTTCAAGGAATTAATTTAAATTTGAGCTAATCCACATAATTTGCTTTCTGAAAGCGAACGAAATGACTTCAGTGAGCTCAATCGTATTTAGTAACCTCACTTTGGTCGCTAGACTTAAAGAGAAAACATTTTCCAAATGTAATTAGGGGACATATTTTCATTGGCAGGCCTTTGTGCCATCATCTGGTTATTGAAGAAAAGGGAGAATGACTATCAAAAAATTCTGAATTCCCACTGATACTCAAATTCACTGCCACTAAATAAACAAGGTCAAAAAGAAAACATGCAGCCCACTTCAGTGGAGACCACTCAACATACTGCAACATATAATGCGCTCAATATTTAAGATAATATATCTTTACAGCAATGTTTAGATGTTCTATCATTTTGGTTTAGAAAAGCAACACTGAAGCTGATTACATGGTTCAATGTACAAGATAAAACTGCTCCCACTGCAGTTACTGTGGTTCAACACAAAGTGTAGCAGACTGTTTTGGGCTGGAGGTTTGAGGCGTATCTACATCCCAGTCAATCACACTGCACTGGAAAGAGCAGAGACAGATGGAGAGTTTGACCCACGATGTCTCTCCGCCTGTCAGTGCACCAATCACAGTCCAAGTATCAGCGCTACTGCTACAGCCTGCGGAAGACAACTGCTTTTTACAACCACTTTAAAATGGATCGAAGAACAGACGGCAGCAAATGTGACACTTTGACCTGGGACTTTCTACAGAAAACTTAAATGATGGTTTTCAGTAAAGTGCAGACAAACAAAATAAAAAAGAGGAAAAACAGTAACAAAAACAAGTTGGCAATCTTAAAGCCCACATTTCATCAACACCAAAATACAATTAAAAAAAATATCACTTAATTAAACTTAATCCAGCCAAAGAATTGCCTAAATTTAGTAATAATGGCAAGTCTTTACCATGAAAAATAGGATTAAAAGTGGCTACCATTGGCAGTGACCTCAGGTTTGCCATATGAGGGAATTCAACTAAATTAATGGAAATGAATTGTGAGCAAGAATTATTTACCAAAAAGATGACCTATCAAGACAATTTCAGCTGCCGCCTTTTTGATTGAAAACAGAAGCGTTTTCTGTTGAAAATTCCTCCCCCAGTGTCTCCAGATAACTATCCAACAGCCCTGAGTGATAAAATCTTGTGTCCTTTGGCTGAAAACTGAGACTGAAAGTCACCTCATGTGACCTGCATTTAGTCCATAGCTGGTAGATTGTGTACAAGTGGTGGTGGCGAGGGGGGGGGGGGGGGGTTTCCAGTGGGAGGTTATAATGTTGCATGATCCATATTAATGTAGTCCTCCACAGCAACTTATCGAAACACTGAGCCAGTGTTGAGAATTTCCCCTCGGACGCTGGAGAAAGAGTTTGTTTGTGAGCCAGACAGAAGGTTATTGTGGACAACTGGCATGCATGTGGGCAAGAGTCAGAAGATGGCAAGAGATAACGCAACGGCCGTCCAAGACTCTTATTCACACACAAAGAGGACATAGAGACTCATACAGTGGAGACATGTTGCTTCCAAACATGTGTGTTTACATATCGATTCTTTCTCTTACGGTCACACATTCGCTCGATGCCTCTACAAAGTCAACGCTCACTCTGTCGGCTACCCGTCCACCCTCTGCCCCTTTCACTTCACTGCCTCCTACTTAAACAAATGACCTCCCCTCCTCAACCAGCCTTTTTAACCCCCCCACCGTACACCATCGCTTTGTGAGCTGTTGACTTGAGAATGAATTTCACATGGGCCCGGGGAGGCATGGGTGTTGAGAAAGGTGGGTGGTGTGTTGAGGTCAAAGGTCAGAGGTCAGACAGCTGGTAAACCTCTTTAAATCCTCCTTTTTCTTTTTTTACATTACACATTCCTTCACAGCAGGACACCTTTGGTCAGCCCCCTTCCCTATCCAAGTTAACTCAGCTCAAGTTCTTTTATACCACGTAGGTGTGTAGAAGTCAGACTCATGCTACGGCCTGTGCTGTTGGAAATGAGTCTTACCAGCACTGCAGAATACAAAACTAAATTTATTCTTCAATATTCAAAAGAGCAACACCCCTGTAGCTGTAAGGTGTTGGGGGTTGCTGGGTTTGTTTGTTTTCCAGCCTGCAGTCCCCACATTCATTTTAAGTGGTGGTAGAGTGGGTGGGGGGGTGGAGGGAGGACTTTTAAGACCCGCAACTAATGCATAAAAAAGACCTTCCTCTATCTGTCCCACTGTCCTTTATTTTCTCTGTCTTTGTCATTTTACCATTTTGTACACCAGAGCTGTGTACTGATGTGCTGCGTGCCATGTTGCGAGAAGCCAGTGGAGTGAGGGGAAAAAAATACACAGAGGAAAAGATTGAGGGAGAGATAGCGCCGCCATCCTGCTGTGGCCTAAAAGAAACATATTACATTTACCTGGCAAGGGAGTCACACGCACACACATACACACAATTGCTTGCAAGTATAAACATTCTGTATGTACAGAGAAGACAATGGCTGAAAAAGGAAAACATAAAGAGAAAAAAAAAAGCAGAAAACTAGTTTCTGTGCAGAATTAGACTAAAGGAGGAAAACACTGGGGAGTTAGGGGACACACCCCTGCTCTTTAAAACACAATAACACTAACAAAGACTCCAGTGGAAACCACATCAGGGTATGTGTGTCTGATTGACAGATGATGAAGCCATGCAACGGATGTGGGAGGTGATGTGGTCTGCAATGGGGGTTTACTGGAGACAGATGGATGTATTATATGGGTCTGAGACAAGGCTGTGGACCACAGCCAGTCCCAGTGACCTGCAGAACAATGCACAGTATACAGGGGGTGTGGGAGAGGCTGAGACAGGAGTGCAGACTGCAGAGTCAGTGCTTCGTGCCGCTGTGTGGGCATTGAGCATTTAGCTCCCTAGCACTTTGGCAATAAAGGGGAGGCACTGTAATTCCTGATGTCCTTCAATCTCACATCTCAGACAACTTTCCTGTCTTGGGAATAAAACCAAAACGTTTTATTTACATGAGTTTAACTTATACACGCTAAGGGCAACAAACAGAATCTTGAGGGAAAAGGGAAACTCCTTTTCTATATAAGAGGTATTTTCTACTCTAGTCCATTTTACATCCATAACCAGGCTCATTCTAGGATTGCCACTAAAGTTAGTTATCAGAGAGATTTTCTGTTATCTCTTTCTTGTCTGTCAGGGATTTGTCATGAACTAACATAGGCTTTAGCCACGGGTATAGCCCTTTTTTCTCCTAATCTCCCAGCATCCTTTTCATGTTACAATTTTTCTGAAAGAGCTATCCAAGAAGTTAAACAGTGAGAGGTGCAAAGTCACATGGATCCTCCTCCATAACCAAAATATTCAACAAAAGAGTGTTTAGATGGGGTTCAGACCATTTCCATTAAACCTGTCCACTTTCTCAAAAATGAGTACCAACGAGTTTAAATGTAACTTGTTCGAGCACAAAAAAGGCAAATGCCCTTCTTCCTGCATTCTTTCGGTTTTTTAAAACAAACTGGTCATGAAATGATTTGGTGGCAAATGTGCTTAAACTTGTTAAACACACTATCTGCCCCTTCAACCAAGCCAGAAACACTGTGAAATCAGTTCATGCAGGGTTGTGTGAAAGGTGGAATGAAAACATGCACCCTTTCAAGCTTCTATAGTAAAATATGGAAGCTTTCCGCAAAATGACAGCATGCCTCAAAGGACATATCAACAGAACAAAATCAAAACATCAGGGGGCAGAAGTACAAATGTAATGGGGGAGATATCATGTCGCTTCAAAAAAAGAGAAAAAAAAGTGAAAGAGCATAAAAAAATAGCATCCAAGCCAGGCTGCTGTACCACCAAGCTGCTCATCTTCTTGGCGCCTGGCAGAGTGCTGGCTTTCATTCAACTGGGAGGCCCATTTTTCCTCTTGCTTTTTATACTTCCTTTTGTTTTGGTTATTTACCATAAGAGTGGTGTACAACTCGTTCGCTTGCTCTCTTTGCATTTTTGGATCACCCTCATTCGCCTTTCTTTATTGGATTGAAAAAGACGGCTGTTTTTTTGCAAAGCCTCCCGGCCTTGAAATGCATGCAGGCTGGAATCCAAAGCCCCTAATCACAGCTAAGGGAATAGGCTGACTTGAGAGTCACGATTTGAAGCAAGGGAGGAACGAAGGGAGAAAAGAAAGAAAGCGAGAAGGTACAAATGAAGACATGAAAGAAAGAAGAAAATGGTTGTTATTAGGCTTCAGGCTCCATATTAGACAAAAAACAAGCTAATAAGACATTACTACAAATACTGCTTTTTGATTATGAATGATTAAGTGTTGACCAAGTCTTTTTTGATGTACTTAGTTGCAAGTAGCGTATTGTGTGTTGTCCAGTTTAAGTGCATGTGTTCTCTTTGTCTATGCAAGCATGACAATCCATGTGTGTGACGAGTCTATAGACTACTGTATGAGGTAGTATTTCAATACATTTGTACATATGTGTATACAGTATGTGACCGTGCTTGTAAGTGGCCTGCCACTTTGGGTGCACCTCAAGCTATTCAGCTGTCGTCAAGCTCGCTCAGCAAGAAGCGGGCTGCTCCATCTGGTCGACCGTCCCTCCTCCGTCTTCTCCAACAACTCCACGTGTAACCTGTGAGTGTGTGTTGTCTGGACACGTTTGAGACTGTGTCTAAGTATGCTTTAGCATGGCTTTTACCATCAGGTGCAGTAATGTAATACGAGCAAATGCACAAATGTGTATGCATCATTGTATACGTGCGCACAGGAAAGCAGCTTAGCAGGCACTACAAATTTAATCAGTATTCTGATGCGTTTTCATCCCTTATTTCAAGCCTGTTTGCTGTCATGACAGAAGTAAAGCCTCTGAGCTAATTTAGAGACAATGACACAAAAGAGGATGGAGAGTCAACAAGAAAAACCCACACAGGCCTGCAGCAAGCTCGTATACTAACAGGTTTAGGACTGCCGCTTGTTCTCAGCCTTACAAAACATAATTTGTTTGCAAAAGAATTTGCTGATAACGATAAAAATATTTCAATATTCGTACATGTCTGAATATAAAACTCATTTAAATGGAGTTATGATTTCAAAGAAGTATGCTCAGACAAATAATGAAACTGCAGATCATGTCCTTCAAGATATTTCTTTTCATTGTATAACATAATTGTGTCATTTCGTACAGAGCTAAAAAAAAAAAAAAAAAAAAAAAAGCAGCAACAACAACAACAAAGCACCCATTTAAAAGACTTGCTTAATTCAAATAATACTTTTAAAAGTGCAAAGTACAAATGTATGAGATATGGTCATTTTATTAAGATCTTGTGGGATTTTTCTAAGACAAAATTCTTAATTAAATCCAACATATTCAGATTGTGAATCTATGAATTTCATGTGCCCCAGAGATCAATGTAGCTGTGAAATGATTGTATACTGTAGGGTGTATCTTTGTTGCTAACAAGGTCTCCTGAGGCTGCCTCAGTCGCCTGTGCATTATAGCAAAGCACATAGTCTGGTCAACTGATGAATAAACCCAGAGCAACTACAGCACTGTAGCATTCTCCACCA
This sequence comes from Atherinomorus stipes, assembly GCA_023101725.1. Taxonomy (NCBI): domain Eukaryota; kingdom Metazoa; phylum Chordata; class Actinopteri; order Atheriniformes; family Atherinidae; genus Atherinomorus; species Atherinomorus stipes. Next base: position 1,278,755 of record JALJCO010014596.1, on the reverse strand, counting down.
GAGTGACAGAATGTGTGTGCACATATGTGTACGTTTGTGAGGAGCAGATGACATCAGAGCTGGCTGCCATCTTTCTGAACCATGGAATGTGAACCAGCTTCTTCTTTTTTCCTCATTATCTGTAGCAGGTACAGTATTACGGGAGCAACAGGCCTTCCAACACATAAACATGACAACTTTCCCTGTCTTCTTGGTTTCATTAGCTCATCACTTTGTCAATAATATGAAGTGATCATTAGCAGACATCCCTTCTTAGAAACATATGCAGCGCCAAAAACCTACAATTAGACCCTTTTCTGTAGATTTTGTGCCACAGATGAAACAGACATTCAGGAGATGTGATTCACATTCCTACTAATGGTTCACACTAGTTTGCTGATATACAGGTGTGACAACCTGTCACCAAATGTAGCAAACTGCCAGCAAAGGCAGGGCTGAAAATGACTGACCACAAACATGTACTGCACCCAAGAATATGAATAGCAAATGTCAAGGCAGCATGAAGAAACAAAGGAATTCACAGATTATGATTTTTCATCACCAAGAGCAAGAGAAATATGCATTCATATACTTGAGGGAAAAAAGGGAAGATGTCATATTTTCTATAATTGTTGTCATTTATCCTCTCTCCATCTCTGCATGCACTCCTCTAATTCCTTTGACGATCACTTGTTGTCTTGATTGTTTTTCCAAACTTCCCCTGCTGCGTTCAACCCTCATCCTCCTCTCCTTTCCCTCTCATCTTAACATCACTCATCTGCCTGCTGTTTTTGCTTGTTTGCTTTACTTCTTCCTCTCAGTCCACCCCCTGTCTGCCTGCCTTTCACTCCTCTGTGAAAATAGGAAGAGGAAGAAACAACAACATGGCGACTGGTCTTCGCACAGAAATGCTAACAGGGCCAGGTCAGAATGGTCACAAAACCACACACACATCTGTATCTGATGGGGTTGGTAAAAGCCCTGCACCCGTGGAATCAAAAATTAGCTAAAGCAAAACACACACACATCACAAGAACAAAGACACTCACACAGAAACAAGCCACTGTGAAACAAACGGATCAAAGCTTCAACCAAACAGCAATTCCTTCAATAAACAGTGACAGGGATGCATCCTCCTCCTCATTAAGGGGAGGGAAACCAGTTGTTTGGTCCCACAGAGCAATGAGGAGACGAGGATGTGTGTAGGATGGGAGTGAGCGTGAAGGAAAGGGGAGTACTCAAATGACATCCTGACATTTGAGCCTGAAGCAAACTAATCGATCATAATTAAATTATTCATCTGTCTGTTTACTGTGGAAATGAAGGGATTTTAGGGAAATGGGAGGGAAAGGGGGGGGGGGGGGGGGGGGGGCGAGTGATAAACCAACAGCCACTCGGATGTGAACTTCTCATAATAATTTCATTATAATGATGTAGTGGACTGAGTATAGTTTGCAGCAGCTGCATCTAGCTATGGTTTTTTAATAAGATTTCAATAATATTCCCACACGAGTGTTAAAATGATATTCAATAATGAATGCGTAAAAGCTTTCTTCTTTGTTGCCTCTCTTATTCCTCGGGGCATGCCCAAGGGGTATTTTAATCCTTAGATTTAAGAAAACATTTTAAGACACTTAAGGGTCAGACACAAGATTATATCAGATGTCTGCTTACCAATGGCATATTTGGACGAGAAGATGGCGAAAGAAGGTAATACTGAAGATATGTATTCATGAGAAGTTTCTTTTCATTTTCAGCAATGAGCAGTTGCACAGTACCTGCTGCTTTCAGCATGTTTCCATCACCATTTCAGACCAATAATCCAAACTGCTAAGATTTTAAGGTTGAAACTTCCTTACTCTCATTCATAATTTCATAGAGCTGGACTAAACCAAGATGTCAATTTTTTTTCCTGTTAACTGTTTTTAAACCTGTTTAGTTGTATACTTTGACACTTTGTAAGTCCAGTTTACGTTTTTCATTTTGACAAAGTCCTTTTTTCTCATGATTAACTTAAACTTTAACATTAACTTTGACAAAGTTGCCTAATTTTTTAATACAGAACAAAGCATTATATTCCCAACACCAGTCTTGACTGAGGGAAATTGTGTTCTTGTGTTTAATTCATCCTCTTTCTTAAACAAAAGCTTCTTTCAGCTGGTGATTTGTTAGAATATAACACCGTGGTGGTCTATTCTCACATGTTCCCACGCCACCAATCAGCATATACACACAAAAATACACTCTCCAATCACCAAGTGTCACTCAACGTTTCAGTTTGTAAGTAATTCCCACAGTCTTTAGGGTGACAATGTGGTTTATCCTCTTACGGTGCGTACACACCAAACGCAATTTGGGCATCAAGGGCGTCAGGTTTACATGCAAAGTCATTGGCCGACGTGCATCTAAGAGGCGTCGAAAACCCTGCGGTGCGTTACGCATATCTAGACGCGTTTTGCACGTCGAGTTTTGAAGTTTTGAGCAATTGGCACATCAAGGGCGGCAGACGCCGGAGTTGGAAAATCTGAACTTTGGCATTTTGACGCGGGGCATCAACCAATCAGAGCGACTCAATGTCATGATGCAGACACACATTTTATGACAGAACGGGAAACACCAAGAAGAACCAGGGGAATCTCCTCTCTCTCTGAAGACAGCGGAGGATAAACAGTGATCTGGGTCCGGTCCCGGTTTCTGAACGGCGGTTTCATGACCTGCTGTGCCGATGGGATTCACTGGGCTTATAATGCTGCTCCGCATCGGGACAGCGGAATGTTAAACTGGGCCGGATCAGACAGCTGAAAGCGCCCCTCGTCAGCGCACAGTTCCTGGAGTAAATGGTTAAATTAGTAACACTCAGAACACCTTGAATTATCTGGTGAACCCAGACACAGAGCAGCCCCCCTCTCTATTGAATCTGCCATGGTGCACACAGACCAGTGAAAGTAAAAAAAAAAAAAAGAGAGAGGCTCCCCCCGATACGCGCCAAGCGCGCCTTGGCTGGACATTCCTTGACGCGTGCGAGGGGCGTCTTGACGCTGGAAATCAAGCGTCTGACTTTTTAGCGACCCAGCATCCAACTCTGGGTGTCAGGCGCGTTTTTGATGCCTAAATCGTGTTTGCTGTGTATGCAGGGTTGGGTCTTTATAATTGGCATAACACTTAGCACACCTGGATAGTATTTCACTTCCTTTTTTGGCCATTAATAACTTAACGAACCTAGCTTAACTTCTTGGTAAAGAAACTCAACAAACCTGATATTTATTAAATGAATCCTTGATGAAGATTACTTTGAGCCAAATACACAAAACTGCCCTTTTTTTCTCAGCACATAAGCTAAACACATGATGCCATGTGAAATCATCTGATCCATTTATAAATAATTATTACTTCTACCTGTATCTGTGTTATTTTCTCAATACACTACAAGCGGGACGATTTTAAGTTAATGAAGATGCACTTTGGTCATTTTGCTAACAAGAAGATGACCTCCACCACAGGTCACCTACTGGCTATTCTCAATTAATTAGTTGTAATACATTTTCAAAAGTTTTAACAGGCATAAATCAATATGATCCATTGGTAAATACAATTCTAATAAATTGGACTGCATAGGATGGATTATTACAATCAATTAACTGGACAATTTCTGACAGCACTGCACTGAAATAATTCTTTTTTTTTTTAAGGGCTTGATATAATTTTTGTTATGAATTGAAGGTAAAAAGAGTTTGAATTTAATCATTTTAGGCATGGCACTTTTAGCATATACAAACCCAAAAGAATATAACATTTATCCTTACCATGTCCATCTCCAACCAGAGAAAAGCCCATTCATTCATTAAAAAATACTGCAAATTAAGACTAGGTATGGGGATGAGGAATATTGGCTGTAACTCCCTGTCGGACGTCACTTTAATGTTTCAATTAAGGCAGAATCAATATATTTTCAAAAGTTAAAAAAGTGGTCTGTCCCTAGTTCTTTTCTTCCTTACATTTACTTGTAATATATGGCAACATTTGCCATGACTACTTTCATGCACTGTGATTGAGAGTTGCAATTGCACTGAGCAGATGGTTTGGAGTGGAAATGACTTTGCTAAGCGTGGGTGACATTTTTCAATTTGCTTAAGCTTGTCTTCCCCATCAGTTTGATGGCATGAGAAATTTATGGCAAAAACAGTCCAAACTTCTGAATTAACAATTCTTCCTGTCTCAACATGAAATCAGTATGTGGTCACAAATCTGCTACAGCACAGCCAATCAGTCTATGTGGATGCTGAACAATCTTGAAGCCATGAGCAAAAATGTGAAATTTACCAGTCAAATAAAAAGAAACCCTAAATCACATGTTACTACACTCCACATAATTATCTTTAGTATAGCAGTGTAATTGTCTGACACCTTACTGCAGATATCTTTTTGAAAAAATAGTAAATAAGACTAACACAGAGACATACAGAGGAAAAAAGAAAAAAAAAATACATTATGTCTTGTACCCTCACAGCCCCTCTGTTTTCAAGAAACTCAATATGGCTGCTCTCTCACTCCCTCCTGCATTCCACAGATAGAATAGATGGCCCTGCTTAGGATGACATTTTAATGAGTGTGTGTGGGAGAGAGTCTACAAGAGGGTAGCGATAGAAGGGAATACACATGCAAAGGCCCTACTACACAGACACAAACGCTTACAGAAGACAAGCGTCACTCACGTGCAAACATGAATGCACACAAACACAATTAACAGAAATACACACAACAGTCACACATTCATCAAAAGCCTCCAATCCCATGAACTTAATCATGAACACTTAGTCAAAGGCTTTATCTGAAATGTCATGGTTACAGGTCACATTCCACTGATTTAATAATGTCTGTAAACAACTCCAACAGTTAACCTGATGTGATGAATGACTGCTATGATATGATATCTAAATAAAGTACAGCATTTCCACCACGCCAGCACTGAGTCAGACTGTGCAAAAGCCTTCAATATGAGGCACTCCTCACAGAGGTCAGAGGTCAAGGCCAGCAACAGGTCAGTCCCTCCAAGGCTTATATTCAAAATAGTGTTTAAAATCCTTCAGAGTAGACTAAAGATTTCTATACTTTTAAAGTTAAACAAAACTCACCTCAGGACTCATGCTTATTGGATTTAATTTGCCACCAAAACGAAGACATAAAAAAAAGTCTTCTTCAGTTTAAACTGCTTTTTACAGGATGCAGGTCAATCCGTATCCTTAAGAGTCATTTGGCCAGTTTACTGTCTGTTTTATTTATTTACCTTTTATAAAACAAGCTTCAAGAAATTCACTGCCAAGATCTCCTGCTGATCTATCCACAACCTTTTTTTTTTTTTTTTTTTTTTTGTGGCCATGGCACTGACAAATATCTCTCATTATAACGCAAATCAATATCCACTTGAGTGTCACAGTTAATGCTATAAGCCACGTTTGAAATACGAAGCAGAAACACAGTGTTTCAATCTTCTGAATATAGATATTAGATTAATAACTACAGTCACACAAAACACAGAGCAGGTGTAAGTGTTGACACATCACTTCTTGGGGTGCATCCACAGATAGTTAACCTCAGCAGTGGCCGATTATATTAACCTTTTAGAGGAAGTGTTTGCATATGGAAGGAGAAGGAGAGGGGAAGAGAGCTAGCACTGCAGTATAGCCGATGGGTTGAATTAATGAGATTGTAGGTATCTGCATGGCTGCACATTTTGACTGGGTTCTGGATGAGGACAGAGCGAAAGGAGGGGGGGAGAGGAGGAATGAGTAGTGGGGAGGTCAGGGCAAGCAAAGGAGGTGAATAACGGGCACACGCACATGTTAACGTTGAAAGCCTCTCATCTGCAGCTCCCCAGTTATAACCTTCAATTAACCTTCCTCCTGAATACAGGAGCGTATGAGTTGTCTGAGTAGGTCTGTGTGTGATTGTGATGTGCTGGCATATTCTCCTGTGCATGTGTGCCTTCTCACTAGCTCTCAAGCATCTGTTTTTGCTCAGCCGAAAATCGATTTTACCTACCCCCACTTTTCTGCACGCATCTGAGGCTCATTGAAATTCAGAACACTCAAAACACACATTTCTTTATTAGTTTAGTGTTGCTGAGCAGTGGACACACAAACTGAAAAAGGAAGAAAAAAAAGCTGGACACACTTGGAAAAAGTACCAGCAACTCAAAAGTAGCTCTCACGTTGCTAAGTTATGCCCTTTTCACCAACATGAAGGCTAGGGACTTAAGTTGGCATGAAGTCCTTCGATATGCCGAGAGACCGTGCTTTAGCTGCACAGTCTGAATGCCAACTACCTGAGAAGGTACAGCTACAACAGATCCCTCATGAAGAGAGGAAACTTGATAAAGAAAGAATGGGAAAAAGACAAACAATTGTACATTTGACAATATTTCCAAGTAGGGCTGGGCGATGTAACGATATTTATCATTTGGACGATAGAAAATGTCTATTGTTTCAGATGAAGCTCGATTGTTTACGCCGCAATAGGCGCTTTACTGCAGTATTTTACATGAAATTGTGCCCACCCACGCTGCAAAAAAAAAAAAAAAAAAAAAAAACATGAAGGAAGACGGTGGCGGCTGTGTTTCAGACAGGGTAATTAATTCTCAACAAGATGACAAGCCAAGCCAAACTGAGGAGGATAAACGTCTGTTACATGGATGTAGCATGGATGTAAAAAGACTGGCGAGGACCAACGACAGTTGTTTGTAAAGTATGCCGGCTCGCAGGGACGATTTTCAGCACGTCACCAGGTGCTGTTCGAAAACACGAACCCGGTACCTGGTGAAGTTCTGTTGTCTGCGTTGCGTTGGTCGTTTTATATCCAAATCACATCTGTGCGACAGAAGTTGCCCTTCTTCCAGGTACAAGTTCTTCGGTTTGGGTTGGCTGCTTATCTTGTTGATAATCATTTACCATGGCCTGAAACGCGTTCGCCACAGTCTTCCTCCATGTTTGTTAAGCTATTGCAGCGTGTATGGACATATGACACAGCAGTAAATTGCCTAATCACAGCATAAATGATAATGGCAGATATTAACATGACCGACACGTCTTGACTGGAAAAAAATTCTAAATACAAGAAATATTCAAAACCTACTACCTCTATAGTATATCTTTTCAAACTGCATTGCCATGTTGTAATTTTAATATAAAGTATTCATTAATATTTAATAGATAGATAGATAGATAGATAGATAGATAGATAGATAGATAGATAGAGAGATAGATAGATAGATAGATAGATAGATAGATAGATAGATAGATAGATAGATAGATAGATAGATAGATAGATAGATAGATAGATAGATAGATAGATAGATAGATAGATAGATAGATAGATAGATAGATAGATAGATAGATAGATAGATAGATAGATAGATAGATAGATAGATAGATAGATAGATAGATAGATAGATAGATAGATAGATAGATAGATAGATAGATAGATAGATAGATAGATAGATAGATAGATAGATAGATAGATAGATAGATAGATAGATAGATAGATAGATAGATAGATAGATAGATAGATAGATAGATAGATAGATAGATAGATAGATAGATAGATAGATAGATAGATAGATAGATAGATAGATAGATAGATAGATAGATAGATAGATAGATAGATAGATAGATAGATAGATAGATAGATAGATAGATAGATAGATAGATAGATAGATAGATAGATAGATAGATAGATAGATAGATAGATAGATAGATAGATAGATAGATAGATAGATAGATAGATAGATAGATAGATAGATAGATAGATAGATAGATAGATAGATAGATAGATAGATAGATAGATAGATAGATAGATAGATAGATAGATAGATAGATAGATAGATAGATAGATAGATAGATAGATAGATAGATAGATAGATAGATAGATAGATAGATAGATAGATAGATAGATAGATAGATAGATAGATAGATAGATAGATAGATAGATAGATAGATAGATAGATAGATAGATAGATAGATAGATAGATAGATAGATAGATAGATAGATAGATAGATAGATAGATAGATAGATAGATAGATAGATAGATAGAGAGAGAGAGAGATAAAATTGCTATATATGAAAATCAATTTTAGGAAATAAAATGCCCAATATCTGGATATGAGATTTTGGTCATATAGCCCAGCCCCATCTCCAAGTAGCAGCAGACAGCAACCAAAGGTAGGTAAACCCTTTTTGCTAAATATGGCCTCATCAAAGCAACATAGCCAAACTACAGTGGTGGTACCTTTACGCTTTCTAACACGAGGATCTTCTATCAGATAATTCATTACCATTCTGTTCACTGTTTAGCAAAAGCACCTGATCTGTGGCGGAATCCCAAATTACAGCCAACGAAACTGGCATAAACACCGGCTGAACCCCGTGCTCTGCCATATCTAAATGGTTTCTTCTAAAAATACAGCCAAAACTAATGAATAAGGACGGTTACAGTTTAAAGTCAGGGAATCAATTGATGAGGAATGTGAAGTGTGAAAACATGCTGATTCAAATGGTTCCTCTGTTGCCCTTAGCTGTTATCCAGAGCAGGTGAGGTGGAGGGTTTGGGCCTCATTTTGGACACCCCCCCCCCCCTCATCTCAGCTTACAGGATGATTATTATATCCAGATTATATCCAGCTAGACATGATGAAGGAAAGACAGGAAGGCAGAGAAATATTTTTCTTTTTCTTAATTAAAAGGAAAGAACTATAACCTGTTGCTACACTCTTAGCCTAATCACTACACTGTGACTAAGAATAGCAAGTTCCAGTCAGTGTGTGTGGGTGTGTGTGTGAGTGCATGTGCACTTAGTTCAGCGGCTCAAAGGGAGGATTGAATAGACGCTGATGAAGGCCATATAAACAGTGAACATCTGTGTGAGCCTATTCATACTGTAAAAATATAGCACACTGTAAAGTGTTCACGCATGTGTGTGAGTGAGTGAGTGTGTATGTCCTTGAATTTGGAGAGCCACACCCCACGTCAAGTTTCTATCCAAGACCCAAGTGAGCTTTCCCATCCCCCCCCAAAATTCTGCATTCCAGACTTGAGGGGCCCTCAATGACTTCCTGACTGCCTCTTTCTGTCTGTCATATACCTACTACTCATGCACATATGTCAAGCTGATGTGCCCTGTAAAATGTAACACTGCTTTTAATAGAATATATGAAGTGGATATACACACAACGGCCACTTTATTAGGTACACCTGTCCAACTGCTCAATGCAAATTTCTCATCAGCCAATCACATTGCAGCAACTCAATGCATTTAGGCATGTAGACCAGGTCAAGACGATCTGCTGCAGTTCAAACCAGCATCAGAATGGGGAAGAAAGATGATTTAAGTGACTTATAACGTGGCATGGTTGTTGGTGCCAGACGGTCTGGTCTGAGTATTTCAGAAACTGCTGATCTACTGGGATTTTCCTGCACAACCATCTCTAGGGTTTACAGAGAATGGCCTGAAAAAGAGAAAATATCCAGTGAGCAGCAGTTCTGTGGGCACAAATGCTTTGTTGATGCCAGAGGTCAGAGGAGAACAGCCAGACTGGTTCGAGCTGATAGAAAGTTAACAGTAACTCATAACTACTCATTACAACCGAAGTATGCAGAAGAGCATCTCTGAATGCACAACACATCCAACCTGGAAGCAGATGGGCTACAGCAGCAGAAGACCACACCGGGTGCCACTCCTGTCAGCTAAGAACAGGAAACTGAGGCTACAATTCGCACAGACTCACCAACATTGGACAATAGAAGATGGAGAAGTGTTGTCTTGTTTGATAAGTCTAAATTTCTGCTATGAAATTCAGATGGTAGGTTCAGAATTTGGTGTCAGCAACATGAAAGTGTGGATCCATCCTGCCTTGCATCAACGGTTCAAGTTGGTGGTGGTGGTGTAATGGTGTGGGAGAGATTTTCTTGGCCCACTTTGGGCCCCTTAGTACTAATTTAGCATGGTTTAACTACCACAGCCTACCTGAGTATTGTTGCTGATCATGTCCATCTCTGATGGCTACTTCCAGCAGGATAATGCACCATGTCATAAAGCATGAATCATCTCAGACTGTTTTTTTTTTTTAAACATGACAATGAGTTCATTGTACTCAAATGGCCTCCACAGTCACCAGATCTCAATCCAGTATAGCATCTTTGGGACGTGGTGGAGCAGGAGGTTCTCATCATGGATGGGCAGCCGACAAATCTGCAGCAACTATTGATATTGTCATGTCAATATGGAGCAAAATCTGTAAGGAATGTTTTCAGTACCTTGTTGAATCTATGCCATGAAGGATTTAGGGCGCATTCACAAAGCTTTTTTTGATTTGAATCAGAGTCCGTTTGCTCAGAAAGTCCGCTTCGTTAGGGGAGTTGTGAATGTACAAACCGACTCTGATCCGGAACAAACAACCGGACTCGGTCCGCCTGCAAACACAGGTCTCGGTCCGATTCAAGTGAACCAAAGACAGGAAGTGTACTACAAATTGCATTGGCATTGTGGGTCAAACGTTGGACAACGTGGATAAACGCTACGACAACAAACACCTGTGGGACTGCAGTACTTATAAGATGGCTCGTGGTCAGACGTGAAGTTACGAGAAAGTAAAAGCTTTAATCGATATTTGATCTGATGGAATCATATCCCAGCTTCTCGTACAAAAATAATGTCACTTTGAGGAGGGAACAGAAGTTGTAAGAACCTTCTTGTACGTGCGCCTTGTCCTCACCTACAGTGAATCCAAGAGCAGCGCCACCTGAGATTCTCATCCTTGACCCGTTTGGCAATGGTGCAACATGAACGCGATCTCGGTCCGGAAGACCACCCCCGCCCCCAACCGGACCGAGACTCGCGGACTATGCTTTCTGAATGCGCCCTAAGGCAGTTCTGAAGGCAAAAGGGGTCCAGTACTAGCGAGGTGTACCTAATAAAGTGGCCAGTGAGTGCATCTTCATTTTTAGTTTGTCATGCTTAGCTTAAATAGCCCATATGTACGTGGGAGGGCCAAAGTTTGAATAAATAAATGTATTTCAATTGAATCAATGCAATTGAGACAAGTACATGGAAAAAATGGTGGTGGTGGTGGTGTGCAGGGGTATTTGCCACAATGCTGTTCACCTCTAAAAATGCAGGGTAACTTATTGTATGCAACTTTGCACTTTTACTTTGGGAGCTTAGTAATAGTAGAAACAGCTCAATATTTTTAAAGTGCTTATTTATTTCATTTATTTGGTTGATTAATAATTCAAATGACAGAAAAAAGTTTCTAATTATTTCATCGAGAGGTGAAAAATTTGAAATAAACTATAACATCGTGTCTCTTTTCCAATCATACAAAATAAAAACATCATTTTTATTGGTTTAGTTTTCTTTTTTTATTTCAGCTGTGATGAATAATAATAACTTTTAGGAATAATAAAAGGTGAAGAAAAAAAAATCATATCATGTCATCTTCGATTATTTTTACTTTAAAGCTCCTAGTGTGAGGAAAGCAGTTTTCAGCCAAACAGGCGCCAAAAGCAAGATTTTGTGAAGCATCCGTTCCAATTTATGTGGAAATAATCACATCAAATTTCAGAGTGGGCCACAGGACAGACATGTATGTAGGAGGACCCCCTTTGGAACATGAATACCCAGTGTGTCTCCACCATGAGCATCTGCAAGTCGCGCTTTGGTGATGTTAACAGTGAAAAAGGGGACCGTTTGTTGACTAGTACTATAGTACATGCATTGTACGTGTGCAGATATTCTGAGCTGTGTAATATTTGTTTACATTTGTCAGTAGCAGGTGGTTGAATTTCAGGCCCGCCAATTTACTTGACTTACTTGTAGCCAACTATCTACATGCTGCTCAAATAAAATGAACTCAATGCAAGAGAAACTTTTTGCTTTTATGGCGGCAAAAATAAAATGGGGCCTCTGTTAGCAGTGTAGCCAAATCACAACGTAGGACAGCAGTCGGAAAAGACTACGCCAAATATGGGCTGAACACACATTTAACAAACTCCCACCATGCATAAAAGGGGCATTATGTACAGACAGGAGGAGGGTCATAATTCACTGTAAGACTGGGGATAATTGGTATGTGTGTGTGTGTGTGTGTGCAGGGTGGCCTCTGCAGTCTCAATGTCACATTGCTTGGAGGTTAATCCAGACAGGAGATCCTGAAGGAGCCAGGCTAGAAGCCAAAAAGGGCAGCAGAGACGACACATAAATGTTCCAAACTTTAAAAAGAGAAAAACAAACCGTATCATATAAATTTGTTGCCATTTCTCGCCGTAGGTTAATACTTATTTTACACTGATTGATGTTAAAAAAGGTCAGGGAAGGCTGAATTGCAATTCTACAGTACATCTCAATATATTTGAAAATCTTTGTCTAGTTAGTAAAGGTAAATACAGTATTAAATTCACTGTGAAATATAGCGACAAAGAGAAAAGTTTAAGTCTTGAGGCCACAAAAAGTCAACGCAGGAGGTACCATTTGAACTAATTTTATATCAAATAACAACTCCCACACCACTATCCTTAGCGTCAATCTTGTTCTGTATGTGTAAAGAAAATGAGGGAGCACAAGATTTTCAAACACGCTAAGCACAATTCCAACTCTATGGCTCTGCCACCATTCGACCCCTTCTTTACATCTAAAGCACATGGATGAGGTGAATCAGTAGGACATTTACAGTACAGGTAAGCTTCGCCTCTAGCCCTGAAACTTGATTGAACAGAGTCTCTTTGAAATGCTAAAATCAGAACTGAAAAGCAAAAACATCATGCAGCCTTCAACCAAGGCCAGCTGCAGCACAGATCCTAGGTTACAGGCTCAAGATACAATATTTAAAATCTTAAGACTTCCAATCTGAGCTCATGAGTACCATATTTTGGCCATGAATTCATGTCGGTGTATGTGAGTCTCTGCTGTGTAATGTGGAGCAGTCTGACGTTTTTTTTTTTTTTTTTTTCTCTGTAGATAAACCTTGCTTGGCTGAAACATTTCTTACAAAGGAGGAGGATGAGATTGGGGTAAACATTGCTTTCAAGTCTGTAAGCTGTTAAAAGAACTTAGAGTTATGTTTTCAAATCAGATTTTTACATTAAAGAACAAAAAAAAAATGTTTTTTTTTTTTTTAAGAATGATAGAATTTAAATGGTATTGTAATAACCAGAGTCTGACATTTAAAAGACTTCCAGGTCGAGCTGGCATCCTTCCATCACTCAATGATTGTTTATTCCTTTCTGCTTTTTTATGGTCTTTAAATTCAGAAAGCATTTTTCTAAAAACAAGGTTAGAAAGACAAACAGCAAAGCCAACTGGAAACTGTTTCATTTTACATTTCTTATTGAGCAGAAATGGGGCCAAAAACTGTGTGAAAAATCACCAAATATGATCAACTCTGTCTCCAGAATGATGGTTGTACAATAGGTATCGTAATGACATAAGTAAATCATTCACAATACGATAAAATAAATGCGGTTCAATACAATACGAAATACAATATGTTTGATGGTCCCCGAGTGGAAATTTTTCTTGGATTTGCATGTTGTTTCATTGACCGCATAAATCAATGATAAACAACTGTTTATCAACAATAAACTGCTGTTTGGGACCTGTTTGTACCTTCTACCAGACAGTACAGATTTCTTTCTAGATGCATGCATAGAGTGTCTTCTTGTTTTTCTGTTTCTTTTTTCTTCAAAAAAAAAAAAAAAAAAAAAAAGAGGGGAAAACTGTGTTGACAGGACCTTTGACAGGTTGAAATAGTGATACTAAAGGGTAAAACACAAGGAGAACGATTTCCCGCTGGAGTTAAACACAGCTCTTTTGGCAGAAAGCGCATCTGTTTGAGGTTTGTGTGCGACCTCAAAGTCATTTGAGTTTGTGTCCCAAAATTTAAAAACCTAAAATAGTTACATAATGCTTGTAGACGCTGTCTGCATGCATTACAACACATGTTGCTTAAAGGGATAGAAAGAAGCACATCATGTTTTTTATGGGGAACAAAGAATACAGCAGATCGGCAAATGATGCTCTCACTGCACAATGCACCCAAGAACGATCTGATTGCTGTTAAGATATATTGATAAATGAGAATTCTTAAATTTGACCTTTAAAGTGTACATGGGCATACTGTATGACCATGCACCTTCATATGTATAAGTGCATATGTGCCATGTGCAGTAAGACTTCAAACAATTCCTCTGCGCTGATATACAATTTCAGAGAAACAGCCTTCTGCAGAAATCCTCCCATGTGTTGCGTAGCCCTTTATTGTACCCTTTAATAAATCAAAACTGTAAATCACAGCTGCGAGCTTTTCTTTTTAGCACGGTATTCTGTTTGCCTCCTCCACTGAAAACAGAACGTCAGAAACTGCATCTGCTGCATAGTGAGAGATCAGCTGGTTGACAACCAGGCTTCCAGAGTCAGTAAGGTGAGCATTATTTTGGTTACTGTAATCGAATTGCATTCTTGTTACTATTTTTCTACTTGAGCACCATCCAGGGCAGGAGAAATCGAGAGAGAGGAGTGAAACTGAGCGATCAAGCACTTCGGCCGAGGAATGCAAAAGGGAAAGTAAAGCTGAAGTGAAGAAAAACAAAGAGCAGAGTGGGAAAGAGACAGAGCGAGAGAGAAAATCAATACCTTGCCTTGAATAGAGGCCTACACCAAAGGTGCAATTATGCTAAATGTGTTTTGTTTACGTGGCAGCAGGCCACAGAAATTTTACAACCAGGGGGCTGGAGCTAAATTAAAACATTATGACTCCTGGGTATAATAACTCCAAACTAATTTGTTCAGAATTTGCCATTCCATGTCACATTTTTGGCATTTTTATAGGAACACAAGCTGACATTAAGGACAACAAAGGCCTTTGTACATCAAATCTGTCTTTCTTCTGGTTCTTCTTGTTGTTATAAATACTTCTCTGTGGCAGCCTACTTTGATTCAAATTGTATGCTCCCTACTCTCTTACTTTAGGAACTTGTGGAAACATGTTGATGCTGGTATGATTTTATCCCATTTCATTACATGGGTATGGTACTTTCTCAAAAATACTGTTTTTCAAGGAAGTCTTTGCCGCTCATCATCCAGCTTGAAAATGCCTCCAGGAACAGGGAGAGAACCATAACTGCACATTCGAGTACACTGAATCAGCAGGCAAATTTGAGGAAAAAGAAAAGAAAAAGTCAAAAGTTTCCTAACTGCTTAAAATGTCATTACATTTTTATTTAATGATGGTTGACATCGTCAGAAGGTGGTCGTTCCTTGGTAACCCCACATGTGATATCCACCTCTGGAAGTTCATTTGAAGCATGTCTAAAGTCTGTTCACATCATTTCATCTCAAAGATGAAACCGCTGTGACCCTGTCTCTGTTGGGTGCCACTTTTGAGTGTTCCAAAAACCTCATAGGTCTGTCCCTTGCAAGTCTGATGATGTGCAGCTTTGTATTCTATGTTTAACTGAACCGACAGCTCTGGTTTGAGATGAAACGGTGCAAGTGTCAAGGAAAGTCCTTTCTGATCAACTTTCTGGAAAGAAGCCAGCCTCTGAGCAAACAAACCAGATGCTCAGTGCCGTTTTGCGTCAGTCTGTTTAAGTCTAGCATTATTTGTTACTTTAGTTTACCATATTCCAAATCCAACCAAACATTCTCTCCCAGGATTCAGTGTGTGGGACTGAATAGATATAGAGAGCTCATAAACTATATATCCTTCAAATCTCCTTAGATAAATATGAGAAATACTGTAGAGACAGGATCATTTTGCAATGCAAGAACAAAACCCTAGTCCCAGTATACCAAGAGTTGTCGGGCTTCATGTAGCTGGGAAACATCTATAAACGGAGCGCTTTAAATTGTGTGGAATTTGAAGGTGCCTGTTGACCGTGCAAAGCCCTAAATAGTATAGAAATCTTTCAGGAATATATATCCAGCTTTATTCTGGTCACAACTTTCATCACATCTGAATATCACAGTCCCCCCCAAAATGATATAATTAAAAACATATACATATACATATATATATATATATATATATATATATATATATATATATATATATATATGTATATATGTGGGCTTAAAGAAATCCGAGCACCATGTGACAGTGGGTGGTGCCTTAACACAACAGCTGGGGTGCTAAAACTAAACAACAACAACAACATGGCCACATGAAGGATTGCAGCGACAAAGGGCATGATTTTTCTTAGAGGCCACACTACAAAGCTGCGGAGCACCACAAGGCTTTTGAGATGTGCCAACTAGAAACGGAGGAGGGTGTGAATTTCAGGAGGTTAGCTTCAGAAAACACTGTAACACTAGCGCGGCATTCCTGTCATAAGCAAACCCAAAATTGTTAACAGCTGCTCCATTTTCTTCCAAGAGTTCCACCTACTTCCTAAAGATATCGCAGCTATGTCCCGACACTAATCCAATCAACGTTCTTCTGAGACTTGTTCAACAGTGTAAAGTCCCCGTTTGTAAAAGCTGCGGCCTGCTGTGAAATTTGAGCTGATGCATGAAGGACAAGCTGACAGCGTCAGGTGACACTCACTGCCAGTGCAACTCTGCACACGGCCTACGCTGGAAGTGATATGAAGGGTGATTATCGCCGAACTACATTACCCATCATGCTCATTCACTGGTATTCCAATTTTAAAGGGGAGGAGAGAGGCAGCACATCATGTTGATTGAAAGCTAAGCTGATATTTGCTCAGAGGAATGCAAAAACCAAAGTTAACATCAAGAGGTGTCATCTGATCTCTAGTGGAGTGTAAGGTGATGAGTCGGTCGCTGCTAAAAGATGAAAGCAGAGGGGGAACATAATTCACCTCGTGTCAACAACACTACAACCCAGCATGACATCATTCCAAAGAGCGCTAAAAATCATATCCCGACAAGATGAATCGTAAGGCATCACGTCGCCGTGTTTACTTGTAAGAAGAGTTCAAAGAGAATTAAACAGGCCTGTTATAGTCCAAAGGCAACTTCTAAATCAGACGAAGGCAGAAAGAAATCCAATATTTTGGGAAATGCACAGAGCACCGCAGATCACCTGCTGCCTTCATCAGCTGATACATCCGTCCATCTCCATTCTCACACACAACAGAGGTCTGCTAAACATCCGAAGCATGAAAGGGGTCCAAATGTAGAAACAGGAGAATGAAATATATTATATCTGAGATAAGCGTGAGTGTTTTTGGCGATGAATGGGCTCTGAGGGAAGATTACGACTGTCTGACTTTTTATCCTGTTATTCACCAACACTGAGGTGGGGAAAAGGGGAAGGAAGACTATGCTAGATAAAGGATAGACTTAAAAATTGGACAGATTTTCTTGTGGGGGGTATCTCAGAATGTCCATCAAACAGGCTCTTCCTCAAAGTCCAATTACATCCTAATCAAAGTACAACCATGCTGTGGCAGAGTGAAGAGTCATTAAATTCTAGTGAGGGATGCACCGTAAAATAAATTAATAAATAAAGGTTTTGTTTATACTGCAGGCAAAAGTGGATCAAATCCAACTTTTTTTGCCCATTATGGGACCCATATCTGATCTTTTGATGACAGCCTGAACAGCACAAATCCATTTTTTTTCAAATCCGACCCAGCCCACTATCACATCTGGTACCAAATCAGATACATAGGTCGTTTTGAAGAAGACTGGATAAGTCTGAACAGTTTTGTCACACTTATCTGACTTTCACGCCATGGAAGTGAGACAGATATTGGAATCTGTGCCTGGTTCCTACTGGTAGAGGTAGCATCCACCACTGCACCAAAGGTCATTGTTAAGATTGTGCCTTTTTTTCTTGATCTCAGTCTTTCCCTTGTCAGTTGGTCATACTTCTGTCGGTTGCAAACATGCAACAACTTCCAAACTAATACACAAACACATGTAGCATCCATTTTTCCTTCTATAATGACAGCGCGCTGTGAGTGACATCATGTCATCTTCTGCACATGTGGGACACTTCAGGGTCATGTACAGTTACACTGAAGTGTGATGGACGTCACATTTAAATACACAAAAAGAGACTGCTGCAATGAGACCTGCAGGGTGAACGTAGTCCAAAAGTTTGCCAAAGCACCACTTGCTGAATAATTCTTGCCATTTCCCTTTTTCTCATACTGTTATTTTCTATCATTTCCTCCTCTCATTCACGTTACCTCCCCCCTTGTTTTGATGCTCTTTTCCTCCCTCCCCAGTCTTCTCCATGACAGGGCTGGCAGCTTTGTCTCTGAAGAATCCTTGCATACACCCCTCCTCCTCCGCCACCTCTTATCTTACTCCTTGCCTACATCTTTTTCTTTCCTTCCTGTTGAAAATTGAAAATAAAAAAACAGCTCATGCAGCCCAAATATCCCAGCATTCTTCCTCCTCTCCTCATCCCGCTCTCTCTGCTGTCTCTGAGCCCA
This sequence comes from Atherinomorus stipes, assembly GCA_023101725.1. Taxonomy (NCBI): domain Eukaryota; kingdom Metazoa; phylum Chordata; class Actinopteri; order Atheriniformes; family Atherinidae; genus Atherinomorus; species Atherinomorus stipes. Next base: position 1,260,323 of record JALJCO010014596.1, on the reverse strand, counting down.
GAGCTGTGTGCCCACGCTGCCTGCAAGTGCATGCAATAGCCTCAGCTAACGACCTGCACCGACACAGATCAAGCGAGATCATGGAGTCGGGGTAAAAATATCTTGAACACTTGGCTGCCATTCAAAGCTGAGGTGCAAATTGGCTTTGTTGCAGAGGGGGGGTACTATAAAGCACTTTTGACGCTAGTGGGCAAACATTTGAACTCCTGAAAACATCCTTAGCTCATTCAATCTGCAGTTGAAATTTTGAAAGAGAATAAAATGAAAAGATCTCAAAATGACTTGTGTTCTCGATTACCACTGAAGGGCAAAAGTGCTGGTGCTTGTTATTTGTGAGTCAATTACAGTGTTTGGCCAGGAGATAGATTAAAGACGAGTTGAAAGGTCAAAGTCACCCCCAGAATAAAAGAAGAGGTGGGGTGCAGTCATCCTAACTGGTTGTAGGTGAATATGGGAGGGAATCCCATAATAAGACTTTCCAGGAAGCTGACAAATGGTTTACTCTAAACTGGTTCCATTTATTACATGTTATGACTTTGATGGTGAAAAAAAACAAAAAAAAAAAACCAACCGTTGCTCCCCTCTCATGTTTGGCAGCAACTGCCCCTCTCACACACACTATTGCAGCTGTGAAACGTACACACATCATCACATGCACAGATGGTTGCCAGTACAAATTATGTGATGATCACAAACTAATACAGACACGTGAAGACAGTTGCATATGCACGAGCACGCACACACACATGCATGTACAATCCCTACTGCAGTTAGTGAAGAGGACACCCTCATCTGTTTACAGGATTGTGTGCCAGTGCTGGCTTCAGCTATTAAAGTGAAAAGCATCAAGTAAAGGTTTCAATTACTATGATGGCTGAAAAAATTAAAAAGGTGCTTAAATAGGCTTAAAGCCACTAAAAGCATTGCAAAAAGCATGATTTCACTTAGTACACACAAGCAAAAGTACATTCCCATGCTATACTGCCATTTTATTCCATGCATGCCTTTTATCTCATTGACATCAAAGTCATTAGTAAATTATAATTGTAATGGAGTTAGAGGCTGTCTGGGATGGGAGACCTGGAATGCAATTCTCTAACTTTTTAGCAAGACTTCCGTCTTCAACTAACAATGAGTCTTACTCACCAACCTCATAAAATCCCCCTTCTTAAATTTAAACCACAGGGGTCAAACCAATCTAACCATGACTCCACACGTGGCTGATGGTCTCTGGATTCCATCTTGTTAACAAAAGCAATGCTGCGGACCACCACCGAGCATCTGCAGGCTTCTTTGGATATGTGTAAGATCACACACGCAACTATGTAGGCCCCACAAGCTGTCAGAGGCTGAAAAACACACACGCACACAGATGGAGTCATCTAAGGTTACAAATACCTCCTGATAAAGTCTCCCCAGACCCATTTTAATGTGCTGTAAATTCTACGCAAAGGAGATGGGGGAGGGAATCAGAATTCTCACTTTATAGTGAATGATGCACTCTAGGTGAAGAAAAATAGCTGACTTCAAAGTCTGGGCCTGGCTCCTCAAGGTTCCTCCTGGCTTCTTTTTCTGAACAAACTATGCTCAACTTCAATCTGCCTAAGAGGTTTAAAGTTGGCAGAGCAAGGAGCAATTTTTTTTTTTAAAGTTGCACTCTACGATACATTCAAACTACAGACTAGATTTGTGAAAAGAAGGGAAGAGAGAAGGAATTACAACAATGACACAAAACAAACTAAAGGAAGAAATATGGCCTTGCAGAAGTATTATCATTAGTTTATACTGACCTTCAAGCAAATATAGTCATTGTTAAATCTGCAAAACTATCTAACTGCTTACATGGTCAGTTGTGTAGATTGAATAACTTGTCAAATAAATCTTATTCCCAAAAAAATGCCATCAAGTGTTGGGCAACTTCAAAATCCACGTAAAAATACTTTTTAAAGCATGATGTTTGTCAGCTTTATGATGACGTACAAGTAATGCTATAAAAGTCTTAACAAGGGGTGGGAGGGTGAGAGGTGCTCTGTGGGTCCAGTGTAAATCAAACAATGGGCAGATTTTTGAATAGATCAAAACAAGCTGCCCAACAGTGAAAGCCCCTCTTTGAATGAAAATGCCAATATCCTAGAAGGATAAAACATGAACAGCCTTTGACCGGACATAAATATGACACACCAGCTCATGTCTTATCACCTCAATTGCCTTTTAATATTCAGATCACATAAGACACAAACAGAGGCAAAGGCCACCATCCATCATGTTTGGCGCTGCCTTCTTTCTCTTATTGTCTGGCTACGCTAAAGCTAGGTTGCCCTTCATAGCACATACTCCGAAGCAATTTTCCCAAAAGGCATCAGACAAACAAGATCCCTCTGTGATTTACAACGGAGGGGCCCACTTCATTATTTACTGGCAAGTCCCACAGTCTGAGAGCCAGACCATTACCTCCACACTGGTGCAGATGCCACAAGCAGCAGTTGGTCTCTCCATGTGGAAAAACAGCATGTTGTCAAAATAACATAAGGCATGTAGGTGCAGACCCCATTCAAACTCAGTCACTGACGTACCAAGCCGTCCTAAACCTTAGCTTAATGACTGACCAAGGCACTAAAAGCAGTAACTGTGCAATAAGAACTTCACACAATATAACTTATCATTTGGTGGATACTCCTTGAAGAAAAGTCTCATAACTCACATTTGCTGCTTTTGCTCCTCTAAAATGTTCAAATTCAACAGTTTATTCAATATACTTTGCAAAATACTGTGGCATCAAAATAACTAGATCCACACAAAATGCTGTTCAAATGAGTTAAATAAAGTTAGATGAGCAGATAAATGATCTTGTTGGCAAACGGAGCGGTTCAAGCCTGGCCTGTTAGGCACATCTCCGCTGGCATCCAACCCTCTGAGCCCTGGCACAGGCCTCTGCTGCGGCCATTGGCAAAACAGGCAACAGCCATCTTACTGTTTGCAGAATTGTGAGCACCCTTGTGTGACTAAAAGACAGTTTGGCTGTTGTTAAAAAAAAAAAAAAAAAAAATCCTAAACCTCAATCTGCTCCTTCCTATTTTTGCCCTTATGGCATATCCCTGGAGGGCATTGGTTCAAATTCATTAGTGCTCTTTTATCTCCATGAAAATGGGAGACCCTCTGCTCCCCATCTACCTCCTGTTTCTAAGCTGCTGCCTCCATCTCCCTCCTGCCTGCAGTTGCTGTTGTTCCCTCTGTCCCTTTCTACCGCACACACTCTAATTCTCACTGTCATTTCTGCTTTCATTGTTTTATGTCTATCCCTCATTTTCCACCACACTAACCCAAGGGCAAGTACAGTGGGGCAGCAACTCCCCCTCCCCAATCCCATGCCAAACCTCCTTTTGCCTTCCCTTTGATGTTTTTAGCCCCTACCACCGCCCTGTTAGGATTACAGATTGGGGTAAAATGACAAATGTCATAAGGGCTGCCTCGAGGGGTGGGGACTGATGGAGGATTTATCTCCAAGTAGGTCCCACCCATCCCTTTGGCGACAAGACCAAATCAGCAGTTGATGGAGAGAATGACTGCCAGACCTCAAGTGTTCAACTTTGTGCTTATAATTTACTGTGAAGAGCTTGTAGATGGTACTTGCTGCTTAAAGACACTGGACATCACTAGAATCAAAACTATTTTTGTAAATTTATAGTTTGCAATCTGTTTGCTTACATTTTAGACTTGACAGAGGAAAGATCCGAAGAGCATTTTGGATATTCATGAAGTGTTAATCTGCTGAATAACACTAGTTATTACAGGGCCATTTGACTAAAAACCTTTAGGATTGTGCAGACTCTCAAATTACTGTACTGTCAGCTTGGTATACTGATTACAACTGCCTAAAGTTGCAACATCTTTGATACAAGCTGAAAAGTCCCAGATCAATTCACAAGCGTGGGCTGGTGACTCTCAGCAGGTGGTTGATTAGTCTTCATATTCACTCAGCTCAAATTGTGCCTCAGAAAACATCCCAGTAAATACTCCAAATCAGCAGTCTCATTCCTTAATTCCAGGTCACTATACATCAATGTGCACTATCTGACCTATTTCACTTATAAATCCTCAAGCTAAAACAATTTATCCCACAATCAGTAAGTGTGACATCACAAACCACTATCAATTACACAAAAAGGTGAAACTCTTCTGTGTGTCCATGACAGTCTAGTGGTAGAAAAACAGATGGTTAAAATAAAAATATATTCTGCCAGCGATTTCATCCCTAAACAAAAGCGTGACAGCAGCAAGCGGGGAGCCCCCCACAGCACACCCTCTCATGGCATTAATCTCCCCAACTGTGGCTGGCTTCTCTGATTGCCATGTTGTCTCTTCCCTCAAACTCAATCACTCTTTAATCAGGATTATCTTCTGACATGAAGACTTAGGAGTTAATTAGGAGTCCAGCCACAGCAGGTGTTGGAGCCATATCAAAGTTGCTTGGATTACGTTTTCTATTCTTAACCCATCATAAATTATCATTAACATCATTTATCTCAGAATCTGTACCATCCTACGCTGACCAAACAGCGCAGACGTCAGCAGAAAAATGTTGACTGAAATCACTGACTGTCAAGTTTGACGACTTCATCAGCTCATGAGAACGAGAAGTGTGTGTTGGGTTATACTGTACTTCTACGATGAACGGTCATGGTTCTTTAGAGCCAGTTACAGAACTTGTTCTGTGGTCTGCATGCATGTATGCGGATGATAAATGTACAGAGGCCTTTCCTAATAAGAATACACATTTTTACATTCCTCCCCAAAACCAAAGTCGGGCACATAACTAAATCTTGAACCTCTCAAAAAAGGAAAAAAGAAAATGCCATGTTGCCCACTCTGTTTCCTGTCAGCTGGGATACAGTGGCGAGTGCCTGTCTCCATTTACATACAAATGTCACCTTCCATCTTCCCAGGGGCTGGAGGAGGTTTTACTCTCTTCACCGCGATGCGCTTGACAAACCTTTCTACCCGTCTGGGAGACAAGCTTGCGTTGCACACAGAGAAAGTGAGAGGAAACTCAATGCATTTTGCCTCTGGTGCCTTCTCTCTGCTTTGGCTCTTTTATGCGCCACTGGTACGCTGTAATTTGTGTATCCAGACTGGAGCACATTGGCTTTGTTTCCATTTAACTGAAAGATGAGGCAGTGTGCTGTTTGAAAAGGCTGCTGAGGTTGTAATGGCTGAGGAAGTCTTATTGAGCTTTTCAGAGGAGGGGTTTTGTTGTGGTATGGGAATCAGTCATATAAATTATTTAAATCAGCAGGATTGCTAACAGAGCTGATAAAATGAGAACAACTGCTGTAATAACGACTATCTTGCATAACGTGGGGTGATGGCATGAAGAAATCAGCAGTTCAGACAGAGTAACCTGGCAGTACTTGTATTCCCAGAGATGCACAGGAGGCCATTTTCTGTGTTTAAGTGGCCCACATAGTGTTTCTGCGCCATTTCTCATAAACCAGGACATGTATCCCCTGATGCATAGGGATGAACAATCAGCCTGACAGGCAGGTAGTTACTCCTTCTTAACCCCAGCTAGCGCTGAGTGATGCAACACAACAGCAGCACCCCCCTTCCTCCTTCTCCTGCTGCCTCCCCCTCTGCCCTTTTTTTTTCCTCATTTCTCCCTGCTTTGCACACTCCCTCCTTTCATTATTCTCACTCCTCTCTTTATCCCTCTCCTTTCATCCACCCGCTCTCTCGTTCTCCCAGACAATCTTGCTCTTTCCCAGAGGCCCGTGTTTCCGTGCTTGCATTACACACAATTACTTCCATCCATCAATTATCTGCCTACTCCTCTTTAGCTACCCCACTTCCCCCTCTCTGCTCTATGACAATAACCCCCACTATCCTGATTACACATGTTTCGCTGCGACCACCATCTCGCAAACACACCCCCACCCCTCGGGGCAGCTGAGTGTGCCCCCCACCCCCCTTTCCCCTTCCCCTCCTTTCTCTTTCCGCAAAGCTCACCTCCCCTGTTGGCCACCCTCACAACAGATGTCCCCAAAGTTTGGGTGAGCATGTGTGTGTATGGACAGAGCAGGAACAAAAGGACGGGGTGATGGTGGGGGTAAGGACACAGATGGGTGGTAGTGGTCATTGGGGGGGGGGGCTTTATGTGTGCACATTAAACACCATTGGATTAGCAGCGTTTAGCACACGTACACATGCAAACCCGACCCCTCCTCTAATCAGAATTTAACCAGGAAAGAGAGCACGCTTCATCTGTGTCAGTTAAAACTGCCAAACTGCTCAAAGATACACCACAGTAGGGAAACTGTACGTTTAGCTTTGTATTGGCCGAGGTTGTGAGTTACGCTGGGCAGAATGTGGAAAAAACGATATGCAAACGTGCTAATCTTTGATGTTTTGCTCTGACTCAGGGGCCGTCCACATGGCGCTGAATTACAGCAAAACCGCCAAAAAATCTAAGAAATCTGCCCCATCATCCTCACAAAACCAGGGATTAGCCTCCTGAAACCGGTCATGTCTGAAACCGGGTTCCAAGGTGGAAAGGTTTGAAACCTCGACCGATTTGTTTCACGGGGATGGTGTAATCCGCGCAAGGAAGGGGGGTGGGGGGCGGATATGACGTCACAAAAAAATAAAGCTCACTGAAAAAAAATTCACAACAGCAATGGCGTTGGTGAGCGACTGTTTTCAACTGTGTAGAAAACTTTAGCATTTGCCTCGTAAATCCTCGGCCATCTCTACCTTTCCGCTTTTCCTTTGTTGATTTCCAGTGACACACGGTGAGTCTTTATTTGCGCATGCGCTGTGTCTTGTTCTACGTTTGGAGTGTCACACTTTAAACATCATAGCGCCACCCACAGCCTTGTAGGATGCACTACAGGGTTTCATGGGGATGTTGAAACCTTTCCCCAGATTTCTGCTATCGGTTTCACACCTGAACCGGCTTCAGCTCCATGTGGACTAGGCCTCAGTGTCTCAGGAGGAGTGTCTGGAGAACGAGGGTCGCAGTTCCACAATGACGGTGTGTAAGCAACACACAATGCTGTAAAGTAATTAACAACACAATAAACTGACCGTAACAACAATGGTCTACTTTAGCAAAAAGCACTCCACTAAGAAGTCACTGATGTCAACATTATTGTTAGTGACTGCTCAGATGGTGAGTGCTCATAAATAGAATTTCTCTGCTGATTTTCTTTTTTTATCTCCTTTTTTTAACCTAAACAAGTTGGTTGTCTTGACGCCAGCTGTAATTGGTGTTACACTTGGGATGGTAATCTAGAACACGCTACCTCCACCAATTTATATCAACGTATTTAGGTTGTAACCATAAAGCATACTGCATGACAGCAGAAGGTAAGTTGTCTGAATTAATACAGCATTGTTATGCATATTTTTACTCCAATGTTAAGCCTCTAAACCTTTCCAGTGTAAAAACAAGAAATGTTTCTGAACATCTTTAATCTACTTCCAGTTGTTCTTCTTACAGAATGCTCACCAGCCTGGTGTGCAACAGTCCAGAGAAAAAAAGCTAAAGCCAACCTGTTTGAAGCCAACACAAGAATGCCCACCTACTCCCCCACCCACAATCATGTGGGTGCATTTAACTCATTTAAACCTTACAGGGGTCAAACATCCAAAGCACAGGGAAGCCCTTCCTGCCACACCTAGTTTGCAAAGAGGAGAAGGAGGTGCCCCAAGGGGAACCTCTGCACATCGGTTTGTGTGAAGCCAGCTGGTAATCACACTTAACATAAGTACAGCCCAACGGCAAGCATCAGAAGACGCCCAGAGGAGACACAGGCAGACAGGACCAGACACGCCCATCTGATGTTAGTCCCAGACTGGGTGTTAATTACTTCTCACCATGAGACACCAGTTCACATCAGCTCCATATTCATAAAGACGAGGGGATCCGGGCCAGAGGGAGAGAGGAATGGATTGACATTTGTGTGAATGCTTCATGTCTGCTAGTTTCCTCTAGCTGGTTTTAACAAACTAAACACCATGTTTCTTCAACTCTGTTGTACCTTAAGGGAAGTAAGGGTGTGCGTATGTGTGTTGGGGTGGGGGGGGGGGGGGGGGGGGGGGGGGGGGTCTCCTTCTCTGCAAAAGCAGATTACTGTCACTTCAGAGGGAGCTGAAGCAAACCTGGAGGTACCAAGGGAATAGACAGGAGGCTAGGGGGAGAGTGTGTGAATGAATTCCCAAAAGACTCACATAGTCTGTCAGGGATTAGAAGATTTTTGTGGATGAGAGTAACCTTTAATACATGTTCTCTGAATAAAACTCTCTTCCAAGAAAGAAAAAAAAAAGAGAGGAGAAACAAAAACAACAACAACTGAATATAAAGTCTACAAAAAGGACAAATGTAGAGAGCAAAAAAGAAAAGGAAAGGAAATACAAAGCTAAACAAACTTTAAAGCAACCTGACAGTAGGCCAAGATGCAAGAACCCAGCCAGTGATGGATCAATTCTTTGGAGTTCACTCGGTTTTATCACAGCCTTGCCGTTTCTGAGCCCTGTTTCACAGCCTGTGTCATCTCACATCAAAACCGCTGCTTCCTTATCTAAGAGTGCTGACCTTTAGATTTAAGAAGCAGCAGTGTGTAAATATGGCGTTTGGGTGCTGCCAAAAGGGTCAGGGCCATTTCTGTGAGCAACCACAACAACCAGCAGAGGTATCCAAGTGGGCAGTCTAACTCCTCACCTGCCCACCCCATGTTTTACCTTCTGGAGCTGGAGAGTAGAAATGACACATCAGCCTCTAAAAGTTTCATAATGAAGTTTTACATTATCATGACGGAAATTTTTCTTCTCAGAGCGCTTGACAAATGTGGTATTCCCAAGTATGGAAGTTATGACACGTTCATGCAATATGCCTTAATGTAGTACTGACAGCGCACATTTAAAATGAGAGGACCTGGTGTCTTGCAAGTTTCTTAAATAGATGAATGGCTAGAAATAGACATTTTTTTTAATTAAACCCAACTTTAAGAAGAAATGCAAATCTAAAAACAGTAATCTACCATTTAAAGCCACTTAAAGTCTGTTGATTTTTTTTCCAAAATCTGCTGGTTTACATTAGAAACGTGAAAAAAAGATTGCATTAGCCGCTTTCAGACTTGCATTGCAGAACACGAGCAGGCTAACTCTTTAAACGGACTTGTCTTTTCAAACATGCCGTTCCTTGCAGACTTATCGCATCCTGGGTGCTTTCAGACATCAGAAAATGTTGCGGAACAGTAAGCACACCCCCACTCTCCCTTCAACTCAGTCCGGAACATTTTCTTGTGCGTTAAGCCAAAACGACGTGCCGCAACATTTCCGCTCTTGTGACATGGAGTCCAGCGAGGACATGTCCACTACATGTCTGAGATAAAAGACCGGAACGCATGTCTGAATGCAAGCGTTTCCAGTGCACGTCTGAAAGGGGCTGTACATTAGCCAAACTGGATGGCAAAATATTTTCATTTAAACTTCATTTCATAGCCAGCTACCCTCAAAATAAATAACTTGTAATGATTAGTAACGCCTCCCAATCTCCTCACAGCAGTCACCTCAGTTTTATGTGAAGTATCATATCTGATCCATGATGCAACGTCATCTTTTAATGGTAGTCCAAGTAAAACTGTCTCCTGAGCTGGAACCAGTTTCCACGAAACTAGAGTTAAGAGTTCAGAAAATCTTTCACAGTTTACTTCAGGAAGTGGAAACAAAAAGTCCTGCAGTTCATTAGCAGCATTACCAGCAGCTGCTGTTCTCTGCTGGACAATCCGCTTCTAGCTGGAGTTTAATATTAGCATCCAATAGCAAGCTCAACCCTACAAATAAGGCACCCTTTTCGTTTCATGGATAGCAGACAAAAAGGCACATCTTTCAATTTCTGTAACTATTTCAGGAAAACTAAATGAATAAACATAAATCCTTGAAGTATTTTATTAATAATTATAGGCGCCACCTGGTGGTGCAGACTGGTAATACAGGCAAATCCAAAAATGCAACTTCTGACAGACTGCACATTTCTAGTGTTTTGCCATTTAAAAAATTTCTATATTGATCAAACTTCAGAAAAATAGGCAGCCATTAATCTTGAACATTCCTAAACCCAAACGAATGATGTCACACACGAGATGATGGAGGGGAAGCTATCCTGGTAGCAGAATCTTTTCATTATGCTCACATTGATAACAATGTCTGAGGCTTTTAAAAGTGCACCAGTCTGGTTATGTGGAAAAAAATATGAATGTCAAGGAATTTCTGATCCAAAAATCAACAAGGAGAGGAGGGGACACTTCAAGGAACACTTCCTCCTGTTTTCACAGCCAAACTAATTGCACCTCGTGTTGCTGGAAGAGCACTGATTTAGCACTCGGAGCAAATTAAAATGAATAAACACAATTAGCTGTGAGTGCAACAGTGCCTATGCAAAGTGAATATTTCTCCTTTTACCACGACAGTCGCTTCAGTGCAGCTATTACCAACTGTGCTTCTGCATCAAGTACAATGTGACTAATTGCAAAACCCTTGATACCATCAAAACACTTCTAATTTGGCACAGAATAAAATACACAGGGCACAAAATGTGTGTATGGGGGGGCATCATATGTTGATTAATGATTTGGTAAACATGACTGTGGTTTGGAACTTTGATTTTGACCACAATATGAAGTAAAATAAAAAGAGACTATGTAAGTGAACCAGAAAGGTAATTAATGGATTTAGGGGAAACTGGTTTTTGGTACAGTGCATTCATAAACTGGCACTCAATATTTCCAATAATTTAGTAAAACAGATCTGATTCTGACACTTATAAATGTTTCGCTGCTTGTCAGTTTCATATTTGGTGCAGCATCTCAAAAGATTTAAATAATGAAAGCATCCTTAAGTATAACTGATGAGATCTCAGTCAGCCTGATCGGATTTCCCTTTTTCCTGTCAAAAATAAAACCGAGAACATCCACCATTCTGTTAAGATAGTAGAAATGAAAGAAAACACCTCAGAGTAGTTATTGCAAAGAAAATGAGTTTTAAAACCCAAATGGAAGATATTTTGTCAAGACCTTCATACTTGGGTTGAAAGAATGGAATCATATCCGGGGCACAATTCAATAAACCCTTTCTTTAAATGAAGGGAAACGAGCTTCAGGGAAGGAAAAAAAAAATACACACGTTTAGTTCAATATCCCAACCATTGGCAGTGCTTTCAATGCCACCTTCTGCTCCCACTATGCATTACCAAAGTTTACAAATTTGCCACTTGGAAATAAACTGATGTGAACTTTCTGCAGACTTAAATAAATAATTAAGTAAAATCAAGTAAAAAAGACTTTCCTGATGCTGCTGTAACAGAAACATTGGCCACGCTAAGCTGACTGTGCCTGGCAGCTTATCCCTGGCATTTCCATTCCTTTTTGTCTTTCTTGTCCAGTTGTTTGACAGTGATCAGGGTTGATAAATTGTTCAATTAAAGGCACATTAAGAATCCAAAACACACTTGACGTGAAGCCTCTTGGTTTAGGTGTTGTCCAATTACTCTGAAGGACAAGACTCCTTCTCGCTACTGACAATCAACATGTGACTCTCATCATAAGACAAATGGGCTTATTTATACAAGGCAGCAGGCTGATTGAATACAGGAATAAAAGACTGATGAGCTGGAGATCCAAAATAGGTAAAACTTGATCTTTAATCACTTATGGAAATGTACACGGTGCGGTAGAGTCTGTGCACAAAAGAACAGAATGCTTAATTAATTTCTAATGTGTTGGAGGTTGCATCCACTTTCAGCTTGATTCTATTTTGTTTTGGTTTTTATTTTGGGGGGAGGGGGCAATACATGAAATTTCAAGAACATTAGCCTTTTTCTTACTAGTATCAACAACAAAATGTCATTTGAACTTTAAGTTATCTTTTCTTTTTAAGAGGATCAGTTGCTGTAGAGTTAGGGTTAGGTTGCCTGGGGAAAGTTTATCCAAATTAGCTGAAGTAAAATTAGGATCATTTGCAACTCACTTAATTTATTGCCTTTACTAAAAGGAGGGTAAAAATGAATAAAAAGGAGAGTCATAGCCTGGAGCTGCAGAAACTTTCACACACAACCAGACATAAGTTACTCCTCAAGGCCTGAGGATTACTAGCAAAAGAGGTGAAGCTTAAAGAAAAGAGGACAAAGAGCTTCTTCTTCTTCAAATGTGTTTAACAAATTGAAGGAGCCAACTGCTGTACGACAGAACCCAAATCAAGTCATGCCACAGTTTCACCACTACACAGCCAACTATAAACATTGCTAGCATGCAAAGGAAGCATCTCTGATCCAACACTGGATTAAAACAAGTTTCCAGATCTTTAACCCTTCTCATATTTGATTATTAACAAGTAATGCTGAGCTGCAGCCTAATGCATGCTTAACCTTTGCATAATATGACCAAACTCTCTCTTTTTTTTTTTTTTTCTCTGTGCTAAATAGCCTAATGAAATCATTATGGGCAGAGTTTAGAGAACACCAGTAATGAAATTAACTTCATCAGCACGAAGACTAGCCTACATCATTCATTGCATCTTGGTTGTTTGTAGCAAAGGAGCCTAAAACATGACTGAAATGATGGTAAACAACAACCCATTAACACATTCAGCACACAGAAGAGCAACGGTTTCACCTCATTCCTATCAGACTAATAGAAACAGGTATTATGAATGAATGCTGCATCTTAAAAACAATCTTGGCACTTTCATGGAGCTAAACTGTCTGTAATCGGCCCTTTCAAATGATATCAGACATTCAAGAAGAAAAGTTGAAGTCACTTACTTCACCCGCGTGAGAAAAGTATTTCTGCGACTACCCCCTAGTTGGTTTTATGGGGGACAGCTTTAAAATCCGTATTCTGTGTAGCTGTGGTCAATTCCCCCAGAGGAGAAAGAAAAAACATGGTAACGTTGCATCCTTGTTGGCAGAGAAACGTTATTCCACTTTTTCCTGCGCCAGAGATTCACTTGTTAAAAGAAAGACCGAGTTTAAAATACTCCTATTATTCTCGGTGAGTTTGTGTTCCTTTCCCCACCGAGATCAGACGCTTCAAGCCAGAATCTTCTCAGAGAAAGAAAAATAAAATACCCTATAATAATCCGTGCGCGACACCGCCGCACGCGGATCTCCAAATGTGGATCTCTTTATTGGTGTCTCTCGTTATCTCCGCGTACCAGGTTTGGATTCCTTTCTTTCTAAATCCACCTCGTACGAGCTGGGGGTGGGGAGACAGGAGTCAAATACCCCCCTTCTCCCTCCCCTTTAAAGCTGGGAGAGAAAAAAAAATACGGAGCCTTGTGCTGCGTTCAATGCCGCCTCATAAACTCCGTCTCTTGACTTCTCCTTGATTGTACATCCCACCACTTGGTGCGTTCAAGCACGTTTAGTCGTATGTCAAAACTCAATGGGGCTTGTAACGAAACGACTTAATGTGGCTGATCTGTAACTTAATAAATCTAATCTGAAGAAGCAGAATAAAGAGAAAACAAAAAAGTAGAAGAAAAATTAACTGAAAAACCTTGATGTTTTAGTTTCTAGATGTTTATATCCAGGCTATGTGCTTTGAAATACATAAAATGATGCTATTCTCAATCAAAGAAAAAAAAGTCAATAAAACCACATAGTGACAGCCAAATGTAGCTTAGTGCAGTGCAGTGAATATGATTTTTTAATCTATTATTATTATTGTTATTGTTATCATTATTATTATTATTATTATTATTATTGTTATTATTATTATTCAAACCACAATAATTACTTTGAGATGTAATAAAACAACCTTTTGAAGGAAACCTTGTTTGGTTAATCAAAGATGCTACAACAAACCATATTAAGATTTTTTATTATTATTATTATTAATTGCCCTCATTGGTTAAATATGTTGCATTGCCTTTGTTTGCAACTTCCCTGTTCTCAACTATTATTACATTCTAGTAAGCTAAGATGGATTTCAATATGATTTTCATCCAATTACATTAGCACATTCCTGAAAGAGCTGTTCTGATTGGCTGCTGGAATTCAAACGTTAATGCCACCAGCTGGTGTCCACTATGTGGGGAAGGAAGGCTGGACACATGCTGGAGACATTCCACATAACCCAGGGTCACCCAGCTGGACAGCATGCAGCAGTTACCACAGCTAACTGGGGTCAGTTTCTCATGAGTGAAATCAGAAGTTAATTCCAAATGCATCCTTGCTCAGCAGGTTGTAAAAGTGACTGTTTTTCCCCAGATTTACAATGTAGCCTCACAGCAGAATAATAACTTTGTCCTTTTGCCCAGCGACAACTGTTCAGCTGAAAAATGTTGGGAGCTGGCTGAGTCAAAGCACCTTCTCGAAGCATTAAGGACCTGTGTGTATGATGGAAACCTGAAGGAAATGAAATGGAATTAAGCATTCTTTGGAGGGTGCTACAATTTTTGAGGCACAGTGCATCAAATAAAAAGCCTATTCTGTCCAACTGTAAGGAGAGCAGTAATATATTTTGTGTGAACTTTTCAGGTTCTGCAGGCATTAATGGATGGGAACAAGCCCTTTTAAAAAGACCCATCTTGCTGGGTTTTGGCAGAGAGCCATCCTGAGCTACAAGCAATCCTCCACTGCCCCCTTTCTGCTCTTTGTTTAAAACCCAGTGTGACATGTAGCACACAATAAAGAGATGTGAAAGGTGTGTACGTGTGTTTGGGGGTGGGTGAGGTTCTAATCAATTTATGAGTGAGTGAAAAAACATGAGTTTATGTTGCGCAGATTTCTCCCTTGGCCTCTTATTCACACTACAGTCCCTTATTTAATCAAGGTGGTAAATCTTAGCAGCAGCCCAGAGCTCTCACCACCATTCCCCTGGTGCCATGAGCCTTAACATGGTAAATTTCACTCGGCCAGGGAAATGGGCTCGGTGGCCAAGGCGAGTACTTTGGATGGATAAAAAGAACACTTACTGCCTGACGTGTGCAATCCATAACAGAATAATGAGACTCCTCCACTCTAGGAGCTCTCTTCCCCTGCTCTCCCTGTCCACTTTTTGTTTTTACTTGTGTGTGTTCATAAATGCCATGTAAATTCAGCAAGCGGAAGATGTGGCAAGTGCTCCAGGGAGAGTGTTTAATCGTTTGCGCCTTGTTACTGAATCGTGTAGCGTGTGAAGATGCCCCAAACAACCAGCGAACCTTGTTGAAACTACTGGCTTCCTTCTGTCCGCTGCGATGCTCTCAAGCAAAGGTGATCCCAACTACGACATCTGAAAACTGAAAGCACTTGTACCCAAAACACTTTTAAGAAAAAGATCCTAAAAATCCTAAAAAGAAAATTGTCTGTCCGGATTTACATGCACGCCGACAACTTTTCCTTGCCCCCATCCCGTTTTAAAACCCAGGAGAGACTATAAAAAGAACCATGCTTCTGTCGGCATTGTCTTCCTGCTCCTTTTCGTTCATCTTTGTCACCCTTAGGGGTTGAGGCACAATCACCTCCGATAGTAGCGAGCCATCGCTCACTCTGTCCCTGGAGGCGACAGCCCACTTACTGCCAGCTTGTGCTCAAATGGAGGACATTTCATCACCCCACTGAAAACACAATTAAAAACGCATGCACGCGCCAGCCGCCCCTTGAGAGCCACCCTTTGACACAAGTTTAGTTACTCTAAGACTGGCTCACCCTCTCAGATATTTACTTTCCCTGTGACTGAGTGTTTGTCAGCAAGGTTGGAAAGTGTGATTTTTTTGTTTTCCAGCACACAAGACACTGAAAGAAAGAGAGGAAGTGGCCCAGAGCTCAGTGTTAAATGCTCTTCTCTCAGACATTTGCTGCCTTCTAGCTTCAACAGTTTGCTGATAAGTGATGGTGCTCTGGGCAAGAGTCTTTTTCTTCCTTCCCGGAAGCCAAAATGGAGGACAGCATCCCACAGGGTTTGTGGTAATGGGTGGTTTTATTAACACACACATACTGTACTCACAAATGTACACACAGCTCGCAGGAACAGAGACAGACTGACGGCTATTAGAGTGCAATGATGCTTACCCTTATCTCCCACCATGATAGAGATCTACAAAGAGCTTGAGAGAGATTATGAATTCATTACCTTGATACACAAGTGAGCACTGAAATAGACGGGAGTTTGAGAATGGAGATAGGAGCCTGGTAGGTGCCCTGGGAGGAGCAGGGGTGGGAATGCAATGGATTTCAAGCTGCATTTAGGGAATTAATCTGTGCTTTTCCACATTGAGAGGTCAAGCATTGTCTTGCAGAGCTTATTTTAATACACATACTGCACACACTGAAGGTCCAAATGCTGTCTAACAACAAACTTTTACTTCAGCCTTTCTGTTTTCCGTCATCTTTGATGCATTTCTTTTATCAAGTTGCCTCTGAATATGTATTTAATCTCCATATCTCCTGAACTCAGCAAACACATTGAAGAGGGAGTGTTTTGGTACTTTTAGTTTTACTCAGTAAGCACATTTTATTTAAACTACACTATATTCATTTTAATTCAATTCAAGTTTATTTATATGACACAATTAAAAACAATTGTTGACCAATGTGCTTCACAGTAAAATGAACATAAATAACATAAAACATCAAAGCAATAAAAACACATAAAAGAAATAAAACAATAAAACATAAAGCATTATTCTAACCATTCAACTGAGATCAGACGAAAGGCCCATTTATGCTCGACGCAGAAGACAGATACACAGACGGACAGATAGTTTCTTCTGTCGTCTGCATATAATTTGGTGCGTTTTTGAGGAGCTCGTTGATCCGTCACTCAACACAGAAGACGGAGCAATACCACTCTAAAACCGCGGGGTCAGTGTTGAGCTGTGTAGCTGATATAGCCTACAGGAACAAACCGGAGAAGATGAACAGGAACCAGGAAAAAACTAGACAAAAACCACAGATGTCAAGAAGACGTCAAACGGAGAAGAAAATCTGTAGACACGGCTGGAGTTTTTGAGGTCAGGCTGTGTGAGCGTGTCTGAAAATACACTCATATCTATGTTACTGACACCAAGTGGTGTAAACTGCCATCAAAATAGGGAAATTAACTATGAACTCAGCACTGCCCCCTCTTGGACAAACTGATGTATGAACCATCAAAAAGGAGTGAGGCGGGACTGTTTACATTCAAATAATCTTGCTGTGCTTTCTGAAATGCAAGATCGGTAAGGATTGCTTTAAAAAAGACGTTTATGTCATTTCAGTGTTTCTCTGATTGGTTCTCTCTGGTTCACTTTCCTCCTGTTAGTCCCGCCTCTCTTCTCGCATTGGAAATCAGTCTCCAATGGAGGGAGCCCAGACTGACTTGCTGTGTATCTCATACATGGCGTTAGTCAGACTGGTGAACCAGGCTAGATCAGACTAGCCTCTTAATTATTTGAATGCCAGTGAGAAAAGTTTAGTCTTGAGGATGGTCTTAAACTGATCTAGGGATGAGGAAGATCTCCCTCCTAATGAGAGGCTGGTCCATAGTTTGGGAGCCGCAACTGACAGGCTCTGTCACCCCTCAACTTCAGTCAGGCTTAGGGAACAACCAATAGTTGATCAACTGATTTCTGGATTCTGGGTGGTGTGTAAAACTGCACTAAATAACTGAGGTATGAGGGTCCTAGGGAATGCAGGCATTTAAAAAACAATCACTAAAACCTTAAAATCAACACGAAAATGGATCAGGAGCCAATGTAGAATATGTAGAACAGGGGTGATGTGATCATGTCTCTTGGTTCGTGTCAATAGACGAGCTGTGGCATTTTGGACGTACTTTAAGTGCTGCGTGACATTCTGATCTAGACCTACTGTATATACAGAGCATTATAATAGTCCAGCCTCCATGATATAAAAGCATGTATAGCTCTTTCCAAGCCTGCGCGAGGGAGATATGGTTTGATCTTTGCCAGAGCCTTCAGATGGAAAAAGCTAGTCTTAATCACAGTTTATGTGTTTTTCGAACTTAAAAGATGGATCAACCACCACGCCTAGACTCTTTACGAAAGGCCAACAATAGGACGATACATGATTATCTCAGTATACAAGAATGGGATGTGTAACTTGGCTATGATAGGCAGCTCCTTTAAAGGCCCATTTATGCGCAACACAGAAGACGATATGCATACGGACAGTTTTGTTCGTTTTCTACATCAGTTACACACGTAATTGGGTGTGTTATTTGCGGTGTTGTTGATCCGTAGCTTGATGCTGAAGACGGAGCAATACCATTGAAAACCGCAGCATCAGTGTTGAGCTGCATCGCAGATGTGCGACCAGCAGAAGAAAAAAACACAAAGAAGAGGAGGGGAAACGGTAGGGGAAAAAAGAGGAGGAAGATGTAGGAAAAGACAACAGCTGTATGATTGTAACTTCATAAGAAAGACTGTGTGAGTGTGGTTCCAAAAATAATTCAACTACATTTAATCAGAATAACATGTCTGGTTTTAATTGGACAAATCTAATTTCAGTATTATATCTAATTCAACTGTTGTAGATTGAACACGGAGTACTTTATCCATAACTTGTAAAAATGCCTTTGATTTCCAGAAAAAAACTGGCCTCAGGTAAATAAGGTAATTTAGCCAAAATGACCTGGAATGAACAGAAATGATGTGAAGATATAAGTTCTGGTAAAAGCCACCCAGAAGCCCAGTTGTGTTAAATGTTTTGTTAGCTTGTTGGGGCATATAATGAGCACTTTTAGTGTCAGCTACAGTAAGTGCATGTAATAATATAGCATCATATAAATCTTTCAGCAAAGTTAAAAACACTTCTTTGATTGTTTAGAGTCCTTGTCGAAACCACGCAGTGTATAATTCATGTTGTGAGTACGGCTGTTTTTGTGTGGTGATATGACTTTGTGCACGTGTTGCATGCATGTGTGGTGTCCCGTGAATATTCCGTTGTATCTGTGCTGAGTGATTTAATGTGTTTTCTGCATGTATTTCCTTAACCGTGTGTGTTCAAACTCCTTTCAAAGCCTGTCATTGTACAGTATACTGTATTCAAGTAGCTTTGATGCTTTCAGGTCACTGTGCACGTGGTGCGAAGTGCATGACTGTGTGCTTTTCAGTGAGCGTTTGTGAATATGGCGCGAGTGCATGTGCATGTCTACAACGTGGACAAGGGGGTTGAGTCAAAGAAGCAAGAAGTGATGAGTGATGCCAGAGGAGGTTTTCTACCAGCCTCTTCACTGGCTTGCTGGCTCGTTAATGGCCTCCTCGGTGGGCTGGCTGACCGAGTTGCTGACTCTCAGCGGCTCAGTCTTCCTTATTTGGTAGTGAAAGCTGGGGGATGGTGGTGGTAGGGTAAGGGATGGGGGAACCAGTGGTACTCTGTTTACACGCAGGGTCAGGAGGTTAGAGCACAGGGTGCCATGGAGAAAACGCAGATCACTTAAAGACAGTAAGAGAGTAAATGAGTCGTTGCTCTGCGGCTGTCACGGCAGATTCACCATAAAAGTGTGAGTGTGAGTAAGAGTGAGGGAAAGAGTGGGTTAAAACACGCCTCGGTGAAGCCCGGGGAAAAAGGATAACTCTACAGGTAATTTCCACTCACATGCACACTCCGTCCTCTCTTTCCTTTCTCTTCTCTCAGGCTCCGGACAGTTGAGAGGAGTCAGTAGAAAGGAAATTAAAGGCAACCATCCTTATAGTTTTGCTCTTGTCCGCTTGACTGCCTGCATGCCTGCCTGCGTTCCCTGGGCAATGTTTATGCTGTGCCCTGCCCAGGACAGAATAGATTCGCCCACACAGCACTGTGCTCTCAACCAGAACCTAAGTAGATCTGGCAAGCCAGAGCGACAGTACCATTCACTCACACTCCTCTGGATTAGGGCCTAAGGCCTGGGGCAACATAGCAATGACTTTTTAATAGATCTAAGATAGTATCTCTCCACCCCCCCCTTAAAATATCTCCCTTTTATTTCTACATTAGGCCAAATCAGCAGGTTGTTTAATTTAATCCATTAACTTCCCTAAAGTTTGAGGAGATAGTTTTGCAATAAAGGCACTAAAGTGCTTAAGTTTTATGTGTTTGTATAATATTGAGCTCAAACTCAGCACAACTTGTGATCAGAATCCAGCAACTGGCTGCGCTGAACAAGTGCCGTAAGCATGGAAGACTTTGAAGTCATAAAAGAAACTAAAGACAAAACATTGAACAAAAAAGAGCATATTTAACATGCATTACACTGTGTAGCTTTCTACCGTCTCAGGGAGGAATGTGTAATAGGGAATACATCTTTCATTCCCAAATACCATGAAATTACATGCACTGGCGTAATCAAATTCATTACTTCAAAACTTGAGGTCAATTTACATTTCTTTAAATGTGGCTACAGATAAATGGAGCGTATATAATTGAATAATGCTAATTTATCTCTGTGTTTTCTGTCTTCTTCTTTATGATGTATATTAGGGCTGCAGTGAGCAGAGCAAATGTGTAGTACAGGCATCACTGTGGTGAGGGGGGTGGTTGCTTGCAGGGCACATTATCCAGCCTGTCAGACTCCTGGTGCCATGTTACGGATAACACCGCTCTGAGAGAACGGAGTGCCTCTTGACGCCAGCTATAAAGATTAGCAGAGCTTTGTTTAATTGTCCTGCTAACGTCCTAGGAGCCACTTAAGAGCTACTGCTCTCTTTTCCTTAGAAACTGTCTTTAAAGCTCAGCCAGTGGTGAAAAGGCCTTACGGATTTGTCAGGTACACACACCTCTCTTCCACACAACTGAGGTATTGAAGCATCAAAGTAAAGCAGGTGTCAAAGGGTAGCATTTAATCACAACATGCATCAGTCTGATGTGTTGAATCAATACTATTTTCCTCCTCAGAATGTTGCACCGCCAATAAGGGCAAATGTCTGATGGTAACTATGCAAATTTACAGGCTCCATTGATGACCCCTATACTGTAGGTCATGTTTCCACCTAATTCAATTAGACTGGAAAGTTTTGTAAGAAATTACTGTCCTACAAACGCCAATGACATTTTCACAATTAGAGGCTTGTTTCCTCTTGAGATGGACGTCTCATTTAAAGGCACAATAAAAGCTGCGAATTCCACCTGCTGGCAAGCTAAGATTGACCTTTTCATCAGCACATCACTGATACACAGGCTTTAACGGGGGGCTTGTCTGTTTTAGATATGAAGCAGTTTAGCTTCCAGAACAGCAATAATCAACCTTTTACATTTTTTATTAGATGTAGTTACATGTATTATCACATGCAATAACATGTATTATTTATAT
The DNA here is from genome assembly GCA_023101725.1 of Atherinomorus stipes. Taxonomy (NCBI): domain Eukaryota; kingdom Metazoa; phylum Chordata; class Actinopteri; order Atheriniformes; family Atherinidae; genus Atherinomorus; species Atherinomorus stipes. The sequence goes on along the minus strand of JALJCO010014596.1, from coordinate 1,239,057 downwards.
TATCACAATGCCAGACTTCATAGTTAAATGTGTGCTGGTGTAGTGCTGGGTAAATAGGTACAGCCTGTTATTCTTTAGTTGGATTGAATATGATTACTTTTAAATTGCCTCATAAGTGCATCAGATTTGCCATTTTCATGCATGAACACCAGAAAATTTCAGACAGTTTGGTCTATTTTTTTTTCCTCAGTTGCTGTTAATACAAGCGCTTTGCATAGAGAGGCTTTCTGCTGGAGATGCGTCCCCCAGTAGAAAGCTGGAAGCTCCACAAAGGAGTTGTGGGGAATGCCTGCCTATAGCGCACAGGAGGCAACACATGATGCAGACACTATGTGGAAATCGCTGTGTTTTCTTTATGACACAGTGAGAATAGCAGATGAGGCTCTTTATTGGGTTGATGTGAGAACATATCCACAACAGCGTGGAGTGAGTGTGAAGTAGTACACAGGACAGGAGAAAGGGCAAACTTTCATCAACAAACGTGTACAATCAAGCGCACAACTTTGAATGCTTTGGAAGATTTTACAAGGGGCTCAGGTGGAAAATCTCTCACAGAAAGCCCGCAGTTAATTGATCAAACTTTTGCGTTTTCAAACACCACTGCTTCAGAACATCTCCAGATCATATCCAAAACATAGTAAGATTCCACATGTGTGGAAGCAGCAATGATGTGCAGCAATTCTGGGAAGGTGAAGCAATGGCAGGTATGCTACAGCTGAAAAGATGGTTAACAAAGATCCTCAGATCCGTGAACTTTCAGAGAGAATACTTTCAGATATGGTGCCTGGTAAACCAGTATAGATGGAAAAATCCCTGATTATTAATCTATACAAACCAATATCTTCATATGAATTTGCAGACTTCGTAGGCAATGGACAGCATTTATACTAAAGGCTTGTTCGTTGTTTAATTTCAGAGGCTTTATCAGATTTTAGTGGCATATTTTGCATGCAGATAAAATTCCTTATAGCTATTAGTACAAAGTGGAAAAAATGATCTGGAACATCATCTGGCTGTTTTTACCCAATGATGATGATGATAATAATACTACTACTATTAATAATAAATTGAAACAATGATTAAAAAATGTAATTTTTAGTTACAACTTGTAAAAAAAAGACTGTCATCAAAGATATTTTATTTCAATTTGCTGCATTGACTCATCAACTTCCAATCATTTAATTTTTGGTTGTCTGTCTTTGGGAATTTGGAGGCTAGCTTTTTCAATTTGAAGAAAGCATATTTTTTGTTTTAAAAGAATTTAAACCCGAATCAGCTGAAGCATGACTAACACCAATTAAAATCTGTGCAGTGTTAATTAAAAATACATTAGTAGGGCTGAGACTTGGTGAAAGTGCTCTCTTAACTGCACAAACAAAAACATGAAAGCATTTAACTATTCAGGAGAGTTTCTCCAACAGCCAGAAACACAGTGCCTCATTTCTCATAGGAAACTCACAGTTGAACATACTGATTAATTTATTCATCAATTAAACAGATTTACAGATAACACTTTTTCTAACAAAGTTTTCAGATATTTCCTGACATTTCTGTGCTGATGAGTGCATACACACTCTGAGGCAGGAAAACTCTTTGGTGGATTTAAGTCGTCCTTCTTTGCATTGTAAGTTTCCAGCTTGTTAAACCCGTATGTGGGAGGTCCAGATGTGCTCTTTTGTCTTTCCACCATTTTTGCAGTCCAATGAAGCAGAGCACCAAGGCCTTGCTATTATCATGGCTCAATTTACCAAATACGGCAGTTGATATGATGCTATGGCCTTCGATGATATGAAGCAAAGGGGCTGCATGAACATGAAGAGGGAATCTCTCGGTTTGCATCTGTTCTGACACTCATTTAGTCATATTTATTTACAGTTTGATGATATGTAAATAAGAATATGGTGCACACTGTATTTAATGGCCATTGAGTCAACTACAGTAAATATTTCAGCCTAAAAGAACCCCCCTCCACTGGACTGGAGCTACAGAAATGAATCTGCTTTATAACACAGTGGAGAGATGTTATTTTTGACAAATGCTGCAATGTCTGGAGGAATAATATGTACATAGCAGATGTGGGGTTTTCAAATTAACTGTCACTGTGAGCATTTGGTTCATACTGTTGTCAAAAACTTGTGTTCCAATAATTAAATAGATAAAATCAAATACATAACTGAGTTTTAATCTCATGAAGATTTAAAAGAAAATGGATATTGATAAAAAAAAACAAAAAAAATTAAAATCATTGCTGATGTCCATGAGAGTGGAGTGGAGAAGCGAATTTGGATGAGAGTGGAAAAGCAAGAGCACTGGGCAAATTATGTGTCTAAACTGGCATGTGATCACCGTCTGATCTGAAAATCATCAGTTCTGATTGTTGAATGAGACAACTGGAGGTGAATCTCCTCAGCAGCAGCCTGCTGTGACAGGTAGATGAAAGCTCTCTGAGCCTGAGCTCAGCTGTCAGCTTGGATGGATGACTTTACCACAAAGAGCCAGGAATGTACGAAATAACATGACAATCTACCACATGTCAAGTTATCATAATTAGGAAGTGAGAGCAAGGACACTGGATCTGAAATCATATTTCAGGCAAACTTGAATAAGTTTTCTGGCTATATGTACCCAAAGTTGTTTACATAGACACATTCAAATGTCCAAATAATACTGTCTGAAGTTAGTGCAGGGATTTGGGTGATTAAACACTGGATTCAGCAGCTCAAACGCTTTTTCTATAAGACGCTCCATGATGCACAGTACATATTTTTCGTTGTTACTTTCCACGACTTCTGTAATTTTCCATCAGCAGAAGAAGATGTTGCATCATTTGGATAAATAGTCCTTTGCCAGCTTAACAGTGTGTGTTGAAAAAAATATGTACTGTAGCTTCAGGAAACCGTAAATAGTTGCAATTGTTCTTCATGACTCAACAAACCCTCACTCACATTAGATTCTGGTGTTATCGGCAGGGATCTATAACCAAACATGGAAGAACCTTCAGAAAAGTGAGGTAAAGAATGACTAAAAATACAGAAGAAACAAAAAGATGATTATTTGGTGGCCCACTTACCTCTGGGCTGTTTTCAAAACCACTTTAGCCTCATATCTTCAGCCTTTCCAGTGGCTTCTTCTTCTGGTTACTCACTCACTTGTACCTTTAAAGTAGACAGAAAAATGGCAGAGAAAGAAAAAAAGAGGGAAAATGAAAGAGAAACATTAATGAAAGGGACTACCAAATGAACTCTCTCTTCAAGAAGTAGGTGGGAGAATTCAACAAATGCTGAGAAGAGTTACTCTCTCCCCCTCTCTCTCCCTTTTCCCCTCTTTGCCCTTTATGACCACAGGACGACAGCTCTTGGGTGAGGAGGAGGAGGCTTGCCGCTGATTGCCTGAGAGCTGTTGAGTGCGAATCTGCATGAAATTCCCTCTAGCTTTCTTTTCTTTTCTTTTTTTTTTTGATCACTTTCTCCTTCACATCTCTAATGAGCCTGGTCAGAATCTGTGGGTGCAAGTATCTGTGAGGGGGTGTGATACATGTTTTCATAATCACTCATGGGCTTTAAGTATGGTCGAATGACTTCAAGATTTCTATTAAAAAAAAAAAAAGAAAACAACAAAAACTACAGTATATATGCAGTTATGTATTTTTGTGTGCCTCCACATATTTGAGAACTTTATATTAATGTGTAGCTCTGTCTGTACATATGTAACAGCACATGTGCTCATATGAGCTTCCATAAGCAGTTCATTCAATACTCTCAGTCTGGTCTGCAATGGTGGGTGGCAGTCCACCTTAAGAAACTTCCACCGAGTAGCCGCAGGAGGTTATCTTCGATGAAAGGTCAGTGCTGGAGAGCTCATCATTCCCCTGAGTCTTGAGTCTTCTTCAAGATAACGATATGAATACGATTACTAGAGTGCAAACTAGGGGCATGATTGCTTTGATATGGACACAGAGGGTCTTACATATTTTGTCTTGTGTTGTCAAAATAACTGAGATTAGACTTTTGGACCAAGTTTACTGTTTGATAACTGACAGACCTGCCAGATTTCTACACTACTTTTCCATCTGCGGTCTGACGCCGCCTTAACTTGAACCCATTTCTATGGGGAAGTGGAATCAACCTGCACAGATCAAAAGCAAAGCTCAGATAATCTCTATGAGCGTCATGTTGTTTTCAGTTGACACTGATGAATAGCCATGCAAGTATACTGATTTTGCTAAGGGTTTTAAAAGAGGATTGAAGGGGAAAAAAACATACTGTAATGCCAAGTGGGTTCTCAGGTTACATGCACAGTTGAGTCGAGCCATGATTATAGCTCAATCAGGCCATTTAGTAAAACAACTGTTCTTTTAACTATACATGCATGCAGTGGAAACTGAACTATGGACCGAACTGTATAATATGCGGCAATGCGTTGGACTGTGCAAAAATTATTGAAGAAATTCTGCTGCTTTAAACTGTTTTTCTATTGTGGGGGATCATTGAATGTGTAAGTATATCTGAATTTACTGCACAAGCTTTGTCTTGTTACATTAGCATTGACTTTGTGAGATGATGCCGTGTTATAAGATTGAGAATTTATTGGAGCAAAGCGACAGTCATATTAAAATGCATTGTTTCATGGGTTCACAGAGTTTTTACGAGGCTGCTTTTCAGTAATAACTTTTTACATGTTCAACTGTCAAACAAAAGAAACAAAAACAAAACACAACAAAAAAGTAGCTTAAATGAAAATTCAGCAGTGCTGTATTAATATAGATTTGTGCTATGTTTCTACCAAAACTCATTTGAAACTAATAGAGTGTGTATGTATTAGTGATTTAAACTACAACTGCATTATCTGCAAGTCTGGTTTTTGAGACTCAGTTTTTTGCACAATCAAACTAGCATATTTAAATGCATTTTGTCTGGTTGCAAGTCTGGTTTTAATCTGACTGATGCTATGGATGTTTTTTTGAGGTTTATGTGCAGAGTAGAGACCATGAGGAAGTTTAAACAACCAATGTTTATATTTTCCCATATTAACCTTTCTCAGTTCAAAGTTTATTTTCCCCCTCTTTCCTCCTTCCTAGGCACATTTTCAAGAATATCACAATTCTTATAGAAAAAGGAGGCTTGACATGCTAAGATGCCGCAAACACAGCTGATGAGCATCTAACACATAAATGAACGGATGATGGAACCATGCCAGACATAATCCTTAACTGATGTTGGTCTAATATGACACCAAAGCGAGGGTGTCTCATTTTATCAACACCCCTTGCCTCAGCTTCCTTCTTTAAATTAATAGCTTTCACAACCAAGAAAATGCTGTTTGATGACATCAGCTTGGTGGGTTGAAACAGTTGGGAGGCTTGGACCCAGGCACCCAAGATTGTTGTTGATGTTCAGAAAGAAGTGAATGTAAAATATGTTGCTTGGATCCCTAAAGAAATTACCATGCAAGTAGACTGCCAGTAAAAACACATAATTCATTACAAATATACAGTAAATGCTTTCACTATAACTCGTACAAACATGTTTCCTACTTTTGGATCATGTTATTTTGTAATCAACTTTTTAAGTCCCAAAATGCTCTACAATGTTAACACTAAGATAAATGAAAATGCTATATAATATTAAACATTACAGACAGAGCCAGTTTATTCATTTGAGAACATGGAAACATCAAATTTCTGGTATTAAAAAGCAGTTGGTACTTTAGTTAATCAGCGAAAGGCTGCAACACTTTCTGGTATCAGAAGAAATGTATTTGTCAGTGTAAATTTTTCAAAACATGCAACAACTAGTCCTCTGCTTTTAACCCATCACCAGTTACACTGGGAGCATTGAGGTACCACTTTTCCTGGTGCCATTTTAAAGGCCTTGCTCAGGAGCCAATAGCGGTTCACCTCTGTTCCCAGCCAGGGAACTTTGACCCAGGATCTCGAAACCCAAGCTTACCTCTGTAACCACTGGTTACAACACCCCATCATCCATACAATATGCATTTGACCATCAGTGTGAGTGTTGCTATTTCTGTTCTTTACTAATCAGATCAAATTTGGGCATTTTCATCATTATTTTGTGATGCTGAAATTTAACATCACTTGCAAATTAGATGCATTTTACACTTTCAAATAAAATCGAACTATTACTGTAACAATACAATTTGATGTTTTTTCGTGGGAAGCAAAGAGGAAAAGTTTGAACCAAGAAATGATAAAGTTCTACTTGCTTTATTTTAGCTTCAGCCTATGTTATTGACTTTCTTCCTCACCTGCTGTTTTGTGACCTGGGTACTGCCCAGAGACAGTCTCCCATAGCAGCCTCTATGGGCATTATTACTTCGCCTTCTGACCATCAACATGATCCTTTGCTCTGACAGGACACCAGGGTCAGACTGGTCCTCACTGGCTAATCAGTGTCAACTAACAAGCTTGCTGCAGTATGATCCCATGGTATACTGACTGCAGCACAAGGGGACAGAAAGTACTGGATTTGTATTTTGTGTAAACGGACAGATTTTAAAATTAAAAACACTTGTCAAAAAATAAAGAAATGAAAAATAAGAAGCATAAATGTGCCCCACATGTATATCTGCCCTTACCAAAAAGTAGTATATGTAAGTATGCTTTAAGTATACTAATTTTAAACTTTAAATAAGACAGTTTACTTTCAGTTTACTATTTATTTACTTATCAGAAATATACTTAAAGTTTACTTGGCATTTACTAATAAATGTACTAGAAGTTTAACATATGTAGCCTATACTTATATTTAAACTTTTGAACAATATACTTTAGTAGTAGTACATTTATAGTACATTTTCAAACATACTGGTTTCTTTGATACTAAGAGTTTAAATGTTACTGGGCCATTTGGTGGAGTCAAATAAAACACCTGAATCTGTTTTTGACATAAATTTGTAATATTTTTTTTACTCAGCATTAAAGGTGAAGTAGAAGAATAATAAGGCAATTTTCAGTATATTTGAAAATGTATTTTTAAACACTAAAACTATACATGTATTATCAGTAAACTCATAGCAAACCTATAAGGTCACTTTCTGTATACTTTAAAGTCTACTTCGTTGTTGCTAACTTAATGACTTTGTCGCTATATTTTGCAACTTTTCAGACAAATCTAGCGACTTTTCCTGGTGATCATGCAGACAGATAAAGTTTATATCGCTCCGCCCGTTCATCGGGTGCTGCATGCCGTTCCCGCTGTCCCTTTGCAGACAGCTGTCCTCCTGAGCTGCTGTGAGATGACCACGCCTCCTCATTCAGATCATTTCCCATGATGCCTTGTGGCACAACTGGGTCTTCTTTGCACCATGACTCAAATGTGTATGTCACCACTTCAGTAGCCTTGTTAATGAACAATATAGCATGTCGCAACCAAATGATACTGCGCATGGCGATGCATGTACATGACTGTTTGGTTCAGTGACGTTATTTCGCGACTTCTGGTGACTATTTTGTTTAGCAATAGTAACTTCTCTGGCTAAAGAGTTGACCACAGTGGTTTACTTTCTTAAACTAAAAGGGTATTGAGAGGTTGACCACTAGAAAACTAACAGTATGCATAGAAGAATACTTTTAGTAGACTTAAAAGTGTACTTTGTAGGAGTAAAAGTAAGCATAAAGTTTTAGTACGAGTAAACTAACAATCTACCTAGAGGTATACTTTCAGTATACTTTAAAATGTGCTTTCTAAAAATAAGTAAGCTTGAAGTTTTAGTACGAGTACACTCACAGTATACCAGAAGATTACTTTAAGTATACTTAAAAGTATTCTTTTAGATACTTAAATTGGGCCAATTTAGTCCCAAGAAGTACACTTGTTTGTATACTGGTAGTACACTGAGAGCAGTGTACTTGGTAAATAAAAGTACACTTGGGGGAAATACTTTAGTATACTTGAGTATACTTAATGACATGTACTTAAGGAATACTTCTTTTTGGTAAGGGTGCTCACTTGCATGCATGCCTGCTTGTATATTTGGGAGACATTCTTTAGAGGGGAAAAAAAGATGATCGGCTGAATTCTGCAATACTCCCACACGCCTGCTGCCAAGACAAGCATGGGGAATTTGTTTAATGTACAGCATTTATTCACTGCACACACGCTGTTGCACTACCGCTTCCTCCATCGCATGAGACACTCCCTTCGCTGGGCAAGTCGCCATCAATCTGACTAGAATGAAGGGCTAGCCAAATAGCATGGAAGCTAAAGCACATTCTATATCAACATCGTAGTTATCTCTCCTGGTGTCGTCACGGTAACATGCTGGTGAAAGTCAATGACCAAAGACAGTTGGTGTCTTTGTTTTTTTGTTGTTTTTTTTTTCTCGACGGCATTTTCCTTTACCAATGGTGGGCTACGTTATCCTTTGTCCACTCATGTGGAAAGCAGCTCTGGTTTGTTTTCTCATGACCCTGCAACATATTGGCATTGAATTTAGTCACCGCACTGAGACAGATGGCCGAGCATCATGGTGCAGGGCAAATAGGGAAATGAAAACATGCATGATCCGAAATGGGTATGTAGTTTCTCTACAGCAATGTGATCACACACTGTACACTCTGATAAGAGGTTAAAGAAAGTGAGAATAAGAAACCTCAAGGATGACCTTCTCCGCTCAACAATCAAAAGGTTTGCCATGTAAAACTTCCAGTTAAAGTCCACATTTTTAACTGAAAAAATATCAATGCAGAGACAAAGAAGAAGCTTATACTCTGAAAAAAATGTTGCCATGGTAGCACCTGATTTATCCCTGTCCTCACTTTACTGTCACTCACCCACCTCTTCACTTCCCATTGTTCTCCAGGTAGAAAATAGATCTTCACCACAGAGTTAGGAGATGAGAATGAGTGTGAAAGGAGAGTATGGAGGAGGTGCGAATGGAAAGAAGAGGAGAAATATTAAGCTAAGGTAATCAATAGAGTGGGATGTGTTAAAGTGAGAAAAATGAACAGAGAAATGAGAAGGGGGAGGAAGACTAGTCTAGTGTTTGGAGAGCAGACAGTGATGGACAAGAGCAGGTAAGTCAAGATGACAGAGGAGAAAAGAAAAAGACCAGAGTTGAGTGTGAAAAAGCTGGAAGGTAGTAAGGAAATGATGGCCGAACACGAGAGAACAGATGAGAAGATGGGAGGGAGGAAAGATCAACTAGGAGGAGAACTAAGCATGATAGTAGACATGAGGGTGGAGAAGACAGAATGAGCCAGACGGAGGAGGAAATGGAACTGAGAAGAAATGGCAGGGAGAGAAATATAATCAGGAAATAAAATGGAGGAGAAATGAGGGGAAATGACAAAAACAAGAGTAGAGGATAAAGAGGCTTACAATAACGCTACCATAGATGAACTATTAGAGGTTACAGGACTTGTATGATTCTGCATCCAAAATTGGAATTGTATTTTTCCTCAGAATAACATGAAATTAAAGCAAGTTTATAATATTCATATAAGAAAAAAACATTTGCTTAAAATAAACATTTTTTTCTCATTTATATCTAGGACTGTTGCTGCAAAAACATTTTTACTCAAAGACAATACATATACAGTGCTATGAGTTTTTCTCCTTTTATTCTGACTGGATACTATCTGAGAGTCTTTGTAGCTTTAGTGTCCTTTTAAAGAAAAATGCACAACAAATTTCAGTGAGTGAACATTCTAGTGAGTATATCTAGCCGTCATGATCTATGTGAACTTCATCATCATTTTGTACTTGAGGAAGTCTCTACCTGGATTGTTTGGCGTATTGGCTAAATGACAGATACAGAAAAACTGCCTGCTGAGGAAATTATTGTGTCACAATGCGACTAAAAGCCATTAAGGAAAAGATACTGGAGCCAGTCCTAATCCCTTTTAGGCTTTGAGAAAGAAATAATCTACTGGATAATAATATTGTCAAAGAAAACTATTTCTAACCAGTGATCTGACACACACAATGTTATAAATGTCTGCTTGTCTTGTTGTTGCCTTTCATTTTGTAATCACCATACAGTTTACTGCCATACCGTAAACAAGTGCTATCTTCCTATTAGGCTACACAGAACTAGAGAAAATGAGCATTTTAAGAAAGAAAAAATATATATATATATTTACAAAAATTAAAAAGAATGTGGCTGGTCAAAGTCCCTTCATATGAAAAGGCTTCATTAGCTGTGAAAAATTGGGAAGAGTTTTAACGGAGGTCTTTAATCCACAGCTCAGCTTGCAGCTTTGAACATTGCTTTGCAACCTCACTGTTTTGGGGCTACACAAACATCCGTATGCTTGTTGAAACGTTTTTCTGACACTTGGGGTGGTCTCAGAAATATGTGGAACACCCTGAACTGTGAGCCGCTTTTGGTCATCTGTAGCTTTGTCCTGCTTAGGAAAAGAAAGGTCAAAGTGAGCAAATGAAAGAAAATGTTGAATAAAATAATGAAGACTGTCCAATATGCAAAATGTGCAGCTATCGCCTGTGCTTTTCAACTGTGCTTTTTAACGCTTTATTTTCTTCTTATGATAGTGTTGTCAGTGCCTCCCAGCTCAATTTAGCTGTAAGCTGATCAGCAGCACACCTCAGAAACTCGATAATAGGCTATTATTTGGTTTGGTATGAAAAAATGCACAAAATCTTTCATTCTGCAGGACTGAGAGCAACTACTTTAGAAATTTCTGTGCAAGCATTGGCCGGCCTATAAAAAATTGATATCATGCTTTATGGGTTTTCCCATCTCCTAAGGGTATTGTATAGCTTTTTATGTTAAAAAAGTTGCAAAACTTGGACCAAAAGGAGATATTTTCCCTAATGTAAATGGAAATTTCTTGTTTTGATTCAAATTAATGCCATAAATTTGAGGCCTTTCTAACCAGTCTTTTAAAGAAGATACATTCAATCTAAATCTAGCGTGGTGTAACAGGAAGGCATCTAAAACCTGCAGGACAGCAGGCCTTGATGCCTGGAGTTAAACATCCATAGCCTAATGGTTCACTTGCTGAATTTCACCCAGCAAATAAGCAGCTGTGCTTTTGGGTCTTACATTACCCAAACTTACAATCAGCTGTTGGGTATCTCTGAGGCTTTGTTGAACATCTGTCTCTCTTGTATTTTCAGTGTGTGCGCCCTATCTGCATTAAATTATTTGAACATGTCATACTGCCATAGCCTATGTTGCTGAGAGAGCTCACTGATTGGCTATTTGGTGCAGGAGAGGAGTGAAGGAGAAGGGAGGCAGCAGTGAAGATGATGGTAAGCTAATATAACATGTCATGGACACGCTCATCTAACTTGTTCTTTGTTTCATTCAAGTATGAAGAAACAGAGTGTCAACTGATAATCATATTTCTAGAGGGATCAACTGTTTTACATCGGAGAAAAATACAACGCAGTTGCTACACTGAATGTTTTTTTTTTTCCTTTTTCTTTTTTAATCCACAGTCTTCTGGTTTTCCTTATGGCATGTCACCCCCTTCTGCACTGGCAAGTTATTTCATCTCACTCATAGACTTCTTGTGCTCTCTCTGGCCAAATAAGAAAATCCACTTGCTTCTTTGTGTTAAAGGCAGGGTGGATGATGTTTTCCAGGAGCATTTTTTACTATATTGCTTAAAGTCTTCTACACACTCCGACTGCAGCCAATTAATTAGATGTTCTGACCCAAAAATTAAGAAAATTAATCACCTGTGGAATGAACAGGACTGAAAAAAAACCATCCAATGAAACTGTAACGGCCCGTGCTTATTGATTGAATGATATGTCCATCAAACACGACTGCCGTTTGTCCCCCACCCACCCTCTCTGTGCGTGCGCTCGCAACACGCCGTGAGAGTCTCACAGTGCTCTCGAACATAGCTGCTCGCTGCTCTTATCTATGGTGCTGTTTGCTCTTAAAATCCTCCAAAAAGAAAACGGATGTGGATCAAGTCATGGAGGTGTTGGTGTTTGCAGTGAGGATGTTTTACACTGCAGAAGGAGTTGGAGGTGAGGGAACAATCATTTTTAAAAACATGGTTTCTCAACTAGCAAGCTAACAAGCTATCCATTCGGCTGTTCTCAGTTATCTTTGCCGACAACCACTGGCGCACACGTTCCTGTGCTCTGGAGGCGTGGTTTCTGTTGGGTGTATTTTTTAAAATGTAGCTTGCTCAAACTGTTTTTCCAGGATCCCCTACTCTGCCTTTGAAGGAATAGTTCACCCACAGAATGATTTTACTTGATTTTCCACTTTCCCTAGTGGTGAGCAAGACTCTAGAGCACTTTTTTGATATCTCAAATGCAGCCGGCGATCAGGAAGGCTTCTCTTCTTCCCTTAACTTTCAAATAATAGAGTTTGCCGGGGTCCGAGCCAAAAAGGTCCATAAAAGTCCACAAAAACGTGTCAATATTCCTCCATACTGCTTGTCCAATGTAATCCAGGTGTCCTGAGTGAGTAGCGTCCATAATTTACCCGAAACGACGTCATTTAGTATATTTTTAGTACATCTTACTTTCACGAAGCACGCATATGCGCATTCATGAATCTACGGAAGCCTCGGCGTTCAGACCCTACTCTGCTGATAATGCAAGCGTAGAATTAGAAATTCGCTGTTTACATTGTGCTAAGAGCGCCAGAGCTGCAGATAAACCGAGACAAACACAAGAGGGTCCAAGAGGAGTTGGATGTTGATTTAAAACAAACAAAGAAAGAAAAAGACAACGAGATATTAAAAAAGTGCTCCAGAGTCTTCCTCACCATGAGGGTAAGTGGAAAATAAAGTTAAATCATTCTGTGGGTGAACTATTCCTTTAAGTTGCTGCATAACAACCTTTACTCTTCCCCATTTTCGCCAGTCAGTTAACCAATCAGAGTGAACTGAGACTGAGAATTCATTCATTTTTAAACCTCACATTCCCAACAATTGTAAGTGTAATTGTTAACATCTTGCTGTTGTCCTATGCTGGATACTGGAAGATGCCACTCAGGGGCATGTTAGAAAACTCAGACCAGATAGAGTTCCCGAATTTGTACAGTGTAAACAAACTGATAAACATGACAACAACAGAGGAAGTTAGCATTTGATTCATTTTTGAAGTTTACCTAAAAAACTAAATAAGGAAATAAACAACCGCAACAGTATCATAGATGGGATGTAAGGCCCCTACTGCTCTTGAGTCTTTGACTTTATATCCAGTCAAACTAGTTCCTATACTGTAGGTAGAGTTGTAGGTATGTAGGTATGTTACCTACATATTGCAGCTAGTGAATGTGTTTTGTAAATTTCTAAAGTGACGCTTCACACAAACATAAAATACACAGTGCATCCATTATAACCTTGCATACATTTGATTAGAATATCTTCTCAAACCTAAGAGACCATATTCTAAAATATACCATTTAAGGCAAAAGGGGACAGAAAGCAGTTGTATTGTTCCTTTTAATCATATGCATTCATTTAAACCTAACCTACATAATCCCCCAAATATATCAGTTAATGAATATTCAAGAGTGTAATAAGAGCCCTTTACTACTTTTAGTGGAGGTGTGCTGAATGAGAAAAATCATATTCATTAGATATTTCTAACTGGTGAAAGAATCCCTCAAAAAAATGTAAAACACGAAACCAAAGGGATTTTATTCCATTTTATTTTTTTGTCCTGGAGCCTTATTATCCCCCACAGCTGTTAACTAATCCTGTACTACTGTGTTTCTTCACAGGGCACACCAACACACAAACAACACAATCCTCAAATGAAACACTCAAGCAATGAGCCACTCTGAACTGAAGTTTCATTAGCAGAGCCTGTTTGCAGCAGATAAGTACAACAAAGTCCATTATACTGACACACTTTCAGAAGATTCTCTCGTCATAATTACAGCCATGCAACATTGCTTAAAAAGTATATGACATTAACCTCTGGGCATGAGTTCTTTGTGCTTACTTGAGCTCAGAGTGAGGTCATGCATGCAAGTCTTTTTGTCTTTTTTTGTGTGTGTAGATCTGTGTGTGCTTGGTCAGTGGTAAGTGGGTGTCTATTGGCATGCAGTGACTTATATTCAATTAGTCCACCTGCCACCTCTACATGGCTCGGCATTCCAGCGCTCAGTAAATCAGCTCGCCTGGCAGCGCACAGGTCGATATTAATATTAACGTCTCCATAAATAATGTTATTGTAGGGCCGCATGTTAATGGTTCATGAAATGATAGACATGATAAAGTAGAGTGTGTTTTCTATTGTGAGGGTGCACAGGCTTAACACGTCGAGAGAGCGAGGGGGAGAGGGAGAGAAAGAGAGACTAAATCCTCTACAATGTCCTTCGATAGGAACATTGGTGACATTGGGTTGGAAAGGCGCCGAGGTGGTCACAGCTGTGTTCTCAAGCCTGAATGGCCAGGGGGGCGGGGAGGTTGTGAGTGTGTATTATGTGTGTGTTGAATTGGTGGAGGTTGAGAGTGGGAACTGGACGCAGTGGATTAATTATCATAAATCATCTCCCAGGCCACATGTTTATGGCTGCTACTCAAATTAGTCTGACTATCCGATTTCCATCTTGGACTCTGCAGTGCATGGACTGTATTTGTATACGTGACAGGAGACGTCCGGGGTTGCATAAAAGAATGGCTTTGCTGCTTTGTGACAGTGGCCCATATTTCATTCTGACAGCAAACATATCATTGTAACATCTTTATATGGTTGCTGCAAATCTCTAGATTAGCCAGCGGCTGCGAAGACATGGCCATCATTAAACTGAGAGGGTGTCTGAAATGTCAGCATGTTAACTTGACCTTGTAGGCAAATTGAGGGCATCAGTTATTAAATTCATAGAAGCCGAAGCTTCAGTGTAAAAAAGAAAAGTTCTCTGAGACAAGAACATAGCTTTTTTTTTTTTCATTTCAGTAAACCCTGCAGTATGTGCCAATATGATGTTTGTGGATTTTATTTTATTTGTTAAGGGATGAGATTTGCTGAGGGTGCATTTTTTTCTGTATTGCTCTGCTGCATATAGACACAGCTAGACACAGTTAAACTTCTCAGCACACACTCCAAAGGCCTCCTGGCCTTTGAGTGGCCTCACTAGTTCAAACGCAAAGTTCAGGGGAAGCTCATCACTAGTTGCAATTGGAGTAAGAAGTTTTTCTCATTTGCATACCCCAGCAAAGCTGACGTGACTCAATTTCCAGCATACAAATTTGAACTGGTGATGCTGCAGCTCTTAGATGTAGCATAATTCAAGTTCTGACCAGTAACTTGCTTCAAGCATTTACGTCTGAGAGGGGGTAGCTTTATCAGGAAAGCATCCAAAAACATTATGTTTTCCAACCATGAAATATTAGACCATGTAATTCCTAGTTTTGATAGATATTTAATGTTTATGCAAAGCTGTGAAGTTTTTTGAAAAAAGAGATGAGCAAACATTATTAAATAAATCAGCTCTTAACTCTCATCTGTGGGGGAGGAGGTAGCTGAGGCACCGCATGATGATTGGTGGAAAGAAAAGATGGGCAAACACACACGCATACACACACACATACGAATGCACATGTGGTTAGCAGTGTATTTGTACAGTTATCTACTCTTGTGAAGAATTTGGAAAGATTTCCAAAATGACTTTGAATTGTGCTATAGTATGATGTCACCTCCAATCACCACACATACATGGACACAAACAAATACACACACACACACACACACACACATGCACAACACTCACAAGCTGTGGACCAGGGGTTTTGCAAAGCCCGGATCATCCCTGCTAATCCACACTCATTAAGGATGAACTCCATGATAGTGTGCCACCACCAGCTTTCATGGCCCCCGCCCCTTTTACCCCACTTTCACATGTGCACACGCCACAGTGGATAAGTAGCAGCTTTGATAGTGATTTTAATAAATTACTGCAGATTGTTTGATGCGTGTTTCTTACTGCAGCTCGAGTAAGGAGAACAGCCATCAGACCTACCCGCGCTAATCAGTTCAGGTTTAATTAAGAGCGACAAAGCTTTTATTTCACACCGGCCAAGGTGGAAAGTTGAGCACTCTTTACCACACTTGTCAGAGATCCGTGTCTTCAAATGGTAGAGTAATTCAAGATGAAACAAACTGTAGGGTGACAGGATCACTTTATTCTTCTTAAACGTAAAAGAAATTGTAGCAAAACTTCACATCAATTATTCAAAGACCGTCATTGTTCCTCAGGATGGAGGAGAAACATTTTTTCTACACTTTACAGCTTTTACTCAGGAACTTGAACATAAATAGAATCTTCATCCCCCTGCTCCTCCACATCAGAGAGAAGGTCACTTTGGAGCAGTGTCTACCTGCGAGCCCCTAGAGCAGAAAGAAGGGGAAAAAAAAAAAAAAAAAAAGCCACAGATGCTTCCCTTCCAGCTCTCTGTCTCCAAAATAACTCTCTCTCTGTGGGCATCTTAAATAAATTACAGATATGCTATCCTCCCAAGATGTGATCTCTGTTCTCCAGCACAAATTAAAAATTTAAGCCCATTTAGGTTGATGCCCAGCGTAACTTGAAGCAGTGTGGTTACAAGTGGTGATACCCAACCAGAGCTATGTCACTGTACTACTTAGAAGTGATGCTTGTTGCTCTGGGCACTGCATCAGAGAGGGAGCAGAGTGGCTTGATGTTTGAGAGAATATCGCATGACTGCGAGGTCACAGGGTGGTCGTAACTGCTGGTTCTTACCTGAAGCTATGTGTCGCGTCACAGTGTCCCAACACCAAAGTCTGGCATGCTCACTCTGAGTCAATCATCTCTTATCAAATCGCCTTACCCCAAAGCATAAACTATGTAAGCCTCTACCACTTCAAAGACTCAACTTTGAGGGTGATTTACTTTCAACTTCCCTGCCATCCAATGCTTTATTCCAGCAAAACACATCATTATAAAGTTTGTACAATTGATTGTTAACCTGGCCACATCTGAATGGTATAGTGCATTCCCCAAAAATGGACATAGACTCAGGTGTAAAAAGACAAAGAAAAGATGAGATTATGCAACTTCTCCTCCAACCACACCAACAACAAACTTATGAACAATTAGTCTGAACACCCCAGAGCGATGTCTCAAACAGCCTAATAGCCCTAGGATTAAAACCACAGTCACCTTTGACTGTGAGATATGCAGAAATTGGAAAAGTCCAAATACTCACAGTAATTCAAATCACCTCAAATCAATTAAAAAACTAAACAAATCCATTTGTTCTTATGAAAACGAGGCAGCATGCCAAGAGAAACAGGATTACCACCAATCTCTAATGCTTGATTATTAAGAATAAATAGACTATTAAATACACCAGAGGATTGCCTGGGAGGCTTGCATATGTGCACAGCACATCTATTTATTTTGTATTTTACAGATGGGGAGAGCCTAAAAAGGCTAATTAAGCAGAAACTCTACAAAAGCATTATCCCACAGAACAGGAGACTGTGTGGAGTAAATGTCCTCCAATCATTAAGCAAAAAAGAGCTTAATAAATGTGTGTGCATATGTGTGTGCGTGGTTAGGGGGGTGCATTTAATAGACTTAATCTTACTATGAAGCAAGAGAAAGCGTTTTGTCATTTGACCTTCATTAACATCTTCTATTCATTGCTCCGACTCTGGTGATAAATCAGGAAATGGCTCCCATTGTATCTACTAGTGGCATGTGGTAAAGCATTCTCATGTACCTGACTTTCATTAACTTCTGTCTCCTTACACAATAAGCAGACTCGATCGAACTCAGGTTTAATAAGGTGTTTGTCTTGTAGAGACTCTACCAGCAAAAATTAAACAAAAATCAAAGCTGAGACAAGTCAGCGAAGTTCTACAGAAGAAACACAACCCCCACTGTGAAGTCTGCTTTAAAACACTTCCACATGAACTGAGCCATGAGATGAAGAGCAACACCTTTAATTCTAACTAGGAGATTATCATAGAAAGATCCAATGAGAGCTTGAGTAAGGGAGGGAAGAAAATGTTCTCTTTTGGAACAGGAGAGGGGGATGGTTTCCCTCCACGAAGCATTGCTGGATTAACCTAATCAGAAGATTAATCAGACTTGAAACACTGGAGGCTGTGCCGGTGGCCTCTTTATCCGACTGCAGCGGGCAGCAGAATTAGGATTGAGAGCAGGGAGATGGTGTTCCCACAACCCCTCTCAACACAGCACAGCTCTCTGTTTGCCAAAAGACCTCAGAGGCAGAAGGGGAATTAGAAACTCCCAGTTTACACAAACAGTTTTATTTTGGAACCGCAGTTGTCTTTTGTGCATGTCTCATCAACACTCAGACCAGCACCTTAAGCTTTGCGATTACTGCTCATGAAAGACCGTTGCACAATCAAATTTATATTTATTGCAAAGAAAACACCTAAGCTCAGCAATAACTATATTTAGCTGCTTTTTTTCTACTTTGGTGTCATCATTTTGTTTTCCATTTTTAAACACACAGTAATGTAACAGGTTCAGATATGACAGAAAATCTAGTTTTTGCATGCTTAATAATTGCTATATTGGAGAATGTCTTGAGGAGAATACAATCCCTTCTTTGTAAACATAGCTGCTCATATTTTACTCACCAGCATTTTAAATGTTAAATGCAAGCTAACATCATTATTTTATGCCAATTTTGGGAACTGAAACATATCTGACGTCTGCTCCCAAGCTGACAGATGTGCTAACGTATAAAGGACAGCACTCAGCTGTGAACAAGCTTCAGTGTTACAAGGATTTAAAGATGCAATGAGCTGACTGCCCTTAAAACGAATTCAAATTAGCTTTAGCTGTGCCACGTTTTTAAACAGCATACGAAAAGATCAAATTAACCAGGCCAGATGCTTTAAAATCTTTTTGGACTTTGACCACATAGTTATAATAAACCATGAAAAATATAGCAAATAAGAAAAATACAGGTACTGTACAGTGGCCAGCCTGCACTATATAAACAAATAAAACTTTGTTTTCTTATCTGTGTCCATCTGTTTTCTTTAAATAATGCTGTAACTTATCTCAACACCGAGGCCAAGCAAAGAAAAAATAAGACTAGAGCACATGTCTATGAGGGGAGGAAAAAAAACAGAGGCCTGTAGTGTGAACAGAGAGGGCATCATTGATCCCAGCTCTCTGGCAGGCAGGTCATCGATTGCAGAATACAGCTGTGATACTTGGCACACCTTGCTGACTCCCACTACAACCTTGAATCCGCAGCCAAGAGCAAGCATTTTTCCCTTTATTTAGTCAGTTGACCAAAAGACAGAGGGTAGGGTGGGGTGGGGGTCCTCACTCTCATCATATAATTGTGTAGGAACATCATTTTTCAACCACAGCTTTGCCTCCTCTTTCCCAAGAGGAACATTTTCTTCAAATAGAGATCATTATGTTACAGCAGCAGGTGCTGGATAGGATTGGAAATTCAGATGAAGCCAGTGAGTACTGGCACATTTTTTCTTGGGAGTTCGCAAATAGGAGAGCCATAGTGTGGACTGGGAATAGCAAGAAAGAGGTGGAAGTAAATGAAGTGCCCAGTTTTGATCTTTTCTACTCCCTTGAGATTTATTGATCCTAGAATCTCATCAAGATTTCTTTTGGACGGTAAAACACAGACATCAAAGATCAACTTGTTTTTCTTCGCTGCCCTCCTCCGCACATGCTCTTCCCACATGCACTGTTCTATTTAAAGATGTGCATCTCCCAACATTTAATGTGAATACAGTTAAGAAGAGCATAAGCGATAAGAAGCAAAACAACGTTTCAAAAGCTTAGAACAAGTGGCGGCATGATGCAGCTAATAGTCATCTGATCTGCCCGCATTTTATCTCTGTTTATTTTTTTGAAATAGAATGAGATTTCCTGACACTGAAAATATAAAAGGCTGCCGTGTCTAAATTATTCTGCTATCTATGCATCCAGGCCACGCTTAGTTGGTATTCCACCCTTTTGTTGGTGTCCCCCCTGTGTCTCTTTAATCCTTGCCAAAACAAACTATAATACAGTTCACATATACACATAAAGTTGTCACATAGACATTGATGTCTGGTTTAGAATTACAGTTTCTCTGTATGTCAGATGCTCATTCATCAATTCACAGCCTGTCTTGTTATTGACTCTGACAAATTCCAGGATACTGATAAAGTCTTGACAAATGGGCCCCACTCTTCCTCCTCCAACATCCAATACATCTCCCTATGTCTTCCTGTTGCCCACCTCTATCAGATTCTATTATGTGATACGATATCACACCCTGGATGAGCACAACCAGGAAGTGTCTGTGAGAACAAAAAAAAAAAAAAAAAAAACTTTTGGGTATGATTTAAAAATCTGGTGCTTTAGCAAAGAATATATAGAGATTCAAAATCTTGAGGTCACATCCAAAGGCATCAGACATCATCCCTGTAACACGCAATTTCCTTGCCAAGAAACTGAGAAGCAGTGAATATGTTGGACAAGTCAGTGCAATATCATGCAAGGAAAATCATTGGTCACATGATTAAATCAACAAAGGAGTTCCCTGTGTTAAATGTTTTATTAATGGACAATAAAACTGGTCATACTCAGGTCTAGGCAGAAATTGACCTTGAATATTCTTGGAAACATCTTAGTAATTAGTCTGGTTCATGGAACATCACTGTTACAGCAAAAAGAGAATCGTCATACAGTATGATTTGGTCTGTTAGACATAATCAGTAACTAAACTCGGGTTTGGTTATATTTAAGCTAAATTTGTCCAAAAGAGATATCTCCAAGTCAAATGGACAACAATAACTTGGTAGGCTATGAAAACAGTTTATTCCATTCTAGGTGAAGTACAGCACTACTGCCAGGACTGCTTTACTTCATAATCCAACTGTGGGATGGCAATTCCCAATCCGTCAATGTGTGTTTATCTGAATAAAATTGCTTTGCACCTGTCAGATCCTTCTGGATCCGCTCCGGAGCAAGCCCTCTGAGACAGGCCTCAAAGCTACTTTTCACAGACATACATAGCAAATGCGAGTTGCTGTTACTACTCAGTTGAAAACTGTTATCACACTGGGCTTCGTTTTTTCAGCCCATCATCAAAGTGGAGTAATGTACACAAATGTTTGCACAATCGTGAAATAAGCACATACCACATGTGAAACTGTTTATCTGAGTAACAGAATAATTCAACACCTTTAGCAGCAACTGTAATTTATCGCTGGAGCTGGAGAACTTTCTCTGCATGGTTGAAAACTGTTTAATACAAACATCCAAATTACAAAACAATAATCTCAAGCTACCATTTACACTACCAACTACCTATATATTTTTACTCCAGTCAATCAGTGGATGTCACGTAAAGAAAACCGATCAGCCACACCGGGACTCAGAGTTCCCAGAAGAAACCCATGGAGGCATGGTGGAGAACATGCTATTTATATGGATTTATTTTCATTTGTGTATAATTTTAACGGGACCAGACATCTGAGCCTACACGAATCTACAAAGGATTCCCACATCACAACTGGCCACAGTGATCAAGCCTGCTGTGTAGGATGAATATTTTATGTGGATTTTGGTGGATCTGAGGAAAAATTGGGTTGCTACTTCACCTTGGAGGTTAAATAGTTGGAAAACATGAAAAAAAAAATCACTGCATGCTAACCCACTGTTATATATTTTTGGCAAGGCTTCAGTTCCCTTGCTGGGATGCATTGGGCTTTCAGCCACCGTAATAAAATGTGTTCCTTTACCTCACAATGAGCTATTTATTTCTACAGTTGACACTCATTTGATTGCCCTGAAAATAAACATGCTCTTACCTTTTCTAGTAGCCTGTAACAGACAAACAAAACATTCGACGTTTATGTGAGAAATGGAAAAGGAGGTTGAGGCAATACCTTTTCATGGTTATATGAAACTTTACCTCCATATATCAATACTGTTGTATTATCATTATACTTTTTTCCTCCTGAATGCTATAATTTGCCAACACATTAGTGCCTCCACAAAAAAGGGAACAAAAAGGGATGTAAACGATAACCCAACCCCCACCCACCCAACAGCAGGTTGCAACCTGGCTGCTGAAAGGCATCGAGCCTTTAAAAGGACCTTGCTAATGTTAGGTGTGGTTTGTGTCCCTTGGTGCTATTTAATGCAGTGATGAGAGTTCATCTCTTCACATCCTCCTCTTCCCCCCCCATCTGAGAGTGAGTACAGAAATAGTCTGTCACTGAGTAGCAGTCACTTATTACACACCAACACATCTGAATGGAAATACCAACGTGTGTGCCAATGTGTGGGGTTTTGCAGAGTACTGAAGGTAAATATGTTGGTGTCATTTTAATAAAACCATAAAACCTAATCTTGTTTATGCAATTAGTTGAAGAAGGTCCTCGTTTATTTTTGTACTTTAACATTCAACAACACAGTTTCTCCTCTTCTTAATGTAAGAGGTGTAAGAATTTACTCGATATATTTTAAGTAAATGATTGATCATTTTTGTAGGAATGTGCATGGTGTAGTCACAATACTATCTTATCTTTATTTGCAATGGTTATTTTCATATAATTTCACCATTGTAATCTGAACTGAGCCAAATGGTGCCCCAAAGTCAAATGGGGGGAAAAAAATCAGCAGTGCAGCTTAGTATGGAATGATACACCAGAGCAGAAGAAAAATGATCTGCGAGGGTGAGGGAAGCAGCAACAGATAAGAGGATTACTCCATTACTATCAACCCCAGGGGCTGTTACCCCTGAGCAGAGGAATACAGTTAAAAAGGGCAAGACCTTGATTTTTTTCCCCCTTCTGACATCCTCATATCGTGCGAGTGAAGCAAAGTCACTACATGACACACTATCCCACTCTGGGCAGGCAAAGGCATGTTTTTAGCTCAACCTCATATGCAGCAACCTGAGGTGTGACCTTGCTCTCCTATCCAGCCTTCCTCTAACCTTCCTCTAGAGACATAAGATAGATGACAAGATATCTGGTTTGGAATTTGAGCTTTAAATAAGATGGAGAATTTTGAAAATCTGTTGCAAATCCATTACTGATACATCTTGAAACTTAAATATGTCAGTTGGAGGCACTGTAGAGAGTTGTTCTTGTCTGTGAAATGATGTCCATCCAATCAATTTCAGAATAAATTCTTTGTTTTGAAATTGCAAATAATGTTCTCCAGGGTACATAGAAAGAGATATGGCAAAGATACTCCATTAAAAATATACTGCATCTACAGTAAACACCTTATCAGCTATTGTTTACCGTTAAAGGTTGAATATAGAACACGGACAGAACAGCGACATTATGTGTACCTTGTAGTTGCAACGGCAGAAAAACAACTCCAGCCGTTTGGTTACCAGGTTCACTGCAGATACGGCAAGTGACCAACAGCCTGCAACATGTCCAACAAGTAATGCAGAGGAGTTTATAATCAACAGCTAACGTTAGCCACGTTAGCAAACAAGCTAGCTTACCTATCCAGGAGAAAAGCCGCCATTTCCGCATTTTGATGCTGTGGAAAATGCTGATGTGGGTCCATCTAGTGTAGTCTTCACCTAAATTTACTCCAGTTTTTGCTCTTTTCATGCCACTCCAGAGCTCTGAAGCAGCTTCTGGACTTGCCGACTCCACTGTTTCCCCCTGTGCCAGCCTAACTGTGCCCAACATGCTGTTGCCACACAGAGATTGTATTTGGCAACCTGCAATGGCGGCTTGTATTGGCTTGTAGATGTAAACACAATGTCATTGTCAAACCCATTAAAATTTATTTTATACTTATTTTCAGGCTAAATATAGATATTTTCAGGAAATGTTGTACTTTCATTCTGCAGCCCTCCAAACGACTCATGGAGGTATTTATTTATTTTTTTTAAATATAACTCTTAATAAAAATGTTCCATATTCAACCTTTAATGTTTATACTCACTCTAGAAGGCACATAAGCACATTTACACAAATTTTACATTTTCTCCTCATGTTTTCTAGGGATAACTGGGGACAAAATAATAATAATAAAAAAAAAACACATTGTCGGTATGCAAATGCAATTTATTCCCAGATTCCATCTCATTAATATCAAAAGTCACAGAACAATGCAATCGACTGGTGTATGTTCTTGCAGCACAGCTAGGGTTTTGTTTGCGTGGGCGACTGATGCAGGGCTCTTACTTTGGTTCAAACAAAGACATCAAAAGTGTTGATGTCTCCACGTCAAGATTGAAACAATAATTACTGTCATTCAAGCAGAAAGCTCATGGCACAGGCGGGAATTGATGTGTGTTAGTGAGATAAACTTACACCAGCTGTCTGAGACTCCATTTCAAAAACTGCCACTGTCTCCACACGGTAATTCAACTATATTTGTCTCATGAGCATGGTGCACGGTGTGTATCCTTACTGCACTGAAGAATTTTAATATTTTAGCCTGCTGATGTGTCTGTGCCAATAAAGTGAGGAGAGAAAGCTTCATGTCAGAAACACGCTGAAGAAACACGTTGCTCATGAAAGATGAGTTGTTGATATCTCAAGTTCTTATTTGAAGATTCAAATTCATATATTTAAATGAAATATTCAGACATTAAAATATCTGAATATTCAAGAAGTTTTTCAGAATGAATAACACACTAAGAAATTTGTTCCACATCAAAATGGAATTTTGAAAACAGCTTACAAATGTATTTGTCAAAATTAGAGATCAAAGGAATATCACAGCAGAGAAAATATTTGTAAACTAATTTTATAACGCAGTTTGTTGGATTTTTACAAACCAGAGTCTCTGTTTGGCATCACCAAAATAAAATAAAATCTCTTAATTAACTGTAAACCAACGGCAATTTCATCTTTGATACTTCCAAACTCAACTCAAATGTGATCTGCTTTGAATTAATTTGAATGAATGAAGTGTTTATTTTGGACATTGTGACAAAAACACAAGACACCCCGTCAAAACAGGGGTCAGCAAACAAATATAACAGAAAAAAACAAATAAATCCAAATATGAGTCTGAAAAGGAGTGGGTAGAAATAAATACTTATAAAGTCCCGCCCCTTTTTCATTTAAAATGATACTACTGGTTTCACAGGAGATGCTTGACTAAAACTAAGGAGGCAAGGTCACCGAGTGTACCCATCACTTGCTTCACTATCATTAAAATCTGTAAATTCCTTAAGTAAACACAACAGTTGTTTAATGATGTATTATTTGAGGTTAAAATGCTGCACAGTGTAATATATTCAAGCTGTGAATCAAATCATTTGGATGTACTGTGATGAAAAACATCAGTGATGTTTTTAATATTAACATGAAATGAATAAAAAAAAAGTGCATTTCATGAGTAACGAAATACATTTTTACATCACCCCGATCCTGCGAAGTTCCTACTGTTACACAAGGCGAAGGTTTAGAAACACTCCCATTAAAGACGGAAAATTTCATCTGTCAGTAAAATGAGCTGAAAGTGACAAAGGTAATAGTAAATAAAAATTTTGATAAAATCATGATACTGATTTTGAATTGTGGTTCAACAGAAATATAAAAAACAAACAAATAAAAATAAAGCAAGCAAACAAGCATGATGAGGCTCCTAAAGTAAATTTTCATTGACCAACACTTTGAGGCAATCACTGCACCCAAGTGTTTTTTTTTTTTTTTTTTATAACATCCAATCAGACTTCTGCACCTGTTGACAGGTAGCTATGATGGTCCTCAGCAAGGTGCTCTAGTTTGTCTAGGACAGTTTTGTTTATTTTGTTTTATTATTATTTTTTAAAACTGCAATTCAACATCAGTGTTTTATTTTACTAAATTATAATTTAGTATTTTTTTTTTATTTATTTCTTATGACTTTTTTTCAGTTTCTTTTTATTTGAATCAATAATATTAATTTAGCATTTCTTTAATGGGAGTGTGCCTAAACTTTTGGCCCGTACTGGAAGCCATTTTTACACATATGCTGGAGTCCTGACTCCGGAAACAAGCCAATACCAGAAGTCTAAAAATGACAAACTGCTTTTGTCTGCTGGGTTATATGTTGCATTTTGCTTTATTGTCCATATTTCTCCAAAATACAAACAATGAAGATATCAGCAAAAAGCAGTCACTAGTGCAGGTAGATTGGGAGTTTTTTCCTGTCCTCATCTTCCTGTAAACAAATTATCCAAATTTTTGCAGCATGCTTTTTGCTTCAAATGTTACGATCTATGCACTTTGCAAAAGTGTCACTTCAGAGTATTTCCATTTTGAGTATATCCTTCAATGTGATACGTATTATTATAGGGACAACTTTGGGGGAAGTCTGACCTAATTTAAAAGGCATTTTCTTGTAATCATTTCAAGCAAATTTGTAACAGAAAGTTGAAGATGATTTCAAACATAAAAGTGTCAATTCCAATAAAATGTAAAAGAATAAAGTAATCTTGGCCATTTGGAAAGAAATATATATTGTACCAGGCAAGATGTAACTTCATGAAAGCTCAAGAGTTCCTACCTATCTCAAAGAGCAGACTATCAACAGCAAAGGTGAACACTGCGATGGCAGAGCGGGCGCATTTGATAGCAATGTAGTGTGGAAAATGGAATTTCTGTTATACCTTTTACAAGGCGAGTGACCCTTGCCCTCCGGGTGGCTCACTCCTCCTATTTCTCCATTAGTACATGAAGACACACAGGTACTACACTCACACACACACACACTATTTGCAATTTCTCTTCAAAGTTGCCTTCCTAATACACACACAGGCACTCACTGTCCACGAGTCAATATTTTCTGAAGGATGGCCTTTCTCAGGAACTAGAGGCTGATCTGAAGGGGCCCCTGCGATGAAAGGGCCCTTGATTGCATTCGGCCATAGCCTTTACAAAGATGTCGTACATCAAATGCCAACAGATAAAAAGCCATCCACAAAGAGTTAATCAGCAGAGCAGCTTTCATGGCTGCACAGCAATTTGTCTCAATATAATGAAAAAAAAAAAGGCTCATCGTAAAAAAAAAGAAAGAAAAGAAAGCCAACATAAATGCATTACCTAAATACAACACTAAATAAGTGCTTCATGCAAAACTGAAAATGGTGTCTCAGACTACTCCATGGCTTCAAGTGATGCTCTGCTTTTATCTTACCATATGCCAATAATGCTTGACCTTGAGAGTGAGCCAGCCAGTTGTGTGTGTATGTCTGCTTTTGTACACTTGTCTGCATGTGTGTCTCATTGCACTGATGCACTCCCTCTTCCCTCTTATTCAGCTGATTCTGTTGGGTTGTAGAGCTTGACCAATTTGCGTTGTGAGTCACAGTGGAAATGCCTGCATAAGAGGCTGTTAAGCATTTTGCATACTTACCACCTCATACCTGTTAGGAAACACTGCAGCGATTCTCACTGAGTGGCATGCTGGGTGAGAATGAGGCTTAATCACAATAGCTGTTAACCCCTATTTCTGACCCCTTGTACGAGGCACCACATTTCAACTGAAATGACACGCTTGCCCTGCCAATGTGGGAGAAACAGACAAAAAGATCAATGTAGGAAAAAGGTATTTAACCTGGGCCAGGAGCTTGCCAAACACTCCAAAAGGCACTGTGAACTTCTGCTTGAGTGACTGCTTCAGAGATAACAATTGATAAAAACCAGAAATTTTACATATTGCAATAATATATTCAAGACTTCATCAATTAAATCAATGCTAAATAATACAATTATTAAAAGATGACACTATTTAAGATTAAACTTGATCTAACAATTTTTTTTTTTTTTTTTTAGTGACACCAGTGGGCTGATGCTCTTGTGCAATTTATGCAAGACTGGCCTGAGATAGGAAACCTCCAAATCTGTGCTCTAGGATACAGGACACTGTATCCAAAGTATGCAGTTATACTCAGTGGAAACCAGAGAAAGATCTTTATGGTAATCTGATACCAAGAAAGGAGGCTAAATGAAGTGTAAGATGCTGTGTGATGACACAGTATGTTCTTTTCTTTTAACCAACATAACCATGCATGACCTTCTCTGGATGAAGGAAGATCAGAAAACACATTGGCCCTCATTTATCAACTGATCGTACGACGAAAATCTGTGCGTACGACCATTTCCACGCAAGACTCGGCATTTATCAATTTGAACGTGATCGTAGGATACGATCAAATCTCACGACAGCTCTGAGTTCGTGTACGCAAGTTTGAGTCAGTGAGGGTTTGCAGCGCAGCGCAGCAGAACATGAAAATATTTATTTACCAAACCGCAAACTGTCATTTAAACATAAGCATTCACATATCAGCACTAAGAATGAACCCATTTGCAGAGAAAACGGAAAAAATGAATGTAGAATGTATTCCCCAAATTACAAAAATAGCTGTGACTGAATTTAATTCCTCCATTTATCTCAACAAATTATTAAAATCATCAACATATAGTTCTAGGAGACAAGTGCTTTTCACTCTTCGTGCATCTCCTCACCCCGCTGGTAAACCTGCACATAGGAGCGCAGGTAGGCATCATTGCGCACACACGCGCAGGTGCCCAGGTGGAGCGCTGCTTCGGGCTGCGGGAAGTCAGGTGGGTGTCGGACGGTCCGACTCGGACCCGGCGGGATGAAACGCTGCTTCAGACTCTGAGAAAATCTACAACACTCCTGTCCTGTGCAGTGCTGCACATCGCTCGGACCGCTGGAGAGTTTTGATGCGCAGAAAAGATGCGCCCGGAGCCGCCCTGCAGACCTGATCCGTCATTTCTAATAAGTAATCAATACTTTAAGGTTGTATAAATGCAGTCAGTAGACTGTCCCTTAGCTTTGCAAATGCAAGTTATATTTTTTCTGCCCCCATGTGGGTCAGGCTCGGATCTGACCGGCATCCACCTGTCACCTGTTAGAGCGCAGCGGTTGGACTCATGACGGGGGGGGGGGGGGGGGGGGGGCATCATCTTTTGGTGGTAAGTTTCATATTGGACCATTTCTTCTTGACCCATTGGCTACAGAATTGTGATGTTGCTATCGGATGTGGGCTATTATTAAATTTCATAACTAATAAAACGAATAAACCATATAAACCAGGCCTACATTGAGACTTTTATTAATATCTCAGCCGGAGTCGTTCAACAGCGGCCAGGCTGACTGATCCTCTTCCGTGCAGCGTTTTTGTGCACGTCTGTGACTCCGGTTTTTAAGCTGTCAAACAGCACATCTTTAATCTTTCTCACCTCACAAATGAGGAATTCTGTCTTGATCCCCCCAAAAGTTTCTTTTTTGGCAGAATCTCTCCTCTCCACGGTTCAACCTCGCTGGGTGAAGCCTCATCATTATGCATGTTTAAGGGCGTAACCGTGGGCGTGACATTTAAATGACGATAAATTTCAGCTGTGGAATTTATCAAGACTCTTTTGTTCGTACGACGGGATTGGACCGATACGAACGTTTTAATAAATCACACGTGGGTCCAATCGTACGACCATTTTTACGATCAGATGTGCGACCATTTCGACGATCGTTTGATAAATGAGGGCCAATGAGTGTAAAACCAAAGAAACATTTTGTAAGACGGTGAGGACTAAATTTGTGAGGACGAGCATGTTGCAGGATTCATGTTATGAAGGAACTACTGAGCGTTAACAACACATTCACTGCTTGCTTTTTCAATCATTTATTTAATCAAAGCATGAGAGCTGTGAATAGGACATGCTCTTCATAGCACTCAAGAAGCTGGCTTGAAAATAAGAAGTCTTTCAATTATTTATCTAAAAGCCATGATTAAGAAACCGCCTAAAAATAACAAAGGAAACATTGACAGTGAGGTTTAAGATGACCAACCAATATAGATGCAATATTAACAAGCTGCACAGTGGTGTGGTGGTTAGCACCGCAGCCTCACAGTTGGTCGCTTGTTCGATTCCCGGCTGGGGAGTGAGTTCGAACAATTCCAACTGCGGCCTTCCTGTTTGGAGTTTGCATGTTCTCCCCGTGTATGCGTGGGTTCTCTCCGGGTACTCCAGCGTCCTCCCACTGTCCAAAGACATGATCACTCTAAATTGTCCTTAGGCGTGAACGTGAGCGTGCGTGGTTGTCTGTCTCTCTCTGTTGGCCCTGCGACAGACTGGCGACCTGTCCAGGGTGTACCCTGCCTCTCGCCTGATAATAGCTGGGATAGGCTCCAGCAACCCCCACGACCCTGAACTGGATAAGCGGTACAGAAAATGACTGACTGACATGACTATTAACAAGCTAATATATGCATAGATTGTCACATTAGCTTGAATAAACCTGCTGAATAAGAGATAGAGTGTAAATGATATTTGGAAGAAAACTGAATATAACAGAAGAATACAATAAGAGTCCTCAAGAACCATCCACGAACCAGCCGTCAAATCAAAAGACAGCAGTATTGTGCTTTAAACTTGTGAAAAACTGTTAATGGTCTTGCTTGGCTTTTCATCACTCCAGCATCCCTCCTACAGTATAAGGCACTAGTTGAATTGTTGATGCCATCATGTTGCAAACAAGAACAAATCATCATAAAAAGTATGACCTCATAGTGGTAGAGAATTATGCAAGCAACGCACAGGTACAAGAGCTTTTGTTTAACCTTTTTTGTGAAACTTTGTTGTATTTTTTGTGCACCAATCCATATATTTCACATTAAAAATGAAAATCCTTTTCATTTCTGAAAAAATAATGGAATTTATTTTACCACAGAATATAAAAATACATTCAGTTACAGTCTGAGAAGTTACTATTATTGCCTCATTCAGTTCCAAACTTACATTGTGCTTTTAAAGACACGTTATTCACAGAAATAACGACAGCCTTCATTTTTTAGAAAAAGTCTCAGCTTGTCTGCTGTTACTACTGGAAGCAACCTGGTCTGTTGCTGTAGTTGCATACAGTTTGGCATGCTATCAATATTCTAATCTTGTTTCATCTCTCTTTGGAGCAGTCCATCCACCGTGGCTGTAGACAGGCTCGATTATGTTCAAGGCTAAAATATCCCTGGGGTAAAATTCTTCATCTATACCTGGAAATCTAGACAGTCCCTTATTTGCTCTCAGGACACATGAACACACACTGTCAGAATCAGTTGTATCGTCTGCTCTGACAGCGGCGTTTGTCAGCATCCATTAACCTATATGATGAAGGTAAGGCTGAATTATACAGTAAATATTAAACCTATCAGTTACATCTGATGCTGTTTGGGTTACAATGAATGTAAAAAAAAAAAAACCTTTTACTGTGATTGCTGGCTATGTTTTCAGTGTCCACCTTTGTAAGACCATGTTCTTCAGATTGCACTTTCAATATCAATTACAGTTCAACGTTTTTGTCTGAATTTGATCCATAAATTTAGATACCTTTA
The DNA here is from genome assembly GCA_023101725.1 of Atherinomorus stipes. NCBI lineage: Eukaryota > Metazoa > Chordata > Actinopteri > Atheriniformes > Atherinidae > Atherinomorus > Atherinomorus stipes. The sequence continues at coordinate 1,207,799 of JALJCO010014596.1, read as the reverse complement.
AGCAGATTTTGATTTGCTATTTAAAAGTTTGATTCTTTGCACTCATAAACATGCATATCTTGTCACAGATCTGTTGCTGAGGGAGTTGTGTCCTTTTGAGATTGAAGTTTTGTCAAGCTGTACATCAGACATCTGCTAAGCGTCTCATCATGAAAGGGCCGAGGTTTATTCCCTTGTGTTGCCGTGCCAAGAACAACTGGCAGGCGCCAAGAAACCTTCCACTCTGCCACCAAGGTGAGGTGAATGACAATGCTGAGTTACTGAGACTCAAGACAAGGATGAAGACTGCATAAGAGACAACAAATTCAAGGGGAGAAGGCTGCAACCACAACCTCATGCAAGTCCTTTGTCTTTTCACTTCTAAGTTTTCATTGAATTCTAAGCAGTGCCTCGAAACCAAGAGCGTCCCATTTAATTTTGTCAGCTTTTGAAAAGTAACATCCAACAAATTCACAAAGTAACAACTAAAAAGAAATAGGTTGCTCTATGTCAAATACTTTTCTTGCTTGACAGAGGATGGGAGCTATTCCTGTCTCCACATTATGAAGCATCAGTCAACAAGAGCAACAGATGCATAAAATAAAAGAAAGTCAACAGGTCAGGCTACAACCCATCTACTCTGTAAATAACTCCCCACTGCCTCTCTTATTGAAAAGAAAGATATTCAGGAACGTGGCCCTGAGATTCAAAGCACCTTATTACAGAAAACACTTGAACTTTAAAAAAGGAAAAACAGTAACACAACATCTTAAAAATGTGAAGTTCTCAGAAAAAGGAATAACAAAGCAATCCAAACTTCCCTTTCTTTGGGCATTTTGTTGAGGTTAATTTTGCAAATTTGTAGTTATAGATGCAATACATCCTCATGTGAGTGGGGTTTGGACAGATCCCCCCTCCTTTTGTGAATCAAATTAGTGTACAACTTTATCACCTGGTGTATAAAAAAAGTTGGTGTAAGAATTTTCTCATGTATTTTTGACTTCACGAGGATAAGTACATCATGAAATGGCCACTGTTTAAAAGTGTCATTTTCTCGGCGCAGTTGCAACGCACAGACAGTGCATCCACCATCTGTGGAATATATACACGAGGAGCCCTACTGCGTGTCACTAGATAAATGGGCTGTAGGGTTAGCTAGGGATTCCCCAAAGGGTCTCTGGCTTGTCGATAGGCTAAAGCCTTTCCCTTAGAATCCAGGGTAAGACGAGCCATCCATCAGGCCTCAACTCACACTACGCAGGGCAGAGGGGGGAGAAAGAGAAAAACAGCATGATTAATGTGCCCACTGTGTGGTCAGCCTTTTTCTTCAGCACACACACAAGCAGAAACCCAGCTGTGAATGTATTCTCACAAAAATGCATGAACATTTTACGCACTTACCTACACAAGTAGTTGCACGAAAACAGAAAAATGCACACGGACTCACATCACCAGAGGGCTATATTCCGCAGGATAGATGAAAAATGTCTTAGCTCAACTCTGCTCTTGGCTAACCTCCATGGTGAATAGAGGGGTATTGACTAAAGAGCGAGACAGCCAGCCATAATTTATAAATGCTACTCCTGAGCCAACTGCAAGCATCTCAGCACAATGAGCAAAAACACACATGCATATAAGCTCTCAGACTTACCATATTGTTATATCCATCACCATGAACCAAACCTCATTGACAGATGATGAACATATGTGATGGTTTCAGTAAATGATCCCATAGAAACACCCACAGAAAACCTTCATTTAAAAACTACTGTAATTGGAAAACAATTATTACCTGTAATTGTTGACTGAGCATTGAGAAGCTGCTCCGTGATGATTATGTTTTTCACAAACTAAACTCAACATGTCAGAAATGAATAGAAAGAGTGAAACAAGTAGGTTTGAACATCTGTATATTTCTATATTACTGTATATTCTGTTTTACAGGGACCCATCTAATGCAGAAAATGAAGAGCTTATCTGGGTTTTCCCTCTCTGGTTCTTTTCCAAGCTTCCTAGTCTGTACAGCTGAGTGAACAGAGGGGGGGATCTGTTCCATTGTAAAAGAACAGGATAGTTTGGCCATTAAAAGTAGCCACACTCAAGTGGATTCATATTTGTCTGGCCACAAAGGATGCCAGAGAGCTTATAAGCCGCACATTAATATGACCACAGATCAATGTGGCTGCGAGTGGTCTGAAGGTATTGTTGATGTATTGGATGGATTCATGAGGGAGCAGAGACAGATATGGCATAGGCTCTAGTGTTAAAGACCTTACATCCTTTATAATCCTCAGCACAGTTACTAGAGTTGGAACAGAGCAGTATGTTAGAATGTGTATAAGTTCCTATTAGAGTGACTCAAACAAAATCACCTGATTTTCTTATGTTCATATATATATATATATATTGTGTGTGTGTGTGTGTGTGGGTGTGTGTGTGCAAAGCTAAATAGCTTGGTGGCTTTGCTTGGCAGTACAGTTCATTTGCAAGTGCTACCAATTTAACTTTTTCTTATGAATATTTTACACAAACATATTCAAACAGTACTTACAGGACAAGTTAAACATTTAGTGACAAAATTACTTAAGTAAGGGTGAAAGTAAAAATATATTGCAGCTTTATTTACTGAGACATGAGGCAGAAAAGTTTCTCTTCGCCTGGGTTCAGAAAATGATTAAAACAGCCTTCATGCTGCATCAGAAACAAAACAACTCAAAACAATGGCATTTCGGGACTCCTTACGATTAAAACAACCTGCTAAAATGAGGTGTCTTTTGCAATGAATTCAAAGGAAACTTGTAAATTTTCACACAGCAAAGCCTCATGTGGCATCTGAATAATGAAAATTTGAACTTTGCAGTTATATTAAATGTCACACTTAATGACTTTCTTTCTTTTTCCATTCTCAGTGCTAAGTAGTCATTCGTTTTTCTGCACAGCACTTTTCAGTGATCACTTGTCAATCAAACACTGTATGAGGCACTTTGACCCTTTTTTTTTTTCCTTCCATTGAATTTTTCTTTCCATTCTTTGTTTAGCTACCATGAATATTGTAAGTGAGGTGATGTTTGGGGCGTGTCTGAACCAGCATTCAGTCTGATGTATCTGAAAGAGTAATGGAAAAATATCCAGTGGTACCATAGCTGGAGTAGGTTTTAGGATCATTCTGTCTGTTACCCTGTCCCAGTGTGGGTGGGGCACAACTGGCCCCGGGCCCCGGACTATCAGTCAGGCTGATGTATAGGTCCACAGGGTACAAATGAAACCTGTCACAACAAGGGTAATGATGTCAGAGTCACTATAGCTCACTGTTGCAGCAGGGGGAGGGGAGCTGAGGGGGGCGATGATGTGGGGAAAAGAGGGTTGAAAGAATGGAGGGGGAAAAAGAGGAAGGTGAGTGGTGGAGAAAGATAGGAAGCAGGAAGTCTTGGATGTATGGAAAAGAAGACAGAAAGGGAATAAGAGGTTCAGATTGGAAAGAAAATTGGAGGGTTTATACGAGGGTGGAGGGAGAAGTTGAAGACAGGTGTAAGGAAGGATAGATGTGTTAAAGAGAAGTGGAAATAGAAAAGGGCATTCTCACAAAACAAGAAGTGGTGGTGATTTATGGACTGATTGTGAAGAAAAATAGAAATGAATGAAAGACAGAATCAGAAAAATATATGGGAGCAGAGAAAGGGGGGGGGGGGGTGACAGCAGGAAATAGTGAAGATGAAGTGAGTGAAAATGAATGAAACAATATAGCATCCCAACTTTATAATAATTACAAATCTTACCTTTTTGAGATTCATTGTTTATTGATTTTGTTGCAACAGATACTTCCACTCTTGAGTCAGTGTTTTGCTTTTCTTACATTTAAATCTTAAATTTCAGCCCTCTTAAGTTTGAGAATAGGACAGAAAAAGATGTCTGAGCAGATGTCAGGTGTGGAGGAGTATAGTAGCTGGCATGGCCAGGATTTTAGATACCTACAGTACGTCCTCTTTGTCTCACTGTTTATCACTCTTAACATCACCACATGTCTCCCTCTCTCTGATACCACTATGTTGGCTCAACCTTCCTTCTCCTTCTGTCCTCATCCTCCATTATCATTGACATCATCCTTTCCATTGCATTCTTTCCACCATCCCACCCTATCCGCAACACATACATACACATACACCTAGTTGCTGCCTGCACCCTTACTGCCTTTGCCTCTCTCGCAATCTCTCCCCATCTCAAGACGTGGCCACTAATGGATTGAAAGTCTTGGGGAAGAGGCAACAGTCATTTAAAGATTAATGTCAGCCTTAGTATTCTGAAGGGCAGTCAGCTAAGCCTCTGTGCGTGTATATGTGTGTCCAGTAGAGGACGTGCACATGTCATCTCTACAAAGATGCCCTCTTCATTATCAGCCATTAGGCAAAGACTCGGAGAGGGAGGAAGCTAGTGGGGGTTAGCTGGCTGGCCCATACATGCACACATCAAAGCTTGTCCCTTTTTTTACAAGACTCACTACTGTACAGCCATTAAACCAAGGACTTTCATCAGGCATCATCTTTCTTTTCTGCATATGAATCTATGAATTTTTATTCTTCACCTTAAATGTCTTCGCAGCAACAAGTAAAGGTGGTTTGGAGAAACACAAACATCTGGAAAACTCAGTCGTTTGGAAAAGGGTTTCTGACACTTTCAAAAATTACTTTGCAGATTATTATGAGCATCCTACTGTGTCACTATCTTCTGCAACATTAAACTCTGGCTGAAGTCAATCAGGAAGAGAACAAAAAAGCTGGATCATCCAGGGCTGAAGTGCAGCAATACCAAAAACTACAGGTCATCCAAAGGGAGTCTGAAGTTTGCTCCAAGAGCAAGAAAAACCCGGAAGACCCCTGTGTTGAACTTTATGGCACAAAAAAACAGGTTCCAATCTTCCTTTGAGAATATATTAAAACATTAAAAAAAACTTTTTAAAAAATAACTTCCTTTAAGAAAATCCACTTATACCAAAACTTAAAAGGATTTTTTTTTTTCTAACTGAAGCCCCTCATGAGCAGTCAGTCTTATCAAAAGGGGACTACAAAAGAGTGAATTTTCACCAACTCCAACTCCAACTTCAAGAGTTTCATAGCAGTTTAAATGAGCACTATATTTTTCCTGCATGTCACTTTTGCTCCAGGCTTATTTACTTTGCCAGATTTCTCAAACAAATAACATTCCCATCGCTGAACAACGTATCCCACTACTGATCAGCTGAATACCAGGCTTGTCAGATAGTTCACTGCTGGGCACTGCATTTCAAAGACTTAAAAGATGCAATAACTTTTGGGCTTTTCCAGTCTTATCATTGATTTTAAACTCTTATAACCTACACTTTGAAATTAAATGGGCAAAATTTTAAATTGTAGCTGCTAAAGCCAACAAAAGTTACACGCTATAAACCTTATTATACATCGCATTTGAATAAACCAAAATGAAATTTTTGAAGTATACGTTGTTTTAGATTGTGGAATTTCACTTTTTTGTGGTTTAGTTGCATGTAGGTCTTAAGCCCCGTTTCCACCCGCGGGTCTGGGTCGGGCCAGGCCGGATCAGGTGGGTTTTGGGACGGATGTGTTGATTTCTCGCTGCGTCCCCACAGCAACCTGCACCCTTACTCTGGAGGCGCTGGACAGCGCTGCTACGTGACCGCATGACATCATCGCCATGCAGCGCCGTTTAACCAAAACACCGGCACCACACATGACAGAAACAAAAGGAGCCACCCCGGCTTTGTTTTTACGCTTGGTCATGCGGGAAGTGGGATTTTTCAACAAATCAATGTATTGCTTTGTGTTAGCTTTACCTCTTTGGTCTGGATCGGTTAGATCAGTACCCCTACCGAAGGGTACCAAAAAAGTAGGCCGGGTCGGGTCGGATATAAGGGTACCCGTCCAGGTTTTCATCTGTGGAGACGCAAAAAAACGTGGACCGATCCGGCCCGACCCGACCCAGACCCGCTGGTGGAAACGGGGCTTTAGTTTAACTCCCTAAGCAACCCCCCCCCCCTCTCCAAACTGAGAGCATGCTGACTGCTATCTCATACTACCAGAACTGAGCGCGCAGTAAACAAAACGTTCGTTCACGTTGGTCTCAAAAGTTTCCAATAAGACCAGAAAGTGTCACTAGACTTATCACTAATGGTTTTATTAAAAGAAAGTTATCAGAGAGTCTGAAAACTCACTAAACGTTAGCAAAAAAGTTGCTGAGTTGTGTCCTGTGCATCAGCGTAATTGGGTGTACCAGAAACTCGGTACTAACAAACGTTCCGCTTCCGGCAGATTATCTGGTGTTCGGCAGACTTGGCATCGAAAATACGGATCGGAATTTTTAAATTTGAACGATTCCAGGAGAATTGGAAAGTAAGTCCCGGTTCCCATTGATGCTCGATGCCCAACCCTACTTACCAGCTTATGTTATGACTTTTTGACCAGTTATAGTATAAGTACCAACTCAAAGAATAGTTTCAGATGCTCCAACTAGAGTTTTAGGGTTACAGGTAGGAAGGTAGTGGAGCTTATCTCAGCTCAGAGTGGGGGAAGACAAAGGTTCAACCATTAAAAATTATTAAGATATTCATGTAACCTGCAATTTACTCATAGGAAGTATACAGAAACACATGAGAATCTTCAAACCAATCCCTTGTTTGAAGGGGATCAATCTTATTGATCTTGCATCTGCAGTGTAAACATGCAAAACCATAAAAGCATGCCGTACTGACAGTGCTTTAGATTTCTCACATCTCTTGGATTTAAAATATTACTATAAACTGGCAGGGGCCGACTCACAATTCATTTCTAGAACAGTCACAACATCCTTGAGCAAGACGCTGAACCCCTGGCTGCCTGCTCAGTTCCAGTCCTTTAGAATAATAACAGCTGAGACAACAAAGCTAGAATGCTTCAAGGGCAAAAAGACTTAAACAATAAATGCTGCAGCCTCTTGTAAACTTCAGTGATTCCTTGATTCTTTGCTTTACATTACATACCACAGTGAGAATGCTTTCACAATCCAAAATCCTTTCGAAAAAAGGTAAGCTGATGGATACCAAATAAAGAAATAGAAAAGTGAAAGGATGGAAAAAGTGTCATTATCAAAATGTTTTTGCAAATGAAAGGCATCACTCACACACTTATATGGTATTGCTAGAGTGCTTGCACGAATAAAAAATTGTAATGTAGCAGTGTAAAGAGAGATAATTTGTGAAGCTAATGTCCGTCAGTGTGTTTAGATGAATCAATGGCAGAGGAGCTTATTTATTGTTCTCTCAAGCAAGTGATCATTCCAATTCCTCCTGCAGAGGAAATGCACGATGGACTTGCATATAAATTTTGTACGATTGAACAGTAAAGTAATCTGAGGGGCAGCCACTGGAAAAAACACACACACGCAGCAGGCAAAGAAATGATTATAGCAGTAAATACAGCACAGGGACCAAGCATGCACAAGTAGAAATACACTGCATGCACTTAAGTAGTAACTAAAGGGAACAAAAACAAAAAAAAAAAACAACATATGGTTGAGCAATGTTCTACACACACATGCTCTACATACCCTGTGCCAAAAAGCAACTTTTATTTATCTGCACCGAGAAAAAGAAAGCCCTGTGAATAGCCCTGCTGCAGGCGAACAGACACTTTGAATGTCTTCTAGTGTGAGCCCTGAGAAACCAGTGAAAGCGGCAGCCTGAACTCTACTGAATATTTAATGTGCCTGTCTGATGGTCATAATCGCTTTAAGAACAATAGATGAAAACAAAGGGCGGCAGTGAAAAACTGCACCAGAGGTTAAAGCCACATCTC